>NMRA01000160.1:309336-327164 GCA_002633005.1 Phoronis australis
GGGGAGGAGTTCACTCTGAAAATATATTTTTTGCATTGTGAATTGCTGTTATGAAAATCAACGCGTTTCGAGTGTTCGTGGCTCATCGGCAAAACCCCGGAGATCAATTGTGCGCGCGCTTCCGACGACACTTCTGAAGTAGCCAAGCATTTTAAATGGATCCACCGCTGAAAGAGCAGCTCTATAGCTGACTTCTTTAGGTAACTAGTTTCTTTTCTCTAAGATATGTTTTGATTTGATTAGGGGAAATACTGTGGTGCCGCAACCATGATATTCAGGCGAATTGACGTGCAGCGTTTTTACCTCATCTGTCATGCCGTGTCATCCCCTTACACCCCACACGTTTTTAACTCGAATTTGACTGGTATATTGTAAAGTTGTCTTGCGCAATATCATACAGTGTACATGTACATGTAATACTTTTGAAAAAACTCGTTTTCCGAAGAATTGCTATTGTGGCGGGCGCCGTGGTCTGATCGCGAGTCTGTTTGAAGATGCACTCTTCCAAGTTATGTCTATACAAGGAATGACCAATGGGGCACTCACTTTGACAAAGGGACCGCATTCGCGAACAGTGTACAGTACCGGAAATTGCGGGGAGGCTGTATTTTCAAAACAAAGTCTTGCGGGACTCGTGCGATGTTCAATGGGCCTCCTAAGGAGCCCTAGTGCCGACCTCAACACCTACCGTCTTTCTACCTGCCGTTTTCTATACTGGGAATTTCCACAGAAAGGCCCACCCGACGAAACGCCCATGCCCATGGGCATTTATTTGATGATAGTACCTCGGGTTTCAAGCGTTCACACATTGGAACGTTTATTTCGAAAATTGCAAGAGATGCAAATGGGTCCTGGGATACATCGTCAAGGTTTGAAGTAGTCCATGATGAACGGATCAAATTTAGTTGCGCATGGTGTAAGTCTTTTGAATGGACTTCGTAACCTCAGGGGCTTAATGCCAACTGAGCTGCGAAACGAGATGCTGACATTGTAGAGGCGGACAAGCTCATTGACACAGCAGTTAACGAAGTGCAAGCGTTGGGAACAAACGTCGAAGATGTCTGGGTAGAATGGTTCCAAGAGCAGCAAACTATTGGATCCTATGTACAGATTCCTCGGTTTTTTATGCTTGTGTACAATGAAAACGAAATAGAAATTATTTTTGGACATGCCAAATTTACCCAGTACAGCAGAGGGTCTACGAGCACACAGAAACTGATTCTGGTTCATGTTTCCACTTGAGTCTATCTGCTTCATATCCAAAATCTTATTTCACGTAGTGCGTAGTTTAACCTGTACTCAATACTTGTTTCTTCCTGTGAGTACTACAGAACGGTGCGAAAACCCTTTCTAGATAACCTCTCGCAGTTGACCACCAGATGTTTAAACTACACGTATGAGCAAACACTGGGGATTAAAAGGTGTCTAGAGAGAAGTTTTCAATTCAAATTTTTTTGCAAAGTGAGCTTTAGGTCTCGCGACGGACCAGGCCAGCTTGATTTGTGTAGATATCGAGTTTATGTGTACTTCTGGTCCCTCGGCGAACTAGTCTTGTGATGTTTTTACCAAAATGTGTTTCATAAAACTGTTATCTCAGCCAGTACTGTTTGGTCCCGCGACAGATCGACTATTATTTTAGGGATAATAAGCACAGGTGTACTTTTGGTCTCGTGACAGGCCAGACCAGAGTTTTTGTGTACTCTCAGTGTACATCTGGTCCCTCTACGAAACTGCTCCTGTATATCTTTTCAGCACGGTGTAGGCCTACAGAGTGTTTTGGTTTCGTGAAACTAAACTGTTTTCAGATAATTTGATTCCTGATACATTTGACGTTTTTCAATTGTTGTCAACTTGATTCAGCTTAATAAAGTGATACTTAATTGTTTATTGTTGCTTATAATAATAGACTATGAGCTGAGAGCATCATCTTCGCCAGTTTTTCTCGTAACGAGACAGAACACATGTTTATTTCCGGACTAACAGTAGGCCTACAGGTCTTCATTCTTAAACAGCTTGAGGCTGTTGCGATCATCTGATATTCAAGTTTTTACGCCCCGTCGGTGCTCCTTATGCTCTTGAATGTTTGGCAGTTGTCTAAACCCCTGTTTACACACCACACTTTTTTCGTATGCTAAAAAGGTGTGGGTAAGCAGATGTTCCAACAAACATTTTAGCCGGTGGTGTGACTCATACCCAGATGTGCACAAATGTGGTTTCACGAAACTTATGAGCCAAGTTCATGTGACGAAATCGAGAAGGGCTTTTAATTATCTTAAGAAAAACTCCAGGGACATGTTAAGTACCAGAAACGTGCCAGGAAGCATGGCAGTTTCACTGTTTGGCTACCATGAAAAACAAAAAGTTGTCTTACAAGGAGGGGGGTTTGCCCCCCCCACCCGACCTCCGCCCCCCCTCTCGGCGCCACGCGCCTCGGATTCGACCTTTGCGGGAATCCTAAAACCCTCCTTACTGAAAACGTAGATCCGCCACTGAGTGTTTGTAAGGTTTTATGCATGGCTTGGAAATCTTGTTGCTTCTCATTTCCATATCTGTAAATGTTTTTTGTTTTTATTATGTTTTGTGATAGAATATCTAAATATTTGAATACTTCTATTAGATACTACTTATATAGTTCTATGTATACCACTTTCATCTGTCTTCAACCCAGATATAATGCCTCGCGATTTCTGGGCTTGTCATTATTTTCCCCGTATGTTCTGTGTATTCTTGAATAAATGTACATCACCTTAAAAACTGAACCAGATCAATAACGGTCAAATGTGGCCGGTTGCCCTGGGCTATGTTCCCTGAATACTTTGCGCGTGAGTAGATGTTGCTCACTCGCTAATGTTATGTTTGGTTACAAGGCAGTAGCCCGAAGGGGCACCAGTCCGAGCGTGCACTAGTCCGAAAATACATAAGATTTCGGACTCATGTGAATTTTTCACCTTTTTTCTATATACACTAATTCACAATACTTTGATTGTTATAAAAGTGGCATAGGTCTACCTACCAAAAACAACTGCCCGCCCGGTACAAATACACTTTGTTCCGGTTTCCTGCTCGTGGCAGATTGGACTTCAAAGCATGCCTTGACGTTGATCTGTACATGAATTTTCTGTACGTCGCTGAGTTAGCCCGAAAAAATAACAAAACATTTTCAAAAAAGCTCCTACGTCTGCTCTGGTGCGTCAACGAAGATGACACTGTGTGCTTAAAACCTACGAACTTTCGCAACGAAAGAAAAAAGTAAATTAATTCATTGTTCATGGCAAATTTTGGCTCATTCTACTTGTAAAAACTTGAGACACGAAGAATGACACACAGAAGAGAATTTTGTTGTTCGCCAAAAATCTGACAAGTTAAAGATTCTTTTCAAACTGTTTTTTAGAGACAGTCCGTGCCTTTATAGATGTATACTTTTGTTACTAACGTTCCTGAGCTGCAATTGATTCACTCTCCCGTTGTACGTCAGTCAACCGGAAAAAAACATTTGATTGGTTGCCGGCGACGTCTTCCGCTTCACAAACCAATCAAAAGAATGTCTGATAAACTCACCGTAGTGAATCAAGTGCAGCCATTGACTTGATACTCGCGATGCTTTCCGGGCGCATCAGTGAGTTTCGTAAAATTGTGATGAAATTGGATTTTATTGCTTTATGTCTCAGTTCCGCCGTGTTACTAGACTTTCGGACTATTGCACCTTCTGATCAGTGCACTTTAGGACTAGTAAACCTTCGGACTTGAGCGGTGCTCCTGTTATGTTTTACTGTCACTTTATCATTACGGTGAGCTCCACTCTGATGGAATTCACACAGTCTGTTCAGCAGCTCACAACACGGGTTACTGGGGTCAGCTTACCGCTTGAAGGCATCGTTTAACACCAATAAATCATCAAACTTCGATGTAAAACGCTTAAAAATACACCGAGTTCTTATGAAAACGTGTTGTTTTATTTCGCTCTTACGGATTTAATGGTATTTGGACACACCGTAGCCTACAAAGTTCGACAGGCCAATAAGGTCCGTAGCAGGAGTTTGGGATCTGTTCGGAAATAATTTTGAAGTATTTTCCGTGAGATACAGACAGGAGAACCTAGATCTGTGTTGTGTAGACTTGTGATTTTTTGAGTTCTAAGCACAAAACGCTTGTTATGCTGGCCAGTGGCTCGGAGCCCGATCAGGCACGTCGCGGCCGGTCGGATTGACTCGTTATCCCGGCCAGTGGCTCGGGAACTGATCAGACATCACGAACATAAACCAGCCAAAGTTCAGTGGAAACTAAACTTCCAGTCAAGAAAATACTATACTAGTGAGCCAAAGTAATGTACACGTGATTATGTTGGGGAATTAGCCACGAAACTGCAAATCTACTCGTCGGGGGCCGCGAATTCAAGTTCCACTTTGGCCACAACACTGTCAGGGATGAAGTCGTACATTAACACTCATTATTTGAGTAATGTAAATGTAAATAAAGATTCCCCTAACACCTGGCCGTGATATGGAAATCGAGTTGTTTCACAACAGTTTCTGCCAGCAAACACTAACTTAGCATGAGCTCACACGGCCTACCCGTCAATTAGTTTTATTGCACTTCAAAAGCCGGTAACGCATTGATTTATTCATTGCTGGCTTCTCAAATCATTTGCACTCACAAACACTCAAAAGGCTTTACAAATTGCATCTAATGAGACAGACTTCGTTTCAGTTTTATAAAAGTATTGGTTAGGGTGAGAATAATTCATTTTGAAACAGAACGCTCAGTAATAAACGCCAACATGGCAACTCGCAATCCCGACTTAGGACGAGCTAGAGCTCATCAGTCCCGACTTTGCAGGTGGATCGTTAAGTTTTACAGGCTATCAATTCGAACAGGAATACAGTGATGAAGAAATACTATAGCAGCGCCGTGAACAAGCTCCGACATCGGAACGTATGCACTTATTTGGTAAGCCGGCATTCGTCAGGCACTGTCGACGTCTGCAGGCCACAGACACGGAGATGTTTCAGGGCCTCATACTTGCTATTTACAGCGTACATTTCATTCTTCACTACCGTGAGCCACTTCCTAAGCATTTCAGACTCTCGAGGAAGTAAAAAAACGATATACCCGCTTTCCTCGCAGCTGCTTAGTTCGGACAAGCGGGAACGATGCACCGCAACATAGCAGCATTCACTCTGCATATGAACCACTGACGTCGCTAGGGTCGTTTCTCACCTTCCTCAAAGGTTAACGCGACATCTCTTGGCGAGGTAAGGTCGACCGTATGCGAGGCGATTTGGATATAGACCGATTAAGACGGCAAAAAAGACTAATTAAATCGGGTGGCATTCTCCTTTAAATCAATAGAGGGACGTTGCATGAAAATGCACACATTTATTTTTAATCATATTAGGAACGCAGAGTTGCCGTTGACATGTATTGAAACTGTCGATGTAGTTATCAAGGTGCAATATCACTGAGATAAAAGGAAGTTAGTATTAACGCAAATCAGAGGGGAATTCAGGGAGCATATTGGATAAATTTGAGCCCCTAGTTAGGACTGTACATGCAACGGGCCACTGCAGCCTTAGCTCTCGGGATGAGAAGAATATCCGTGTACTATTGTTCATTATTATATATTTACTTAAATAATTTATCACAATGCATATATAAACCTAGATGTAATAATACTTTCTTCTTGGTTAATTCTTGCACTGTTGTAGTATGGTCTTGTAGTCATGTACATCTTTTGCAATAAAATGTCCTTTGTCGCTCAGTTGTGAAGGCCATTATGTTCAGGTTCGCCAAGGGAAATTCAAACAGACGTTCTGTACAAATTCTGTTAGTTCTGTTAACATAATGTTAAGTTCTGAGATCACCATTTTTTGCATTAAAATCAGTTTTCTGAGCTTTTTAAATAAGACCAAAAAGTGTATAGTTGGCTTATGTTTGATCGCTCCTACTCAGTAAGATACTTGCGCCTCACCATTAAAGAAATAACGTCCAGCTGTAGCAATCTTAGGAAATCCCTCCAGCGTTTTTAAATGCCCCCACCTGCATCAGTAAAATTGGTATGGGTTGAAAAGAAAACTTGTGCTGATATAAAGAGTTATTCTGTTGAACGTAACAGATAGCACAACTGTGCACGCCATAGCCAATTAGCCCATTTTATGTTGGTTTGGCATAATCTGAAGAGGATGGGGCACGTACTTGTCGTGCACAAGGTAAAGAAAGGAATGGCGGAGTGAGTTTAAGTCGAACATGTTATGTCGTGCAGACGCAGCTCTTACAATACATGGAAGCTACATTTCCGTCGATTAAAGGATTCCAGGTGAGTGCACAAGATGTTGACGCCTTTTGTCCAGTCACCGAGTGGAATCAACGCCTCATAAATAGTTCTCGGCAAACGTACAACTCACGAGAACTGGAAACAGAAAAAATTTCACAAGCAGAAATGGGCGCTTGGCATTGGTTTTGAAGCCTTTATTACGAGATAATGTCTTGCCATTTTGTTTCAAAATATAGCAATGTTGCATGATTAGATAATCTGACCGGACCTAAGTAAGATAATACACGCTATTGTCGGAAAGCTGTCGCAGTTTGATTTTCGATCTGAACACCTGCCAAGCGATCGGATGGACATTGCAAACCACGAAGTTGTTACGCTTTAGATTACGTAAAACTGAAGAATGACACAAACACGTCTTCGTGCAGTGCATTTTCTTTAATGCGCTGACACGGCTTACTCCTTATTATTACCAACGAAAAATTATTTTTGATGTCTGCATTTATTGACAACAAAAACAGGATCCAAATCAGAATGATATGTTTGCTTTACAGGATTCATAATAATCACCACGAAGCTAAATTCAGCAAGAACAACATACAATAATAATTACCAGATTATGTATACATTTACATCTATAATTAAAATTAGCGCCAATTTCCAGAACCAGATGGGATCCAAATGTCCCCTTCCCAGCGCCACCTGTAGAGTGATTCCGGTCGTTGCTTGTATTGGGTGAGTTACTTAGCGTAAGACACTCTCAAAACATTGGGAGGAACAAATCTTCGCTCATAGAACGGAAAAGTGAATTCATTATGACACAACATCAAAGCCTCGATGACAGAAAGCCACTTTGCTAACCTGCGCCAATATTTCTATTTCCAGCTTTTTTACGATTAAGTTTAAAATCGGCAATTTCAGTAATTTGGACAAAATCGTTTTTTAAAAAAGAATACCAAACCGGGTCTTGGCCTATGAACAGACATTAAACAGGACTTTTCCATCCAATTCTCCGAAACAAAATAATGCCCTGTCATCCCCCAAACCCTCAAAAGCTTGGAGGAATATTTGAAAATTTTCAAATTCTGCTTTTAGCGAAACTCACGGCAACAGTGGCGAGAGACCACCTACCGAGCACCATAATACCTAATTTGTGACATACATGCAGGGAGTAAGAATTTTTGTTAATTCCTGCTTTTATCGTTCAAGATCGACGCCGTTGATGCCTTAGCAAGTGTCAGAATCAGGATTGGTTGAAATCATCAAAACAGGGTTTATTTAGTATCATTTAACAGTAATATTTGTTGCAATAGATGTATAATCTACGTATACTGCGAATACCAGAAATCTTTTTCTCAGTGTGTTATTGGCAAGTATTATTGATTGCTCAAGTGCTCAACATGTACAGCAGTTTAATCCATATCAAATAAAATTTTCTCCAGTGAAGGGCACCTTAAAACATGGAAACTTGTTAAACATTGAATTAGAAATACTTTATTCAGCGGTACGAGAAAGTAATGAATTGTCAGGTGAAAGTACTATCAAAATGTACTTTTACAGCACCGTTCCATCTAGTACACAATGTCATTCTTTTGATCAGAGAAAATGCGTAAAAATTGTCTTTAATTAAATTTTAATTAATAACAAAACGACTGGTCATTTCATCATCTAAGGTTGTTGTAAGCAATAAGCATTCTGTTTGTTGGCCTTGTTACACGCATTTTCGTCTGAACAGTTACCACTGAAGAGCTAATAATAGACGGCGAAACCTACTGAAGAAAACCGCGGCTTTTGGGTCTCAAGTAATGTCTAGTTTAACACATAATTAGTTGCTGCAAGAATTCAGGAGACACGACATTCAAAACGTTTTATAACAACAATTTTGGTTGGGCTACGCGTACTTGCGTTTTCTGAGCGCAACGCTTATGTGTTATCAGTTTCATTTCTGGTGAACTCTGTCAGCCTGTCTTTGACTTGACTGGCCCGTGGCACGTTAATCCAAATACAATTTCAAGCCCTCTGTGTCTACTTCGTCCTTATCATCATGTAGAACTCTTTTATACCTCGCGCCTCATTGTAAACCGCTTAATATAACCAACAGCCAGAATGAGCCCAGCGGATGAAACTACAAAACCAGTTGCGCAGACGATTAGTGCAATTTCAACTCCTTTGGCAAAGCTTTTTGCCTTTTTATTAACCGATTGGGGACATTTTCCTAAATTGAAAACGACATGGCCCACCATATTTTTTGCTGCACATGAATACTCGTTAACGCAACGCAGCTGCATATCACGTGCACCGACTTTGACTTTTCTCGAGCTATATGGGTAGAAATGTTGACTGGAAACATTTAGAACTGTTCTGGGCAAGTTTCGAATTTGAATTTTGGGTGCAGGGTCCCCGGAAAACACACACTCGACAGTAGCAACCTTGGAGTCTGTTATCATTCCAAATCTGATTAAAACTGGTGACTGGCATGTCAGGTTGAAAGAAATGAAATCGCGCATTGTTACAGTGACGGGCGTGGAACAAATTTGACTCCTGCTTGGTGAAAACGTCAGCGACCCGTTCAATAGAAGTTGCTGAAGAGGGCGTAGTAGACAGTTACAGTGGAGAGGGTTTCCCGCAAACAAAAGTTGAGGATTCATTGACTTCGTGTCGGTCACTTTTCGGAAACTGGTTATCGAGAAAGATCGCAATTTGTTGTATGATATATCTATTAGGCTCGCGTGTGGTAAAGCGTTTTCTTCTATATATTCAATTCGATTATGTGAAAGTTGGATTAAATAGATGTTCTTAAAGTTTCCAAGAAGGTTGGACTGGAGGGTTATTAACCGGTTGTTTTTCAGAAACAATTGATCGAGATTCCATAAATGGTTGAACGCGCCGGGTTCTATTTGTTGAATCACATTGTTTGCCAGATTGAGATAGTGAAGAGAACGTGACGCATTCTTCAACATTGCCACGGAAACGTGGTGCAATCGATTGCCATATAAATCTAGCTTCTCCAAGCTAGGTAACCTTTGAAAGCCAGCATCCCAAACGTGTTCGATCATGTTTGACGAAAAGTCGGCGCTTCTAAGAGAGGTAGATGCTAGTACAGATTGGTCAAGAATTCTCAGCTTATTATGATTTAAATCCAGTGTTCTAAGGTTAGGAAGAGCATCCAGTGTACCAGGTTCGATCAGGTGTATGTTATTGTAGGATAGGTCGATTCTGTCGAGGTTTTTAAGTCCTAACAACATCGTTGCAGAAACGATAACTAGTTTGTTTGATTTTAGTTTGAGAGATGACGTCCTACTTTGGTAAGAAAACGCGTGACTTTCAATCCATCCAAGCTTCATATTTAAGCTTATGTCCAGACTTTGAATATTTTGAAGAAATGCATGACCAATAGTTACTTTTTGTTTTCCATTGTGCACGATTCGAATAATCGGTCCTGAAATTGGCCTCAGGAATGTGCTGTTTTCATTCACTGTGCGAAGAAAGATGTCGAGGGACATGCTCACGTTTATGGAGGGGAGGTCCTCTGGCCTCCTCACCTCGATGCTTAGAGTTTTCAAACGTCGACTTGAAAATACACCGTGTGGCACTATAGCCAAGGGATTGCGATGAACAAACAATGTTTTTAAGCTTCTTGGAAAGTAGAACATCGTTCTAATATTGTTATTATCAATCCGTAGAACCTGAAGGTTTTTGGTTTCATGAAAAGTGTTTGGTTCCACGCACGACATGCCGTTATAGCCGACATTTAACTCGACTAGATTCGACAGTCCTTTTAACATGTTTCCATTCAAGGCCGTCAAGTTGTTACCTGCAAGATTAAGAGTGTTCAGAGATGTGAGGTATTCAAAAACCTTTTCTGGTAATTCAGAAATATTGCTTGTGTGCAAGGACAATTTTTCAAGGTGACGGACATCAGCAAACATTGAATTTGATAACGAGAATAAAAAGTTATTTTTTGCAAGGCGTAAAACTGTCAACATGGGTGCAGATTTCAAGGCAGAATAATGTATTCTCGTGATACTATTTCCTTCAAGACTGAGTAGTTTTAAGTCGCCAAGACCCACCAGACTGTCATCTTGTAATTCATCTAGTTCATTCCGATCCAGGAGAAGAATTTCTAAAGAGAGGCACCTAAGGAATGGTGACCCTTGCAGTGACAGTATCGTGTTTTCAGTCAGGTCTAATCTACGGAGATTCGGTAAATTGCGACAGAAGTCAGGCGGAATTGAAACTAAATAATTGTAGGACAGATCCAGCTCAGAAAGAGTATCCAAACTTTCAAAAGCGCCCTGTTCGATGTAAGACACGACATTATTACCCAACAACAAGCTACGGAGCTCCCTCAACCCTTCAAACTGTGCACGGCGTAGAGTTCTCAACTTGTTTTGCTCAAAATTAAGGGCTTTTAGAGACGGCATTGAAGAAAACACACGATCTGGAATAAACTTTACTTTGTTGTTGCTGAGATCCAGACTCTGTAGAGAAACTAGTCCTTTGAAAGATCTTTCTGAGATGTGGTAGATGTTGTTTATGTCCAGTCGGAGAAAAATCAGGTTGGTTAACTGCTCGAAAGATTCGTCGGCGAGGGATGTCAAGTTGTTCATTGAAATAGTTAAGCTTGTCACGTAGTCTCGCACAGGTGAGAACGCATTTCCCTCAATTTGCTGAATTCCACAGTCACTTAAAACGATGAAACGTGTACCCCAATATGGTTCCATAAAGTGTTTGGTCAAAACAGGAATAGGTTCCTCGCATCCTGATGAAGAAACGACTCTCACTCGCATGCACATGCAGCTCAAAAACAGAATCAAACTAATTAACTGCATGATCACAAGTCGACACGTGCATGCATCCCATGCGATGCTACGGTGTGAGAAAGTGAACGCTCTTGATTACTGTTATATACTTTTGTCTACTCAGGGCAAGAAGCAGTACAATGGTCGCTATATACTATGATGAGACCACGACATCTGGCGACAACATCGAAACATGAATCTAATGGATAAACTTTTCAACACAGTGGTCATGTGCTTTATTCTTATTTCTCTAATATATTATGACTGTAACCTCATTTGTTAATTAATCAAACGTCTGAAGTTAGCATGCGCCGATTTCTGATATATTCGACCTAAATGAAACTACTTGATCAAAAGTATAATTGAGAGAAACGCAAATGATATAAACTAAAATCATGACACCGGGTATTCCATTTTGAAGCAAATGCACTAAATTAATTACTGTAATTGGCATTTTCATGTAAAGGCTTTGTGTTCTGATTAGATACAAAAGGAGGCAACATCTATAGTATAGGTTTGAAAGTAACTGTAGCAAGTTATCAGAAAGACAAAAATTATTGGGGGGGGGGGAGGGCACAAACAATTCTACTTCGCCAAAGTACCTCCCACCCCTTATCGCCACCACCTCCATCTCCAACCCTCCCTCCCCCTGTGATTCCGAAGCAGCCGTATCTGTACCGAATCTCCAGGCGATGCCTGGCATCAGGTGTTGAGTGACTGAGAGCCATCAAAGTTTCACAGAGAGCAAGGATGGGCCTAGTCCAGCCCTCTGATGGGCCTAGTCCAGCCCTCTGATGGGCCTAGTCCCGCCCTCTGATGGGCCTAGTCCCGCCCTCTGATGGGCCTAGTCCAGCCCTCTGATGGTCCTAGTCCAGCCCTCTGATGGGCCTAGTCCCGCCCTCTGATGGGCCTAGTCCAGCCCTCTGATGGGCCTAGTCCAGCCCTCTGATGGGTAGCTGGGATGTGTGTCAAGAAACTGTGGCTGAGATCTACTGACAGAGTGAAAATACGAAATTCGATGAGCTAAAGCTAGTCGCTGGTCAGCTCAGCTATGATTCACTTGAGACAGGCAGCTTAGCTCTTACCTATCTGTCCGCGCTGGCTCTAAGGTCAAGATTCGTTTTATTGTGATGCAGTTTCGCAAATATACATTTTATTATGGTCATTCTTTGAATGAAGTTTTTAAAAAGATAAAGTCCCGAGCTTCCTGGCATAGTGCCTTTGGGGTTGTTTCAAAATCACTTGTTGAAACACGGCCGTTAGTCCAGTTTCTGGTGGCTGGGGAAAATGATACAGTGTGTCCCAAAAATGGCTGGATTTCAAATTGAGTTTCCGTGGATCATTGCGCGGGCCTACTGCATGGTTACATCTTACTTTTAACGTGGGTGCATATGTCATGATGTGCTTTATCTATGTAGTACGCACGGGGTGTGAATGGCAAGCAAACGATTCAGTTTTGAAGAACAAAATTTCATTACGTAATACTACTGGAAACTAAAAACATCAGGGAAGTGCAAAGACAACCTTTCCAAGTTAATAAGCAATGAGTTTGATTTATTTATCTAAGAATTTAAAATTCTTTTTCGACCTATTTTTTGTGAATTTGAACCTTTAACCTAGTTCATAAGTTGATAAAAAATTTATTGTCATTTGAATCGTGAGAACATTTTGGGACACTTTGTAGAGCTGTCCGACATTCAGCAATATCCTTGAGACTTATTTCAAATAGACAAACTAGTTTAATGTACTTTGCTATTTGGGGATCTGATGATAGATCGAATTTTACCAACGCCAGCCTGTAACCTGGTTGACTGAAGGATAGTCATTTCTTATAAGATTAGTTTCTAATTGTCAAAAATGCACCTATCCGTCAGTCGATTTTCGTAGAAATCAATCGATTCCATGAGCAATGCGTTTACCTTGATTTAATGACTCAATTCGTTTTTGATCTTTTGTTTGTGAGTTTAAACGGCAAATCTTGTCAAAAAGCATGCATTTATTGCCATTTGAATTGTAAGCATTGTTCGTGAGAACTGTTCGAATTTCATGAATGCCTTTGAGAGGTATTTTAGAAAGACAAAAAACGTCCAAGTGTACTTTACTATTTAGGGATGGGATTATAGTTTTTTCAACTTCAGGCTGCAACTAAATTCACTGAAACATCATCAATTCTTAAAAAAATAGCTTCTAATTGTCAACAATCATCTATGAATCTATCGATTTTCGTAGATACATAAACATGTAAATCAGAAAACCAACGAATTTGTTTATCAGAACGGAATGTAATAAGCAATTGAGTATGGTCATGACATACCATCGGTTGCCCTAGCCTTGGCCCAAAGCTGTACACTAAATATACAGGTCTGCGCCAATTTGGGTAAAAATAAAAAATATGACTCAAAATTAGATTAGTGTCATTAAAACTACTCTCTTCCTTGAGTAAACCGACTTATTTACCGGTGCTGGAAAAGTTTGGGTTCTGTCGTTAATCGGCTGCTGCTAAATTTATGATTACACTCTTTCACAGTGCTACGAAAGGTAGCACAGTGGAATGTTATTCAATATAGCTTCTCATTGGTTAAAGTAATGAAACCGACCTCAGAACATTCAGTCATTCCCATTGGTTGAAATCTGGGAAACCCCCTCTCAGTTTAGTGTGATACGTAGTATGGCGACCACCTTGGACTTGAATAGTTGCAATTTATTAAAACGGTTGTGACGTAAACAAAATCAGGGGAACTCCGATACAATGGCTTAAGCCCAAACAAGTACGGTTGCATGTGGTGACGATGTGATAGTACGGTTCCGACCTAGGCACGCGCATTGATGCCCACACACGGAATTTCCTGTGTCGTTCATCGATCATGCTGTCACAAGGTCACTTTTCAGTATAGGTGGGGGTGTGTCGATCTAGGGTAAGATTGCGATGCGTTCTTTTGAGTCGGCTTTTGGCGATTACGTCACCTGACCTTGACCAGATTCTTTTCCCCCTGATTCTTTTACCAACTGTTCTTCGCTGCCGGCACAAGGTTGCGTACATGTCACAACAAATTAGCGGAACTTTTTTTCATTTTGTTACAAGTTTTTAGTATTTTAATAACAACAAACCGAATTTTAGAACAAACCTTGCTGCTGCAAAGCTGTCATCATCTCCCGAAAGACGTCGCAAATTTTAGGAAATGGCACGTGCCTCGTGTCACGAGGGTGTTGTTTTTGAAAACGGACGACACACTCTTCTTTGGTACAAAAGGCGGCAAATTATGCTAGAAAGTGACGTTTATTTGTTTATTTTCCACTTAAAGGGCTGCAATGAACAAGATGAGTGTCGGTTGACTACCAAATTTTGTGTACAGCTCCGCGGATCCGTTATCTCTACATGTTGAAATAATTTTTACTACGAGGTGACGAACACATACCTCGGTAGTGAGCGGGCTGTGTGAAATTTTGGGGTCTAACACACAGTGAATACAATAGTCTTCATACAGCTATATTCGGTAACCAATCGACCGTTCAAGTTTACAGAACTGATTATTGGCTGGCAGCTGGCTGCCTGGCTAGAGTCCGCACTGCCCACAGTCACACCAGTGTAAATTGGTGATACAGATTGGTAGCACCGACAAATTTTCGTCTGACGATGACTGGGTATCACTTTGTGTTGCCTCGAATCAAACAGGTATTCCTGGTGACCCAACATTTCACACTAAAATTTCTTATTCCGACAGTTTGAACAACGCCACTAGACTGCACGCTAAAATAGAACATTGGCATTACCCCACCAAATACGCCACGAGAATCGGCGCTCCAAGTGGGTGATTATTTGAATTTCGTTAGAGAATATTCATGTATGTTTATTCTTTGCTGTTGAATTATTGTGAAGTTAATCAACGAATCTTAGAAAACCATGCATAATTTATTCATAATAAAATAAATTTCCCCTTTAAAATGACTATGTAAACTAGTGTTGAAGAGCAAGATAGATTCTGAGTAGGCCATGTGGTTATTTCTGGAGTATTAATGTGATCTTTATTTAATTCAAGATTTCACGAGCGTTCAACTTATTTGTACAAGGAAATCCTGCGCATTCTGCTGAGACAGTAACCGCCTGATCAGGTCAACGAAGATGACTCAATTGGTTTATTCGCTCGCTAGACTATGGCTTAAGTTCCTCATAAGGACGAAATTCATGACTCACTATCGTTGGAAAAAAAATAGCGAATAATTTTCCTCAACGAAATTACCAGATAATTTTCATCAAAAAGGAGTGAAGAACAATGGATATTTGAAGACAGAATTAAGAAGTACTTGACCCAGAGCTTCTTAAAAACGTTTTTCTCTAAATGTCTTGCACAAATGGATGAAGGTGTTCTTGTTAAAAATGTAAAATCTTGCATTAAAGTATCAACTATCACAATTGAAGTTGAAAATACAATGTCATTCAGGACATTTTCTTTTAAAGTGCGCATTCAACCCACATTTCATGCCAAAATATCAATTATGTATTGGCGGCATATGCTCCTTTTTAAATTGACCAATCGTAAGCTCCGCCCCCAAGTGAAAAGTCACGTGACACCCGACAAACAAACAAGATGTCCGACAGAGGCAAGTATACCGTAGCTAAACGACGATGAGTGTTTTTTGCACTATCCAAAAACACTTCGGCAAGGACAACAGGCGATATTTTTCAGCAAAGAATTCTACGTTCATGATGTGGGAATTTGCAAAGGTGACGATGAAAAAATAAGTATTAGAGGAAAAGTATTTCGGAGCCAGCGAAAATCCGAATAACCCCAAACGGGGTTCACCTTCACCTGACAAATAATAAGGCCACTGATGCGATATGTTCATGTAAAGCTGGGCATGTACTTTAAAGTGGGATTATCTGTACGATGCCATAGATTTCTGGATCTTTCGAAGAAATCAGTAAAGATTCACCGATATTTTATTCTGTCGTCTGCTAAAATCCGCCAAATGAAAAGTAGGTCACAACTGGTGGGACTCCCCGAGTAAAGTAGGTCGTGTCGATAGCACTGTTTAGGATTTTCTTATCTTTGAACAAAATAGTGCGATTAAAAAACTCAGGTATATAGCTCAAGTACACACTCATCTTATCCAAGGAAAGCAGTTAGCTCCGGTAGGTCTAGGGTTGTGTTGAAGTCAAATTAATGCACGTAATTACACCATTAAGACATTTAAGTTAGGCTTACCTTCCGACGAACTTCGCATTTTTTGTAGTTTCACTGCATAAAGGTAGCTTGCAGTTATTTTTAAACGTAGCATGATCATTTAACTGTGGTACGGGTATAAAATGAGAAGTCTGATGCAGTGGCAAAAATGGCTATTTACAAAAATAACTCCAATTCTCTTTTAAAGACCTGGTCGCACGCGTTGTTAACCCTAATTACATGGTTAGATGATGTTATAAGGATCCAAGAAGTACCCACCCCATAACTAATACACAATCCGTACTCGAAAAAGTTTAAATGAACGCGCCACTCACGATTCGCAACCGAAGAACCACCGTCATTTTGAACTTGCCGCGAACCCGGAAGTACAATTCATTCAGTAACCCAGGACGAGAAAACGCCGTCAGCGCGACCGGAGCAGTGCCTGCAAACGGGAATAAAATAATCGACAGCGCGCCTTAATTTTAATAAAATCAAAATACGGACAACTTTATCGAATTTGCTGAAGAAATGTGGCGAATAAATTTTGACGGAAATTATCTTGCCGGACTCGGGACCGCAGCCTATCGTACCCGGTGCGGATCGAGACCAGACACTGGCGAACGGTAAATGCATGCTGTTGCAAGCTGTTTTGTCGAAGTAAAATGTTCAAATCATAAATGCCGCATATATTCAAAGGTAGTTTCAGACACTTGCATGAAATTAAGGGCTGGTTAGTCCTGTGTCACACTGTCGCGGCAGACCTTAGCTAGCCTCAGTGCCAGCTACCAGTGAAGCTTGTTAGTAGGCCTATACAGCTTTACGGAATTCGTGCTTCTCTGACTGAGGCAGACCTTTTTCCAGTTCTCCAAATAGGGGCCTTGTTCGAGCACATAAGAATGACAAGTCCAATACAAAATGTTAACATAATAAGTAACTTAAAATGCACAATACTTTACAACATTTAGCATTACAAACACTATTCAACAGCAACAGTTTCCATGATATGAATGTGGACATACATGTAACTATTACTATGGTGACGGAATAGTGTTTCCTTACACCAGAATTTGACAAGCATGATTAAAAAAATATAAAGTTACAAGGAACAAGACTTAGAGGCTTGAAGCTTCACAATCCAACATAGCTTATTTCTCCAACTAAGATTCATATTGTTGACTTGATAACCTAAATTAAGAAGCAATAAGTTACAAAATATGACGTGAAAGCAATTGGGACTTAAAATTTAGAAAAATATGAATCATTTTGTGACACCGAATCAATCCTTGAACAGCTGTTGACAGTCAAACAAAAAACCATTTCAAACTTATTTCAACTGTTTTTTTTAGCTTCGTGTAAGATCAACTGAATGGGAAATTTACAGTTAAATAATTAGAATATATCTTATATTTTTGCACAAAAACACGAAAATTGAACAAAGTTCCTTTTTTGTAGCAATGTTTGTCAAAATGTATCAACGTTAAATCTTCACAAATTTCGAAGTAGCCGATTGAACATGCCTTTCAGTTCAGCTAAAGTCGTCATGTCGGTGCCGCCAGAAATGAGACGAAGTCAGTGGCGGATCTACGTTTTCAG
>NMRA01000160.1:327453-357085 GCA_002633005.1 Phoronis australis
ATGAAGCAGATAGACTCAAGTGGAAATACAAACCAGAATCAGTTTCTGTGCGCTCGTAGACCCTCTGCTGTACTGGGTAAATTTGGCATGTCCAAAAATGATTTCTATTTCGTTTTCATTGTACACAAGCATAAAAAACCGACATTATTACAAACTGAGTATAATTATAACTTATTACCTGGGTGTTTCTCCAGGAATGTTGGTCCTATCTTTCTGTTGTCTAGACTGCCGAGGAATCTGTACATCGGGTCCAATGGTTTGATTCTCTTGGAACCATTCCACCCAAACATCTTCCACGTTTGTTCCCAACGCTTGCACTTCGTCAACTGCTGTGTCAATGAACTTGTACGCCTCCACAATGTCAGCATCTCGTTTCACAACTCAGTTGGCACTAAGCCCCCTGAGGTTACCAAGTCCATTAAAAAAACTTACAGCTTGCGCAACTAAATTTGATCCGTTCATCATGGACTACTTCAAACCTTGACGATGTGTCCCAGGACCCATTTACACCTCTTGCAATTTTCGAAATAAACGTCCCAATGTCTGAACGCTTGAAACCCGAAGTACTAGCATCAAATAAATGCCCATGGTCATGGGCATTTCGTCGGCTAGGCCTTTCTGCGGAAATTCCTAGTATAGAAAACGGCAGTGGTGCTTATTGCAGGTAGAAAGACGGTAGGTGTTGAGGTCGGCACTAGGGCTCCTTAGGGGGCCCATTGATCATTGCACGAGTCTCGCAAGACTTTGTTGTGAAAACGCAGCCTCCCTGCAATTTTCTGGTACTGTACACTGTTCGCGAATGCGGTCATTTCGTCAATGTGAGTGCCCCCTTGGTCATTCCTTGTATAGACATAACTTGTTAGAGTGCATCTTCAAACAGACTCGCGACCAGACCACGGCGCCCGCCACAAGCAATTCTTCGGAAAACGACTTTTTTCAAAAGTATTACATGTACATGTACACTGTATGATATTGCGCAAGACAACTTTACTATACACCAGTCAAATTCGAGTTACAAACGTGTGGGGTGTAATAGGATGACACTGACGGCATGACAGATGAGGTAAAAACGTTGCACGTCAATTCGCCTGAATATCAGAGTTGCGGCTCCACAGTATTTCCCCTAATCAAACCAAAACATACCTTATACTAAAGAAGCTAGTTACCTAAAGAAATCAGCTACAGTGTATAGAGCTGCTCTTTCAGCGGTGGATCTATCCGTCTATAAGGCTTGGCTACTTCAGAAGTGTCGACGGAAGCGCGCGCACAATTGATCTCCGGGCTCTTGCCGATGAGCCACGAAGACTGGAAACGCGTTGATTTTCATAAAAACAATTCACAATGCAAAAAATATATTTTCAGATTGAACCCCCCCCCTCATTTTTTCCAAGTTTGTTTACTTGGGGTTTACACACGTTGGCTGTGCCGTTTTTGTTTTTCTGGAGCCGTTTTTTTAATTTTTGGGTCCTGGCCCGAGGGGGGGTTTAAACCCCCTGAACCCCCCCGTAGATCCGCCACTGGAAGTCGGCCAACGGGAATTGTGAGCACATTTATCATTTAATGAGTAACAACAAATTTGGTGAACATTGTTGAATCGTGCAGAATAGTAAGTAAAGATAAGTCTAACTAAATTTCACCGTAATTTGTTGGCGAAAACAATTTACACAATGTTTTAAACTCGCAACTTATCCCGCTGTCCTCCAATATGGCCGACGCGATCCAACAAAGTGACCCAAATTTCGCCACAGAAACTGCAATAACTTTACACTGCTTGCCCCGACTTTGATACTTTTTCGATTTTTACTGAGTAGAAGCCACTACCTTTCCGATGATAGCAAAGTACTTTTTCAAAACGAGAAAAAAAATCAAAACGAAAAAAATTGGTTCGACCCATATTGGTTCCTAGGTTCGACCGGCCTACGTAAGGAACTAAACACCAATGCTATTTTAAAATACTAAGTACGCGTAACATTCCAAAAAATTCAACGACCACTGACTACAAACTATTAATACACTACATATGCTAACTAATCTCAAGATATTACTAATTAAACAAAATAATGAAGACTTTTGGAGCAAGCGATAGCACATTCAGTTACATGGAAAAAATGGCGGCGTTCAGGACAAGTTCCTGAACTGATGAGCCGGAAATGTGGGTACGGAAATAACCGATGACAGCCGGTAATTATACGCTCACAGAGAAGGGTCAAATACTGTTAAAAATCGCTTTTGGCAAGAAAGGCGAAAAGAACATAAAGAAAGGGTGTCGAAAATAAGATTTGATGTAGTAAGTATTTTCGGATACTGGAACCACATAGGCATTTTGAGACCAGGTCTTTAAAGCTTCATAGACCTGTTGCATGAAACTGTCCCAAACAGAGACTCAACTTAGTTCCCTAAGGCTAGTGCGTGTTTGTGTACTTGTGAAAACACCGATTGTCCTTTCTTATGCTGTTTTAATTTCATGTCTAAGTCAAGTTTTGGTTTTTATACATATCGAGATTGAACTCGACTTTGAATTCTCAATATTATCGAAAATGTGTAGGGATCTTTTTATGCAACGCTCCTAAATTTGGGACTAAGTCCTTATTTATTTTCATTTTCAGGGCTCAGTTTTTAGTTATATTACTAGCAAAATGTCAACAGTCAAACAGGAGCTCATAATAAAGATAAAATGCCACAGGGCACATAAATCTAAATATCATTTTGAACAACTTCAAATAGAACCCTCTCTAACTCAACAAGCAAAGTGTTTACCAGAGGTTCCCTTCAAAAAGTAATTGAACTGTTTTATTTTTTCGTGACAAGCGCTCTAACAAGGCTTTGAGTTCAGTAATCCAGTGCCCATCCCTGTGCCGATCGAATTTTGGAGAGAAGTTCAGTTGAACGCCAGCCTACGGGCATATGAATTACAAAAATGTACCTCTGCTACGAAACAAAACGATGTCTACAAGTCCAAATAACAGAAAAAACAATAAAAATATAAAAAACAACAGTTTCCAGAATCTATATCGCTAGACCAATAGTACTGGGATCCAGAAGGTGCCCAAAGGCGGCCAGATGAGTGAAACTCCAGAGTCATTATCAGATAGGACTGCACTGTAGCCACCAAACTGAAAAGTGTGCATCTTTGAACAAGTATATTTGTGTTTCACCTTCGAGTAATCAAGCAAACTTGCCAAGTTCAGCCGCTCCTGTGGCCGTTCGCACAGTTGGATACAAAATTTAAACCTTTCGACGTCACTTTTCGAGTATGAAGATGCCCAAAATGACGGGATATTATTCTGGAGCTGCATAACGGCTTTCGGAATTACACACGCCATGCCAACACCGTTTCAATCTCTTGAGCTATAGACTAAAATAAATTTTTCACGACAACGTGACGACTTGGAAACGCAGACAAAGGTGTGTCAAGAATGCTGCGTTCTGATTGGTCAGTTAAGTCATCGGTCAATCAGGAGGTACTTTTTGGGCTTCAGAAAAGCGGGCTTTACAAGTTACATGTTATCACAAGGAACCATGAGCTCACTATGGCCACTTTTTCTCATCTCAGAAATGTCAGACAGCGCCCCTTTAAGTTTGTCATCCTAAAAATATCGGATAGTACCTCTTTAATACACCATGGTGACAGCGCGTGCGACACCAAGAAGTCAGTAACACATTGTATCCAAAGACAGTAACGGAGACTGCTTGGTCGCGCGTGAGGTCATTCAAACAACTTCGTTTTAGAATTACGCTGTGGGCTGAATGGTTCATCTAGTTTCGAGTAGTATAAGAATCAATAAATCTATTACTGGACTTACGGTACGTGGAGATGGCTACGTTGCGTCCTCCTCTCGAGGACTTCATCAGGCCACTGAGTTGTCACGTGACTTGTCATGTGATCTGTCGTACAGTTTCCGCGGGATTCTCTTCAGCGCCCTATCCCATGTCCTAGGTAATTGAAACCGCAGCCCTCCTGACTACTGAGGCTAGGATTCTCAGCAGTTTTTTAGTCACATGGTTTCCACAGACCACTCTTTCGCCATGGAAGATGTGAAGATCCTGGATAGAGAAGAAAATTGTTTTCGGAGAGGGGTCAAAGAAGCTATCCACGAGAGAATTGAGAATCCTAGCCTCAGTAGTCAGGGGGGCTGTGGTTTCACTTACCCAGGACATGGGATAGGGCGCTGAAGAGAATCCCGCGGAAACTGTACGACAGATCACATGACAAGTCACGTGACAACTCAGTGGCCTGATGAAGTCCTCGAGAGGAGGACGCAACGTAGCCATCTCCACGTACCGTAAGTCCAGTAATAGATTTATTGATTCTTATACTATGACCCAACTGGATGACTAAAAACATTCATCCTAGTTTCGAGTAGTTTTTAGCGTACAATATTATTAAAGACGACTCCGTTGTTCGTGCAAGGATATTAACTTGGGATACTTAAGATAAAAAGGGATCAGCACCTACTTGTACGTTTATGGCGTGGACGCCTTTTCTGCAGACAAATGTTTGCTCATGCTGTTGTGGTGCCCGAATCGCTATCATTATTATTAACGACCCATCTACGCATCCCCCACCCGGGGAAAACCATTGACTTGATGGAATTGCAATTGGTAAAGATCGATGTTGTCGGCCGAATTTGGAAGCGACAAGTCGGGTGAATTGTTGATTCCATTAGTTACTTTCGTGATCATTCACGGTAGACTTAGCCACCCCTTAGCTATTGCCTACGGCTACGACAGTTTCAGGGGCGGATCCAGGATTTGAGTTTGGGGGGGTAGGGCAGAGTATTATCCAGGATTTTCCCCGTAAGACATTCGTACCCTCGAAGTGCCAAATGGAATATGGGAGAATTTGGGAGGGGTCATGTCCCCCTTGCCCCCACCTTAAATCCGCCAATGCGTTTGAAAACTGCCAATGTCGCAGAACCGCAGCGCAACTGATGCTCGTTGCACTATTGTGAGTGGATATACTCTGCGTGTTTCTCGTTCAAGATCGTCTGCTAAAAAGCAGTATAAAGTGTCGACTGCATCCTGCATCCTTATCCATTCGGTAGCGCTCAACATACGAGTCGTAAATCGTAATGAAGTCGCTTTCGATAAACTCTGCTTTGGTTTTTTATTTATTCGCTGAGGAATGTGGAAGACGGCCATTTTGACAAACTTGAGATCGAATTAAGACAAGGTGAGAGTTGACTTAAAGTTAAGCCAAAAACTTAAGTCAATCTTAGCTAAGATTGTTTCTTGGAACGCAAAATAATCTTAAGATTTGTCTTAAGTCAAAAATTTAAGACAAATCTTAAACTTAAGTAAAAAATGAACTTAGGTCAGTTTTTGGAACGGGTTCCTGCCCTTCATATTCGCTCAGAAAATGAGCTTTTGTTCCCAAAGCTTGTTGTGCGGTCTGCGGACACTGCGAAAACTTTGTCCTCTACATTTCACCTGACCACACACCAGCCGACGTACTTGCCGGAAATAAACCGTGCTATATCTACCAGGTGTCGCTAGTGGATAATGACGCTATGGCTTCTGCGTAAGATCACAAATTTCGTCCATTGAAAATATACTAAGTTGGCGGTCCATGGACTATAGTCTTTGCTCCTACCAAATGCCATTTTTACGCAAAGATTCATTTTTTGGGAAATCTACCATTAGAAACATGAGTAAAATATTAGAAATACCACAATTCAATAGTTCATTTTTAAATAAAACGACTAACTGCTACAACAAAAATGTAGTAGAAGAATGAACCAGTCGAGATTATTTAACAGTAGCTGAGAAATGACGTTTTATTTAGTTATTCCCAAAGGTGTCTAATAAACTGTGACAGTGTCACAAACTCTCAAACACTAGAAACTGTGACCAGCATATCTCTCGGTGCAAGCAATGAAAAAATGGTTAGTCGCGGATTTGGACAAATGAAGGAAGGACTGCTCAAAATATGTTTAACCACAGGAGTATTTCTTCTTGTTGGAAGGAATGAAAAAGATAGACAGCATCCTAATGCGCCCCTCTATGCCTAAAAGGTACTTATAGTAACGTGACCTCGATGGTTTAATCAGTCTGAGACTTAACTCGCTGAAAAGCTTCTAGCATGTGAAAGCCCTATGGGAGTGCCACCGTCTCTACTGCTAAGTACAAGCGGTGGTACTGTCTAAACTACAAAGGAGGAAGTTGTATGTGGAAGGTACCATGGGATTGCTTCACTTCAACTATGTATGGTATGTGCTAGGGGTGGAGGGATCCGGAACACTGACCATGACATGAACATAAACAGGGACACGCTGACCTGTGAAATGTGAATTAAATTCAAAGGACAGCTGGGAGCTAAAAGTTTACCACTAGACGAGTTGAACTGCATTACACAGCCTCACACTGCACAACCAGAGTGAACCAGACACTGCACAATTCGGGATCATCTTTCATATAAGTAATCAATTTTATTAATATCCAATCACAGTGACACACATCAAACACCAACAATGAAAAACTCCGTGCTTCCGTTACCTCTAAAACGTGGTGTTTTGTCACTTTGGTTCTTTCGTCCAACTCTTTGCAGTTCAATACTACACAGTACACAGACAGCTCGTTTCACTTGCTTCATCACCAAGATAGCGGACCACTCGGCCCATCGTAAACCACGTGAGTTCAACTCTCCCTTATTTATCTCATAGGTCTATACATATGTGATCACTTGACCAGTTATCTCACGTAAGGCCCTTAGGCGGCGCTTCCGCTGGTCGCCCGATATTACGGTGAGGGCGTAATCCATCATTCTTTTCTTGAGGCCCTCAGCAGTGGTAAAACTGTTTATTTCGCTCTGTATATGTTCACTCCACTTATTGCGTGATGATGAGACATGAAGTCACGAAATATAGCTACTGTTTGTGTTTGTTTGTTATATCTCTCGGTTTGTTACTTCATACCTGCACACCAAAGGAACGGAGACTGTTCCGAAATTAAGAACGTACCAGTATCAACCTTGCTAACATAAAGTCTAGTCGTGTCTTTAAAGTTCCAAGAAGCACACGTTTTTAACCCTTATTAACTGGTTAGAAGACATTATAAGGAACCTCGCAGTACTTATCCTATAACCAATACACAATCCGAAGTCGAAGAAAGTTTAAATAAACGCGTCACTCACGATTCCGATCCGAAGATCACACCGCCATTTTGAACTAACCGCGAACCCGGAAGTACAATTCATTCAGCAATCCAGCCTCCCGTTCAGTAACTCTAGGACCTCGCTAAAAAGCAAGACTTCGCGAGATTACGTGAGATATTACTTTGCATTTTAAATGAGAACACGTGACTTTGACTAGGTTTCAGCTAGATCCTAGCGTAGGTCCTAGCGTCTACTGAACGCACGCACAGGCTTAGTATACACCGGCTGTGCGACTGGAGCAGTGTCTGTTACCAGCCTGCAAACGGGGATAAAATAATCGACAACTTTAATAAAACCAAACTAGGGACAATTTGTACTGAAAATGTTGACAAAATGTGGCAAAAATAAATTTTGACAGAAATCATTTTGCCAGGCTCGGACCTGCAGCCGATGACCCGATGCAGACCGATCGAGACCACTCGCACTCAAAGACGAAGGCATGTCGTCCCCGGTTGTTTTATCAGAATAAATGGTTCAAATCATGAATGCCGTATACACACAAAGATAGTTTCCGACACTTGTATAAAATTACGGACTAGTAACTGTCCTGCGTCAACGTTGAATGACAACCGGGGCCGACTATGGCGGGATAGGCTAACCGTGCTTTACTGGGTTTAATTAACTCTGATAAACAAACAGTATGAACAGAACAACAAACATGCAATATCACTGAAATCATTGAACAAAACTGCTATACAGTTAGAATATTCTGGCAGTTAAACTTGTGAAAATAAGGAAAATAAATTTAGACGCGACTTCGCTACGGTCGGGCGGCTGACTGCCGAGAGAATGGGCTACCATTTGGTGGCGAAATAACTTCAGCTAAAAATGGTTTAATATACATGTAGGTATTAATGAGTTTAAAGTAAAAGGAATAACTCCCACTTTGCCCGAAACATTCGTATACGCTGCTGGCCGGTGGAGCCGAACCGCCTGGCCTGCCGCGCGCGCGCGGACATGTGCTCCGCGGGGCAAGATGAAAACATTAATTAGCTACCCGGCCCTGAATGAGTGAAATTCCTGTGACAAAGAGATTAAAGAATAGTACTGTGTCATGTCCCTAATACTGCAATTTATTCCCATTGCCGACATTCAGCTCATTCACTACATTTTCGCACCCAGCCACGGTTTGGGGGCGGAATTTTTATATTTAGACAACAGAGGTAAGTATATATTGTAAGTTTGTTTTTGTGAGGTTTGAAAATATATTGTCCCTAATAGTTGAAAATCAAAGCCTCTTTAGCAAGTGAATTTTCCCGACGAAGAGTCACGGCGACTGCTGGTAGGAGAATTACCGGTACTTAATTCAATCGCCGGTTACTGTGTCCTGGCAGCAAAATCAAGTACAGATGTGGAGCTCACTGTTTTGAGATATTACTTGTTCTTGTTTGTCAAAACATTTCCGTATGCGTATGCTTTTTTTCTATTGTACATTTTTAACGACGAGTACAGTCAGGTGACGATTTTCTGCCAATTACGCACTGCGCTCACACGTCCGGGTAGTCACCGTGACACACTACACTTGCCCACTTCAGGCTGGTACTGTGCATCAATTTCATGATGTGGAGATGAAGATAAGGCATTTCTTGATCAAGAAACTTTTTTCCTCTAATTTATTACCTAAACGGATACTGTTGCTGAAATTTGACGAACGCTCACGATGAGTCAGGGCTGACCTCAGTAGCAGCCCAGCGTTGGCTACGGGACTGCGGCGACGGTACTTCAAACTTATGAGTATGCATTAAATACCATTCGTCATATGCAAAGAACAGGTAATATTAAGACAATAAATAATGAAATTTGTATAAAAAGAACCAAAATGCGAATCGAAAACAACCAAACAAATTAAGTAACAACGCATTTACGCTCACGGTGATGTCAATACGTTTTCAAGGACAACATGGCTGACATTCATGAATCGTTGCTGAACTGACACACAAGAACTCAGGTCACAGAAATAGACGGGAATAGTCGATGATATTCCGATCTCGGCCGAGGGACAAAATTGTGCGAAAAAAGGCTTTTAGTTTGATAACACAAAGGAGGTGAACATTATGCCATGTTATATTTTACTTAATTTGGTGCATTTTTTGAACTGGAATGCCCTTTGAGGTAAGGACTTTTAACGAAGTTTGTGTAAACGAAGGTCTACTACCGAACTATACTGATTTGTGGGTATAACGAAACAACAGGTTTGGTTTTTTCAATGCTTCAGGTTTTTAACTCCTACAACTTGCGCTTTATTCGTCATCTCAATCCTATTGCATGTGCAGTGGTGACTTACAAGAACAAAAAGGTCTTGTTCTTTAATATTTTTATTACTGTGAAACGTGCAAATGTAAAATACTTACAAAAATGATAAGTTATCTACACTAAAACTAAGCAACTAATTATTTTTACAAAACTGTCTCGGGCTCGTTAGTGGACTGGGTGCCAACTCTGTCAGCTTCACACAGTCTTCGTCCTCCCTCCCTATCGGCAGCGTTTCGGAACCTGGTGCCTGTCTCTCTTACTATGAAGCTTGCATTAGCATTACTGTGCTCCTTGATCACAATCCGTGAAATAAAACAACTCCTGCTTAGTATCTTGGAGTACAAACTAACAGACTCCACTATTCGTTTTCCAGTTAAGTAACGTATAATAAGAATTACCTTAAAAAACTCTATATCATTCCAACACGAAAATTATTTGAAATGCATAATCTGCAAGATACATATTTCATCGTTCGTCAACATAAGTATTACAGCCGGCTGTAGGACTTCATTTTCTTGTAATAAATATTTTCAGAAGCGACTTTTTTCATTCCATTTCTTCCCAAAATGTCTATTTCGTTACCATTTTAAGATTCCTTAAAGTCCACCTCTCAAACTGCCCATGTGGTTCCAGTATCCGAAAATACTTACTACATAAAATCTTATTTTCGACACCCTTTCTTTATATTCTTTTCGCCTTTCTTGCCAAAAGCGATTTTTTAACAGTATTTGACCCTTCTCTGTGAGCGTATAATTACCGGCTGTCATCGGTTATTTCCGTACCCACATTTCCGGCTCATCAGTTCAGGAACTTGTCCTGAACGCCGCCATTTTTTCCTTGTAACTGAATGTGCTATGGCGTGCTCCAAAAGTCTTCATTATTTTGTTTTATTAGTAATATCTCGTGATTCGTTTGCACATGTAGTGTATTTATAGTTTGTAGTTAGTGGTCGTTGAATTTTTTTGGAAGGTTACGCGTACTTAGTATGTTAAAATAGCATTGATGTTTAGTTCCATACGTAGGCCGGTCGAACCTAGGAACCAATATGGGTCGAACCAATTTTTTCGGTTTTATTTTTTTTCTCGTTTTGAAAAAGTACTTTGCTATCATCGGTGCATTCTACTCAGTAAAAATCGAAAAAGTATCAAAATCGGGGCAAGCAGTGTAAAGTTATTACAAGTTTTGTGGCGAAATTTGGATCGCTTCGGCCATATTGGAGGACAGCGGAATAAGTTACGAGATTAAAACTTGGTGTAAATTGTTTTCGCCAACAAATTACGGTGAAATTTAGTTAGAAATATCTTTACTTACCATTCTGCACGATTTAACAGTGTTCACCAAATTTCAGCCTCGCAGTTGTTACTCATTAAGTGATAAATGTGCTCACAATTCTCGTTGGACTTCGTCTCATTTCTGGCGGCACCGACAACATGGCGACTTTTGCTGAACTGAAAGGCTACTTTGTAATTTGTGAAGATTTAACGTTGATACATTTTGACAAACGTTGCTACAAAAAAGAAACTTTGTTCAATTTTCGTGTTTTTTGTGCAAAAATATAAGATATATTCGAATTATTTTACTGTAAATTTCCCATTCAGGTGATCTTACACTAAGCTAAAAAAATAGTTGAAATAATTTTGAAATGTTTTTTGTTTGACTGTCAACTGCTGTTCAAGACTTGATTCGGTGTCACAAAATGATTCATACTTTTCTAAATTTTAAGTCTCAATTGCTTTCAAGTCATATTTTGTAACTTATTGCTTCTTAATTCAGGTTATCAAGTCAACAATATGAATAATCTTAATTTGAGAAATAAGCTATGTTGGATTGTGAAGCTTCAAGCCTCCAATTCGTGTTCCTTGCAGCTTCCTATTTTTTAAATGATGCTTGTCAAATTCTGGTGTAACGAAACACTATTCCGTCACGATGGTAATAGTTACATGTATGTCCACTTTCATATCATGGAAAATGTTGCTGTTGAATAGTGTTTGTAATGCTAAATATTGTAAAGTATTGTGCATTTTTTAAAATGCACAATACTTAAAAGTTACTTATTATGTTAAAAGTTTGAATCATTTTGGGTTAATGAATAAAAAATGATAACATGTTGTATTGGACTTGTCATACTTACATGTATGTGCTCAAACGAGCCCCCTTTTTGGAGAACTGGAAAAAGGTCTGCCTCAGTCACAGAAGCACGAATTCCGAAAAAGTAGAAAATGAGACAATATTCCACTAGAAGACAGGAAGTACCAAAATTTAGCGTCTGGAATTCATAGCTGTGAACATACCCACTGAATCTTATAATAAAAGATAGACATTCCTAAAAATTCCAGCCCCCCATTCTTTTAGGCTTGGTGCGCTCATACAAAGTCTGGGAAAATCTCTATTGAAAGCCAACAACTTTGCACAGTTCGCCAGAAGTACCCAAGTTCTAAATAAACCTCGTTTGAGCGAGGGCTGTGGCCAGCGACCAGTTAGGCCTAAGGGTAGCCTTGGCGCAAAGCTGTATAGGCCTATTAACAAGCTGTATTTTGACGATAGTCTTCACTGGTAGCTGGTGACTCAGGCTAACTAAGGCCTGCCGCGGCAGTGTGACACAGGACTAACCAGCCCGTAATTTCATGCAAGTAGCTGAAACTACCCTTGAATATATGCAGCATTTATGATTTGACCATTTTACTTCGACAAAACAGCTTGCAACCGCATGCACTTACCGTTCGCCAGTGTCTGGTCTCGATCCGCACCGGATCTGATAGGCTGCGGTCCCGAGTCAGGCAAAATAATTTCTGTCAAAATTTATTCGCCACATTTCTTCAGCAAATTCGATAAAATTGTCCGTAGTTTGATTTTATTAAAATTAAGGCGCGCTGTCGATTATTTTATCCCCGTTTGCTGACTGGAAACAGTACAGGCACTGCTCCAGTCGCACTGACGGCGTTTTCTAGGCCTGGGTTCCTGAATGAATTATACTTCCGGGTTCGCGGCAAGTTTAAAATGGCGGTGGTTCTTCGGGTGCGAATCGTGAGTGGCGCGTTCATTTAAACTTTTTTCGAGTACGGATCGTATATTAGTTATGGGGTAAGTACTTCTTGAATCCTTATAACATCCTCTAACCATGTAATAAGGGTTAACAACGCGTGAGAGAAGGACTTTAAATTACTTCACAATCTGTTTCAAAAAAGTCTGATGAGCATCGATTGACGGTTTTGCTGTGTGTTCACACACAATTGATCTATCGCAAGCTCCACCCCCTTGCGAAAAGTCGCGTGACACCCGGCAAACAAACAAGATGTCAGAGACAAATACATTGTCGCTAAACGACGTTCATGGTGGAATCGATGAGTACTTTTTGCACTATCCGATAACGCTTCGACAAAGACAACAGGCGATGCTTTTCAGGAAAGACTCCTACGTTTATGATGTGGGAATTTGCAAAGGTGACGATGAAAAAAATAAGCGTTAAAGGAAAAGTATTTCGGATCCAGCGACAATCCGAAGAACCCCACACGGGGTTGACCTTTACCTTACAAATGACAAGGCCACTGATGCAATATGTTCATGTAAAGCTGGGTATGTACCTTAAAATCGAATTATCTGTACGATGCCATAGATTTTAGGATCTTTCGAATAAACTCAGTGAAGATTCACCGATATTTTTATTCTGTCGTCTGCTAAAATCCGCCAAATGAAAAGTAGGTCACAACTACCCGTGGGACTCCTCGAGTAAAGTAGGTCGAGTCGACAGCGCTGTTTACGCTCTTCTAATCTTCGAACGAAATATTTCGATTAAAAAAACCCCAGTTTTATAGTTCAAATGCTCACTCATCTTGTCCAAGGCAAGCAGTTAGCTCCGGTAGGTCTAGGGCTGTGTCCAAGTCAAATTAGTGCAAGTAACTGCACCACTGACACATTTACCTTCCGACGAACTTCGCATTTTTGTAGTTTCACTGCATAAAGGTAGCTTGCAGTTATTTTTAACCGTAGCATGATCTTTAAACTGTGGTACGGTTATAAAAAATGACAAGTCTGGTGTAGTGGCATAATGGCTATTTACAAAAATAACTCGAAATTCCTTTTTTAAAGCTTCGTGAATCTAAATGTCACATTTTAACAACTTTAAAATGAGCCCTCTGTAACTCTACAGGCGTAGTGTATACTAGAGGTTCTCATCAAAAAGTAATTGAACTGTTTATTTTTTCGTGATAACAGCTCGAACAAGGCTTTGAGTTCAGTAATCCAGTGCCCCTCCCTGTGCCGATCGAATATCTCAGTTTTGACAAAAAATTCAGTTGAACGCCTGCTTACGGGTATATTAATGACAAAAAATGTACCTCTGCTACGAAACAAAACGATATCTATAGGTCGAAATAACTGAAAAATATTAAAAATATATTACAGTTTCCAGGGACTATCGCCAGACTATAGCGCTGAGAACCAGCAGGTGCCGAGACAAAGGCGGCAAGGCAAGTGAAACTCCAGAGTCAAAACCAGATAAGCCTACACTATAGCCACTAAACTGAAAAGTGTGTATCTTGGAACAAATGTATTTGTTTTTAACCTTCGAGTAATCAAGCAACATTGCCAAGTTCAGTTGCTCGTGTACGTGGCCGTTCGCACAGTTTGAAACCTAGTTTAAACCTTTCGACATCACTTTTCGGCTTAGGAGATACCCAAAAATGACAGGATATTCTTCTCGAGCTGCATAACGGCTGTGAGAATTACACACGCCATATCAACACCGCATCACCATAGTTATCACGCATTCCTTGAGCTATAGACTAAAATAAGCTTTACACGACAACGTATTGTTTGTCGGGTAAAATGGCGGCTTGGAAACGCAGACAAAGGTGTGTCAAGAATGCTGCGTTCTGATTGGCCAGTTAAGCCGTCAGTCGTAATCCTGAAGATAGGTCAATTGACGCTGATGTGACCTTTTCAGCTTTGTCCCCAAGCCTCAAGATGACGCTGATCGGTTTAGCCATTTGACGCTTGGTTATGGGAATTATATATACCTTCTTCGCAATGATTGACCGATGCCTTGACATCGTTAAAACAAAGGCAGATTGTAATAATTTTCACATTGCAGCCATTCATGCGACAGAAGGCATTGTTATAGTTATTGTCTGAAATAAAGGAGAAACAGGTTATAGAAGCAAATTTTCAACTCCACTTGATCCCTAGAACAGCTATGTCAACTCGGTGTACTTAACTTGTTTTATAGAGAAAGTCTTAAAAAGAAAGTTACGCAAATAATAAAAAAATCAATCAAAGAGAACCCCCCCAGCCACACACTCTAGAACCGGTAGGTAGTACCTTTAGAACCGTTAGGGTCAGTGTCTCAGCCTCGTAATATTCTCAACTTTTCTATACTAGCAGGTGTTTCATGAAAATTGATGCTCAGGAGCTATTTTCAATTGCTTAGCGAGAAATATTCTTTCGTTATCACACTTTAGCGAAACCGGCAAATATATACCAGACACTTGAGTTTACCTTTTCCTCGATCCCCACTGACGTCACGCACTAAGCGACATAATAAGATATAAAGGTTGGACTATAAACATGGGTTTGCTCAGAATTTTCTACTCAAATGTGCACGGAACGTAACGAAATCAGCGCCAAACAAACTTTTGAATACCTTCTTCCACTTCATCATATTGAACTGCCTTCGAGTGGCGATTTGCAAACAAAAATGTTGAAACCCATCAAGGTTATTTTTTGACATTCATGGCAGACAACCTTCATACACATCCGGATTGTTCATAGACAGTACCGAAGCAATTCCGAAGCTCTGTTTTTGAAAGTTAGTTGAGTGTCTTTTACATAATTTAATTTCGGTATGAATGTATTTTTAGTTTAAAAACTCTGGGTTTATAAAACGCCCTTGTTTAAAACCGAAGAATCACTAACTTGGGATTACTGCGAGAACCGGCAGTTGCCGATAGCTAATTTTCTGCAACTAAACGTATGGTCTGACGTCAGAAATCTCCACCAAAGCCAAGTGTTCGTTGCGCTTCAAACAAAAGTATTCCATAATGCCAAGATCAAACACAAGATAGGTTCTTGCATTTAAATTCTAGGTTACTAGTAAGTGATAAAATGAGCAATAAGTTGAAGCAAATTACACGTAAATGGAAGTCTAAATTGCAGACAAAGTTCTTGATTTTGACACAAGGGTTGCCTGCACAAACTCAATATTTTATCTTCGTGAAAATTAAAGCACTAGTGAAATCCGCCATGTTAACTACATTTAGTCTCCTTAAATTCAGAGTTTTGTGTTTGTTTTTGGAAATTCCGTAACCAATTCACCATTCACAACTTGGACAATTCAGTGGAATCAAGGAAAGAAGGCTTCTGATGTTTATGCTGGGACATTCCTGGATGCGCATTTGTGCTATTAGTGCATACAAAAGAGCACAAGTACATTGTAGTAGTGCCAACCCCAGGCTCATATTTAAAAACGAACTCTTCCAAAAATGCAAGATTGTATAAGTCAACTTATAGCCGTACAACTTACGGGTAATGTATACATGTAGGTTGCAGATTTCATTGAAATGAATGAACAGGCCGTTAACGTTTTCCAATATTTGGTCGTAAATTACCATTCCTGTTTACAACTTTTACATGAGCATGACTGTGTTCTAAGTTTCAATGCCTTTGAGGTTTCTGTTTCATATGTTACCACTTAATCACACCAAGTCCGCCGGACACAACTTTTTGAAGACATACTTTTATCATCTGGGGCACCCGAAGGGCACAGGGTCAAATGTGGCCAGGAATATCCCTGTTTATGTAATACCAGTCTGAAGAAGGTGCACACAGATTTTACTTGGATTTAGAACAGTTGAAGCTGGGAGCCTTGGCTTGGCAAAGTTTAAGTGTCTAATCTTTATGTTTCTAATATGGTTAACTTATGGGTCATCGGGAAATTCGTAGGCCTGTGTTGTAAATAACAGGCATCCTCAACTTTTGATCATCCTCAATACAAGATAATACCACAAGGTATGACGCTCGGAACTAGGAATTCCATGAGTGCTTCACTTCAAACAAAAATCTTCCCAAAAGCGAGTGTCAGACCTTCTAGTATTATAGTGTATTTGCCACGATCACACTTAGAGGCTGAGGACGCATGGGGTATAACTCACAGACGTCCTCAGCTTCTGATCGTACTCAATACACTATAAATATATACAAGGTATGACACTCAGGACAAAAAAAATCATGAGGGCTTTACTAGTTCAATACAGATGTCCATATCAAGCACGAAACTCAATAAATTTGCACAAAACAGGGGTTCAGCAAACCATGAGTAATTGTTCTTTCTTCTGATACCATTTACAGTGTCCTGCTGTAGAGCGGTCAAAGCACAAAATTCTGTCCAAAAATCAGATGCGTACTGTCAATGTGACCCACGCGAGTCGGTACGGCACTATCCGAAGACTTACGGAAGGACGGCAATTGCCGATTTATCGCTGAAGGTTTCGTACAATCAAGTGATCTAATTATCGGACGTTTTGGTACATTTTGCATTATATATAATTGAAAATACTACGGTTTATTGTAAATTCTTAATAAAGGCTTACCTTTATAGAATTGTTTTGTTACTATATCTTGTCACCGAAAGCCACATTTATGTTCTGACTGATCTTAAAAAAACACAACTAGCAAACCTTCGGAGAAGCTAAATATCGGACACCATATTTCCCCATACGCCACACCGCGGAAAACTGACTAACCACGTAATGGCCGCGGGCGCCTTATAGCCAAATTTCAGCTCGAGTGTTTTGACATATATGCTGCTAGAACACAGGTCTATTCGCAACAAAATTATCCATAAAATGAAATCTGATGACGGCGCCAAGTCGTTTCGATGAATCAGTGCAGACGACTAAAGCACGTGCAAACTCACTGCAGTTTTTAGTGTCACTTTGGCTTCTTGATATGACACCCGCACGTGCGTGGTCGGGGTTTGACTGAGTTGAAAAACAGAAGAAAAAATGGAACAGTGACATATTGTCAGTTCAATAAGATGGCTTCATTGTGGAAAAAGATTTTGTTTTCAACTTTTATAACCGATTTATGCAATCGTCCATTTTAGGCCGACTTGGGGGTCTAAATTGCACCCTCTCTCGGTGAAATCAAAACGAGGCAACGCTGTAAAAAAACGAGACGGTGCCGGACATTGAATGTATTACAGCGGAACAAAAATTGATGTCATTTAATTCACAGCTTATGCTTCAAGTAAGATTTTATGAAATGTCCGACATCTAGAGTCCGTCCTATAATTATGTACACTATGTGCAATGGTCTGGATATGTATGGAGTTATTAACGTCGTAACCTGCCGCGACGAATCTGCAATTTCCATGCGGCACATTGACAGTACGCATCGACTTTTAGGAAGATTTTTGTGCTTTTATCGCAAATTTGTTGCAAACACGCTGGAGCAGGGCGCCGTAAATGCTATCATAAGAAATAGCAATTACTCGTGGTTTGTTGGGAGTTTTGTGTTTGATATGGGCAGCTGAAGTGAAGCACCCGTGGAATTCCTAATCCCGAGTGTCATATCTTGTAGTATATTGTAATTTGTATTGGAGGCGATCAGAAGCTGAGAACGTCTGTGGTATAAATAAGGTTTTGCATACTTTTACAGACACTGGCACGGCATTCAAGGTAAACAAATATGAAACTTATCAGAAATCTGAATTTCACTGTCAAAATTCTTCACTATTCTGTCGCACACGCTGGTTTCAAACTGTAGAAAATCTCTAAACAACTCAAGTGTTCTTCAGCGGAATTTTCAAAATGGCAGTTTTTAATGAGAGTCATCTGGTGGAAAGTTTTCTTTAAAAAAGTAAAATAACACCGTAATACATCTGGTGGCAGTAAAGTTTTCTTTTATGAAAACTGAATATTTTTACTGTCACAAATCTGATGGAAATTTTGTAAAGAAAACTTAAAAGATAAATTAGTAAGTGCTCTCCTGGGGGCAAGCCTGTAACTGTCCTCATGTGTTCAACTGAAGTCTGTGTGTACCGCTCAAGCATTACAATGCCAGTTTCGGGTGTTTACTGGCGGGGTGATACGGAAGGGTTCACTCAGGTAGTGTCGTTGGAAGTAAAGCGGTAAGCGGTACACGCGGTAAGAAGCAACAAATAACCAGTACTAGGCCAATACTGTCATGTTTACTGGGCAGTTGCCAGTCGAGTACAGCGACGTCTTTCGTGAAAATGGATAGGGAGTGATTCCTATCCTTCCTTGAGCCGGATTATCTGCTCAACTGTTTGTGTCGACGTGAGACGAATTGTGTAAGAATAGTCAGATGGCCCATGGTTAGCACCCTTGGTCATTGATACGAGGAGGAAAATGAAATTGGTTTCTCATCGATAAAAGAGAAACGTGACTTTCGTGCCTTGAAAGTTTTGAGCTGTATTAATTATTAACCGCGACTCCTGCTACAAAAGCCAACCAAATCGCTGTATTTCACACAAGTTCGTGTTCTGCCAATCAGTGAATGTTACGTACAATGTGCGAACACCAGTGCACGCTGGTGGATTTTCGTTACATTCGTAATTTAGTGTTTTGAGGATCAGCAAGGAATTCAGCAACCAACTATGGATTATTCGTCCTTAAGCCAAGTCAATGAATTTACAGCTGAAAATCATTCCAAATACTGGTACGTTGACAACGATATGCCTTTCGCAATAATGTATGTACACATGATCACTGGTTTTATCATTTCCGTTGTAACGTGCGTTGGAAATGCACTGGTGTGCCTGCTTTCGTTGAAATACGACTGTATCCGGAAGGAAGATCTCAGTATTGTCGTTCTGGGATTGTCTATAACAGACTTAATGACGGGGATAACCATACCGATAAATTCTGTAAGAAAGTATGTGATTCCTTTATTTTGGGAACATTTGCACATGGACCTGTTGAACACCAAAGCTGCATGCTGGACCGCAATGTACGTGGCTGCATTTCCGTTAGCCGTGTCTAACTTGATTGTCTGTATACTGTCGGTGGACCGGTTTATCCCCATTCGCTATTCTTTTCAACACCCCGTGTGGATGACTCGCAAAGTATACAAGACGTTGATCATCGGAACGTATTTCGTATACGTGCCCGTTGCAGGGGCTCTTCTGTGGATAGCCGCAGATGACGATTATGATCCTTCCTTCACCGTTTGTGTATTCGAGACTGCATTTAAACCTCACGTTGCTCGCCAAGTTTACGCCTCGCTTACAGTTTACTTACCAAGTTCTGTAACCCTGTCTTCTCACGTCTACATAGGCCTAAAAGCGTTCCAGCAACGCAAAAAGATTCACAGCGTTTCCTCTGATCCAATCGATGTGAGAAAAGCATCTCAGTGGAAGATAACGAAAAGTATGTTGAAATTTGTGGTGTTGTACGCCATATGCTACCTGCCCATCGTAGTAATGAAGAACGCGATTTCCGAGGGCAGAGACCTACCATGGGAAATTCAATCCCTTAAGTTGGTATCGGAACAGTTAATTCTCGTAAATTCGATGATAAACCCTTTCTTTTACGCCTTTTCCCTACAGCAATACAATAAAGGTTTCCGCAAGTTCTTTCAACAGTGCCGCGAGGAGATACAGGATGACTTTTGTAGCAGAATGCTTACATTAAGAAACCGCGAAAAATAAACTTAGTTCGTCTGTGAATTTTCTTTCTCAAATTTGCCGCGAAGTGAAGATCGTAACTTGAGCATTACATGTAACTTTATATAGTTCAATTAGGAAATGTGTTGCACTTATGGAGACGAAGGCGCAAAGTAATTGTCAAACTTCATGGAGTTTTCTTAAAAATACAATGCCCACATATTACAGAAAATTTATAGAAGTTTTTATTGTTACACATAGCCTTTCTTTAAGCTCGTTATTTATGCCCCAAATGCAAATTGTTTGGAATGGTTTCAGACGATTTCTGTTATGCATTGTGGGAAATATTTGTCGGCCATTTTTAGCCTTTCGCATGAAATTTTTTATAATCATTTCATAGTGTATGACTAAGTTAAATTTGTTTTCATTCTAATAACGAAGGCGTTGTTTGTCAAAACGGAAAACTTGCAACGCTGGGTGAGCCTGATAGCTGTGCTGAACAAAAATCTGTTCCCAGTTTAGTGACTGTAAGAATATATACTTCAAAGACAAATGCGCTCGCATTTTAGTTATGTATTTAGAAGTTCATGTTTCATGAATTGGTTGTAAATAAATAGTTTGCTTTGCACCTTGCGGTATTGGTTTCACTATGGTCACGAGGGGGCACTTGTTTCAGTGTTGTTGCCAGGTGGCACAGTGCATAGTTGGGCTTGTAACAAAGAGTAGTGTTATTCAACGAGTTCTGCCAACTGCCACCTTAGCAATATTGCATAGGGTCTGGGCCTAGCAGAGCACTGGGACCCCTACCAACGCATCTGATTATGGCAATGTAATGTAAATTGTGCCTTATTATTGAACTCGCGTGAACCCTATACATGCATCTATCGGTAGGCCTACTATCAAATTTAACTAAAAAAATTGCTTGAACGCCATGATAATGCGAGCCTTTCAATACACAAGTTCACCAAAGAAATGACACTTGGTTGCCTTGCCTACGCATGCAGAAATGGGGTCCCGAGTAGGTTTAACATGAGTGCGTCCCGTAGACGCAATACATCTGCGAAGCACTTGCGTGAGAAAACTTCGATTAAAGAACGGGGGTGACGTCATCGAAATCGAATCAGGTGTCTTAGACGATTGACCCGGCGGAACCGGCGATGTCAATCAAAGGTAGCTACATTACACACTATACAAATTACTGAGATTTGAAGTTGTTTTACACTGGTCTCAGTGGTTTATGAAGTTAAAATAGTTAATAACTTATAATCCACAAAAATTTGTGTGTGTACGCGTGCGCGCGCGCTTGTGTGTGTGTGTGTGTGTGTGTGTGTGTGTGTGTGTGTGTGTGTGCTTGTGCTAATCATAAGATTCATATCCTGCATTTGATTATGAGGTATCGATTTTAGTAAAATTGTTAACTGTAGTTACTGTAGACAATTATGCCAGAGGATATGTTTCCATTCAACAGATAATTCCGAATTTGTTAAATTGGTTAAACATATGCGAAGCGGTAAAAACCCAGGTGTAGACTGATTCCCAATAGAATTCTATAAATTTTAGATGGTCTACAAACTTTTAATGGCAAATTTTCAAAAAGTACTTTAGTAGAAAAATGTTCAACTGGTATTGTATTACCTTTATTTAAAACTGGTGATGCATCAGTGCTTGAGAACTACACCGCTCAGTGTTATAATCAGAATTTGTGCTTCAGTCATAAAACCAAAGATTAACATCCTGGGAAATACGAAAAGAAATTAGTTAGACGAACAAGCTGGTTTCAGAGAAAAGTGTTCAACTATTGATTACATTTGAATTCACTTAGTATAAACAAAACAAAAATCGAAACCATTTAATCGTTATATCGCATTCAGCAAGGCTCTTGGTTCGATACAAAGAGATAAATTGTTCTATATTCTAATATCGATAGGTGTAGTTCAACCACTGTTGAGAATTCTGCAGAGTATGTATTCAAATTTAAATGTTAAAATAAAGATTGAATTAGGAATAACATACAGTATCAACCTTTTGAGTGAAAGACTAGATTCAGAAAAAGTTGTATGGTAACCCCTTTCTTGTCAACTTTGTAGGTAAATGTACTATCGAATTGAAAAATGGCACGGGAGTCATATTCAAGTTGACTCCGCCATTGAACATTTGTTTTTATTTACTATATGCCTACGATGGTACTCATGGGATTGTTCTAAATATCCCTCGACCCCCACACGCCTCGACCCACAAGCCCCTGAACCCACGACCCACGATCCCCTCCACCTACGACTTGTGGTAATAGAGGTATTTTTCCACTTTTTGAAGATTTCATAATCTTTTTACGTCGCTGGGTGACTTTCCTTTGAGTCATAACTGCCGTCACGTGGTTCAACAGAGTGTTTGACGATCATTGGCCTCGGAGATTTTTGCGAAATCAAAAGCAAAAGAAAAACCCATTCACATAAGAAAATGAAAGATTTTTATGAAAAATCTCCGAACAACTGTTGGAATGTTGTCTGAGATGAAATCTATGTAATTCTCATTTGAACATTTGACATGTAATCATGATTCATGCTTTATTGTCGCCGATACCTGCAATAGGGGATCTTTCAACAATGTTCGATACGCGGATGTTTATGTTTGGGGGTGATCTGAGTAGCGCTCGGCAAGGGAAATTTACGTGCCTTGCTTTTTCGGAATATGCCGCATACTTGGCAGAGAAAGTACCGAACTGCGTGCAGGCTAGGAATATGATGTGTGTGAACTGAGCTGGTCTGCTCACGAGTAATGAATATTATGTCCATGACTGAGAAGCGAAAACAATAACTTTTTGAACAGTCCTTCGTTCAGTTGCCCAAACTGCTTGTGCCAGAATATAATATCTGACTAGCTGCATGAAGACTAATCCCAAGATACTAATTGCCAAATGTTAAGAGTCTTCCGATCGCAGCCACGTTTTCTTACTATCAGTGTCAAATTTGAATCTGTGAGAGGGTTAAGCTTACGTGAGAGAAGAACTGTAAATTTCTCGCCTAAGAGACGCGTAGTACGTACTTTATATCGGACTAAGGCCAGGGAGGGAAAGAAACGGCTCGAAATAATACACGGGAAGAAGACTCATCCCTCTGTCTCTTTTCGACCAAATACACGGTGTGGATATACTTCAGCACGCCGAAAAGTGCCAGGTGTTTGATCGCGGAGACTGTCTTCAGATCCGTGAGAGAGGAATAGAGAGCGTGAGAGAAGATTATTTGTACGCTTGAAATCCCAAGTAATGAACAGGAAAGGAAGTCTGTGTTCTTTGCTTTTTAACATTAATAACCTGTCATTTATTTATATGATCCCTATGGGTGCATTTTTCACAGCAGTTCTCATTAAATTAAGATTCCATTAAAAAGCGACTCGGATTACATTTTAATATTGAAAAGTTACTCTGGGTCATTTTTTCACAATTGTGAAAAAATGACCCATGGGTGACACTTTCAAGTGGTGATAATTTAATGCAATATAGGCGTATACCTGAGGAGAAAGTGCGTACCACCCGAGTGAGCAACACTTCCCCGTATACTCTTGTATATACTATTTTTGCTCCAAAGGACACGAATTAAATGATAAGTTTGCGCCATCTTACTGGTTTCACTTGAAAAAAAATAAATCGGTCGCTGCGGATTGACAAGCGTGCAGCCGCCATCTGCCACTAGACCGATAGTCCAGGGACCGGTCTCCAATCTCCGTACTGAGACTCATACTCATACTCGAGATTTCATACTCAAAATCGTGCTCACTGGAGTCGTACTCATAAAGCGTATATAATCTCGCATTTCGAGTAGACTCCAAACTTACTCAAATCTGAGAATCGTACTGGAGTTGCTATAGAACTCTTTATGATGTGAAATGCAAAACCACACTCACATTGGCGGTGATTCAGCGCTTCCTATTGGCATAAGCTACTTTGTCATCTACTCATAGTGTACCTAATTATCGGACGGACCCTAAATATCGGACATTACATAAAATATTACTTGAAGCATAACCTGAGAAATATATGACACAAATTTTTGTTCCGCTGTAATGCATTCAATGTCAGGCACTGTCTCCTTTTTTCTAGCGTTGCCTCGTTTTGATTTTACCAAGAGAGGGTGCAATTTAGACTCCCAAATCAGCCTAAATGGACGATCGCATAAATCGGTTATAAAAGTTGAAAACAAAATCTTTTTCCACAATGAAATCATCTAATTGAGCTAACAATATGTCACTGTTTCATTTTTCATTTGTTTTTAAACTCAAGTCAAACCCCGCCCGCGCACGTGCGTGTGTCATATCAAGAAGGCAAAGAGATACTAAAAACTTCAATGAGTTTGCACGCGCTTTAGTCGTCTGCACCTCAGACAGATATCAGAATCTGCACTGATTCATCGAAACGACTTGGTGCTGTCATCAGACTTCATGATGTGGATAAATTTTGTTGCGAATGGAGCTGTGTTTTAGCAGCATATGTCAAAGCACTCGAGCTGAAATTTGGCTACAAGGTGCCTGCGGCCATAACTTGCTTAGTCAGTTTTCCGCTGTGTGGCGTATGGGGAAACATGGTGTCCGATATTCAGGTTCTCCGAAGGTTTGCTAGTTGTGTTTTTTAAAGATCAGTCGGAACATAAATGTGGCTTTCGATGACAAAATATAGTAACACAACAATTCTATAAAGGCAAGCCTTTATTTCAGCAAAGAATTTACAACAATCCGTAGTATTTTCAATTAAATTTAACGCAACATGTGCCAAAACGTCCGATAATTAGGTCACTTGACTGTACATTGTCGTCTGCTATTGCTACAAGAGTGTATAACATGGAAAGGTGAGTGATCTGTGTTATTTACAATACAAAATTCTTATATAAAAATAGAGACTTCCTGATACATTTGCCAATTAAGCTACTTCTTGTGTTCCTTACCTTCCGAAAATGTCTTAATAAATGTGAAAAAGCTCATCACATCAAACTCACGACTGGATGAGGAACAGCTACAATCTCGCTCTCAGTTTCTGATTTACTAGTAGTGGTTAGAAGGGGGGCATGTTCTCCTAAACTTGACACATTTACTCGTAAAATTGGCAAGGTCACACAAAGTATTGCCATGATGGTCCCATAAAATGTCACGGGCCTAACGAAAATATCTCAAAACCGGTAGTACCCACGGCAAAAATAATTAAAAACGTACCGGGTACGTACGAAATCAAACAAAAAACATTTCATCACCATACTTGGATAAGAATTTCACAAAAAATAGGAAATGAACACATGCCAAATTGGGCTATTCGGAAAATTTACATTAACTAGAGAGCGCACGTGTACTAGTGGTGATAGATTAACAGCCTCGATTTGGCGAGCCCTTTAAATACATGGTGAAATGGCTTGTAGGCGTGCCAACTGAATCTGAGATTACGTAAAAAGGGTGCTTCTATGAGAGAAAGTAAGCGCGACCTTATACAAAGGTAAGGCTTGTCATTATTTTAACGATTATTCCATGTTTATTCTACTGATGCCTGTTAACTGAGATACTCGACGATGTCGACTTCGCGGCAGTCGCCAGTCGGGTTAATCTTTATTTGTTGTGATGCTTGTTACGATACTTGATGTAGCACTCGGGATGTTTTTGTACATCAAAGCAGTATTATTGTTTGGAATGATTTCTAACAGGCTTATCAGTGACAGTTACATCAATGAATGCTGAATGTTTAACTCGATATTGGTTAGTGAGATTACAATCCAAGCCCAATGCCATGGCAAAGGGTACGTAAATATCCATTAGACTATTTGTTTACTCCCTATCCTATGTCTTCCGGAAATTTATTACACGTTAAAATGAAAATCTATCATGTCTGTTTTCACGTGACCTTTGTTTTTTAGGTTTGAGGGCTTGTACCGTGCAGAGGAGATATGCATCGCTTCTGCATCGACCCTGAATGGACAAACATTTGTTTTAAGCAGTTGAATGCAGCTAACCAGCAAGATCTTCCCATCCAGTGTATGTATGTATTTATCCTTCAAGGATCTAATTGAGGCTGAATGAGGTTACCTGGAGGAAAGCCACATGCCGAAACTGAACTTTTTTACAAGCGCTTCTATAGGCTATTGAAACTAGATGTCTGTGAAATGAAAACCAAAAGCATTTGGTACAAACACCTGTCCTTTCTCACTGAGTGATATTAACTTCTCCTTTCAGAAGAAAGGCTTTATACTTATGGTAAAAACTTTTCAATTTGGAGCACATGGGGAAATGACATTCAGCGACTGCATCGATTGTCTTATTGTCAGTAGAAAGCCCGTTAATGTTACACTTTGATGTTCGAATAAATTTTTCATCAACAGGCAAGTTTGTCACTAATTATTAAAACCACATTTCCTCAGTTTTAAAGCCCCATAAATTGCAGTTGTGCTTATTCTTCATAAAGCTGAAATGACTAGCGATTACGCTTGCTATTTGTCGTTTTCCTATTGACCTCTAGAAATGTGCAGCGATCAAAATGAAGTATTCCCTTTGTTTGCATTTGATTTGTTTGTGTGTGTAATTATTTTTAGAGCTTTCTTAAGAAGGCCTTTGAACGATTTTAAGTTTTGTGTTAACTTGTCCTCAACAAAAGTTCCACATGCAAGAAAAGCGTGTAAAGAAACAACATTGTTTAAAACAATTGTAATTTTCCCACGCAATGGAGTCCATAATCAGGCATATCAAGGGCTAAATTTCTGAATTATGTGCAATTCTCTCAGGTTAATGCTGAAGGATTGCTTTTCACTTTGTCCAAAGGTAAAATCGACGGTCAGGCGGCTGGTTTCAGTCGTTTTCTCTCACCTGTAACAGAATAGTCAGAGAAATATTAACAAATTATAGAGAAAACACAAGACAAAACTACTTTAGTAAAGCAGAACATACTTGACGTTTCATCTTCACGTTTATATGTAGAAAATAATAATCTTTGTACACAAGTCTTATTTAAGATCTGAATTAAACTATGTGAAACAGGCTAAAAGTAATTTAATAATGTGTATTTTTCACGACACCTAAAATGTGCATCTGACCTCAACAAGTAAAATTCATTCTAGGTGTCAATTCCAATGCCGTTTACTGAATAGCTTATTCATGTTAATTCAGTAACTAATCTGGTAGTCCTGGGGGTGCAGGCCGCCATAAAATAAGCAAACTCACTCGTCTAGAGAATTTTATTGGACATAGCATAGCTTTTGAAGAGAAACTGCTGTGAAAAAGTCACCCTTGACTTCTGAGCGTCACGCACCATACACGTCTTATATTGGGCGCTTTCCCACCCCTGGAGGACAATACGTGAATATGTGCTGCTAGCCTACCCGGCATCCGCGTCCTGGGTGAGTTTCCGAAAAGAAACACTTAGTTCCATTCAATAAACCCGTTATTCAGTGGGGTAACTGGTGGGGATAACATCACCGAACGATGTCGATAGAAACTTGATTGCTAAAAACTTACCAAGTTACGGTATGTAGTCTCCCAAAGGGGCTTCGGCATCCACACACTTTTTGTCAGTTGGTTGACCCTTTTGACCGCAATGCTCCACGAATGTAGTAACCTTAGGTTTTTTTGGTAATTTGTGACCACCTGTCGAAGACTTGCACCAAGGAAAATAGCAATAATAAGGCTTTGCGCGACGCCGTATTTTGATAACAATCTGTGTTTTTACCAGCTGTTTACATGCAGACAGCGACGCATGCGCACTTCAATCACCACTAGTACAGCAGCGACACCGCGAGGAGAATTCTCCGAATAGCCCCATTTCAAGTTTGTACCCCAGCGCGTGCCCGAGACACACAAAAGTGGGTGTCATGATAGATTATAGACAACGTACTATAGTTTATGGTGTAATGCCCATTTTTGTCCGCGCGAGTGTCATCCAAAAACGTTTGATAGATTGAGGTATTTTTGTTACCTGCATGTGATTGTATTTTTGCTACCTGCATGCACAACTCATTGCAACAGGAGAAAACTCTCATTGATTGTTTACTAAGGAGTTGAATAAAGGTTGCCGAGCTTTGTTAGATTAAACTGACTTTGAAATTTTGCCTAAATATATGTATATGCACATCTTTAAAAATAGTTATAATTTCTGTTTTCGAATGCAGTGGCGGATTTAGAGGTGAACCAAGTGGGCTATGACCCCTTTTAAAATTCTCCCAGTTTCCATTTGGAAGTTGGGGGCTCGAACGTTTGACGGGAAAATCCTGGCTAATACTCTGGCCTGACCCCCCAACTCAAAATCCCGGATGCACCCCTGGAATGTGCGTTTTAAATACCATCTATACTAAATACTGCAAAGTGAGCTAAATATACAATCAGTTACATGTATGTATAATTGAATCACATTACAGTAATCGTCAATCCACCAGCGAAGTGATGAAAAAAAGAAAATTATGGAATGGCGAAGAAGAACTTTTGCTTCTAGAAAAAGTGCTTTCCCACGAAGATTCGTTATTTGGAGATCACAAAGATTGTGGTGCGAAGTCGTCTACTTATAAGAAGCAAAAATCGTGGGAAGAAATCGCAGTGTATATGAGTAGGTGGGTATTTGTAGAAGGCTGCAAATTTATTCAACAGCTTATGGTATTCTTGTTGCTTTCGTTGTTTAATTCATTGCGCTTTCCAGGAGCGGATCCAGCATTTTGATTTAGAGTGTACCTGTGTAGGATTTAGCCAGGACTGTGTAGATCTAAGTTTTTATGGCCGCCATTAGTCAGTACACCCCAAAATGCAAGATCGTGACCCTTGGTGAAATACATGTAATACTAAAGCGAGAGAAATTTCACGGTTAAAACGATTCATATGAACTTACACACTAATTATATTTTGTGCGAAAGAAGTTGAACTTACTTTAAACACTTGATGGAACTGTGCTCAACCGTCTTCTTCAGTTGGTCTCCCACTGTCCTTAAGGGTTTCGTCCCTAAACCAAGACCATCTCTAGTAGGCGGGACAACAGAGTTGATCAGGCTCTGCCTGGCGGTTGTTGATGGTATTGCTGTTGGTGCTTCATCCATATCCAACAAGATGCCTGTTCAGCTTCGGTGGCCACATCGCGGAGAAGAACTTTCTTTCCTGTCGCAAAGACGCCCAGAGACCTTGCCATAGCAGTAACCGAGCTGGCCGGAAAACCACGGCAACCAACCTCCACGGAAAAACTCCAACACCTCCAACCGTTAACGTGGCAGTCACTCCTCAGATCAGTATATTTCAAGTTCTTCCGCTCGTGTGCCTCTTCTACCCTACTCTCCCACGGAATGGTGAGCTCGATCAGGATGATCTGGTGGGAACTATCCGAATAAAGAATCAAGTCAGGGCGCTGGGTAGTCTGGACAATGTGCTGTGGGAAGGATGACTGGTGACCGGCAAGATCAACCCACAATTTCCAGTCGTTGGCTGTGTGAAGGATGCCTTTCTGCGCTGGTGACTTCTTCTTACTTGCCTCATCGCCACTTCTTCTGAAACTGATAAATTCGATCCGGTGGCTTCTTGACTTTGGTTTACTCTTGACTTCGTCAACCAACACCCTTGCGAAAACTTTCAGTACCTGGTTGTGCCGGTAGGTGTACTTTCCTGATGCC
>NMRA01000160.1:357826-368437 GCA_002633005.1 Phoronis australis
TCTGTTTGGTCCTCGTGGGTTTGATGTTTCCTTTCTTTTCTCTACTGTTCCAAAGCGGTCCACACTGACTTGGTAAACAATCCTAGTCATAGCCTCAATCTTTGTCTCTGCTGGACCTCGAAGAGTGACACGTAAGATGCTATCCAGATCATCGTCTAAGGCTGACCACGCCTTCTTATCAGCTGCTGATAGCCACTTGATTCGATCCTTCTTTGCAGTATCTGGTGGACCTGCTGAACTGGCTGGAACTGGATTCTGAAATACTTCAGCTTCTACTACTAATGCTTTCATCTGTTGCGTAGCTGGGAGGTCTTCTGCACTGTGGTTTGAGACCTGGCTCAATCCCTCCCCCGTCTCACTGGACGTGGCGCCCAAGCGTTGCCTTGCGACCTGACGTAAGCACTTCATCTTTCCTTGCTGGATCTTCAACCCTCTTAAATTCTTCAGAATCTTTCCACACACACAGGTTCTTGATGCTAAATCGGTGTTCGTAATCGTAGTCCTATTCAGTCCGGTCGTTGCCGTTTGAGGTCTGTCGTTGGACTCTTCTTGCATCCTCCCTCTCGGAGAGTCATGAGGTTGTCTTTCTGGTAATTTGGACGTAGCAATATGAATGGGTGTGTCCTCGCGAACACTTCAGACGGACAGCTAATCCGAGCTGAACCCGATGCTGTCTTTCCACGCTGTCATCAGTCTCTCCTGATGTCCCTTGTCTTTTCAAGTGTCATCCATCCTATTCATGGAAGTCACGGCTTTGCCGATAACAAGAACTTACTTGAAACACTTGATGGAACTGTGCTCAACCGTCATCTTCAGCGCAGACGACCTCCCACAGTCCTTAATAGTTTCGTCCCTAAACCAAGACCATCTCTAGTAGGCGGGACAACAGAGTTGATCAGGCTCTGCCTGACTTTTGTTGATGGTATTGCTGTTGGTGCTTCATCCATATCCAACAAGATGCCTGTTCAGCTTCGGTGGCCACATCGCGGAGAAGAACTTTCTTTCCTGTCGCAGAGACGCCCAGAGACCTTGCCATAGCAGTAACCGAGCTGGCCGGAAAACCACAGCAACCAACCTCCACGGAAAAACTCCAACACCTCCAGCCGTTAACGTGGCAGTAATTACTATTTAATAAAAAATACTTCCATCAGCTCCAAATTCGAATGCTGTACTTTTGAGTAACCGGACCAATCACTTGAATGAGGTTTCCGTTTTCCCGTTTGAACTAGAGCCATGTACAGAAAATAGGCCATGATGAGTATAATCAACGTACATGTAAAACCAGGGAAGGTACACATGTGAAGATTCCTTTTGAAATATTTATAATGTTACGTAGCATAAGTGAAATACCCGTGATCCATAAGTTATCTTCCGACTCATCTCGAAAGTCGCACGATCGGCTGTCACTCAGGAGCCTGTGAACGTCTGAGTCGAAATAAAAGGGTAACTAGAACTCGAAAAATTGAAGTTCGCAAGGATTTATTCAGTTCTCAAACTCAAATTTCCTCTGGGGCCCGTCACTTCACAATTTACCACCAATTGCCCTTCAGTTTGGCGAGCACTCCGTGGGGCTGACTTACACGGCCACGATGCAAGTTATTAGAAGCGACAGCAGGAGTGAATCTGGCCTAATATAAGCTTCCGGCCCCCAAATGGGAAGTAAATGTGCTTGCCAGCGTTTTTTATCTCTGATGTCAGTGTTTTGGAAAAATTTGTATAGCCGGGCCACACCGTTTTTTTGGGGACTCGTATGCCAGCTGTATCTGTAGCCATGCCAATTTTAGTAACAGCTCTGTCAATTGTGTGAGCACTATGACGTTTGCCCTCCTTCCCCTTAAACCCACCTCTGCTTTTCATTTATGAAAGGTTTGATTACTTTTTCAACCAGGGTAGCATGAAGCGAAGTGCAGAGGAATGCAGAAAGAAATATTTCAATGTTAAGCAAAGATGTATGTAGCTGTGAAACTTTACTCACAAATACCATATTTTGATTTTGTATTTTGTTGCTTTGTGTTGCGTATTCCACTGTTCGATCGAATAAAAATGCCAAAAAATATTTCTCACCATTGGGTATTGTTTCATTAAAAATCAAAAAACTAACTGAACATAAAGAAAAATCCTGTCATTTATTGAATATAATGACCCATGGAAAGGATGAATTGTTTGCCAACAACTACCGACAATTTATATATAATGAAAGCTTAACTCTGTATAACTAATAATAATTGCAACCTTCTTTGAATAATGTCCCCTCTCTCTATAAAAATCATCTCTTAGCACGTTTTTTGCTTCCCTTGAATAGCCAAGGAAAAGTTAGATGCTGCACGAAAAAGTGCCAAAAAAATGGAGGACCACCAGTGCAAGACCTCAATAACAGAGACCAGACCATTCTTACTCACCTGGAAACTAGGCCGGAGGTCTCTGGCATTTCTGGCGGGCTGGAGACCGATAGTAGGTTGCATTGAATACTTCGACTATTTGCCGCGACATATACCGTGTCGGCTCGATTAAGCGCCCAGATGCTGGAGAGGTAATGGAACACTTAACTATGGGGAAACGGCACACGTGGAAAGCTTTATAGCTATTTTTGTTATAGACCTACGTTAGCTTCCCCGGCGCTTGTGGTAATTAAAACCCCAGTGGTTATTCAAGACCCGGCGCAAATTTTACAATGAACTTTTATCACGCGGCGTTAAATCGAGACTGGCGCTTATTCAGCTCCCGGCCCTTAATGAAGCCGATACCTTATACGAAATATGGAGAACACAAAAACATGAAATGTTACGCTTTTATCCCACAATTTCATGCCAGTTAGTTGCTGACATCAATCTATGGAACTTAAAGAAGACGGAAAATTCCAGTAGTACACTTCAACATAATTTTGTCTCAGTTCAGAATATTTATCAAAGCTTAGAAGGAAATGATACTCGTCTTCTACAACACTGGGGTAGAAGAGACACACCCTGTTTGCCCTATCCAAATTCAAGTGCCTGCCTACTCCAATCATGAGACTGAGAAGTTTGAATCAATACCAGATCAGGGCAACATAGTACTTAGTAAATAAAGGCAACCGCCCACATTCGCTAAGGACAGCTGAGCATGACAAAACCCACGCTTACAAAATTGATGCACTTGTTCTAACCAGTTGCATACTTGAAAGCCCCATATTTTGGCTCCATAGCACAAGGTACATGTAGGGTAAATCATTTCACAGTAATTCGTTAGCACGGAAATGGTGCAAGTAGCAAAATTCCATTAAAATACGGTTTTAAAAAACGGCCACTGTGGTGTTTACTAAGCCTTTACTTGTCATTAAATGTCTTTTAAAATTTCAACTTTGTAATAAAAAACGAAAGTGTTAAAAATGAGACATATAATTTATTTTTCTTAGCTCCATAGAATTTCAATTACGAAAGAAAAATCAATATTAGAGAACGTGTACTTCACAACCTGCGTGCGCGGAACTGTCACCCAAACAGCACACTTCAGTGTTTGAGAACTTTCAGTTGATGTGAAAGTTTTAATGACTTTATTTCATATCTTAATTCTGTTACACTATATTTCAGAACATCCTGAATGCAGCAGTGGTATGACCCCAGTTTCCGGAAGTCATGAATCTGAGAGTTAGTATACATTTGATGCCGTTTGTCTCTCTTCGACTCTGTGCATATGAACAGATACTTTTAAGGCTCCATCGACGTTCAAGCATCATAAATTATTAATGTTACACATTTACGTGGGTTACTCTACAACTGTCACAGGAACAACACTATTGTAAAATTTTGAACCAGAAGTTGCGTTGTTGCAATCTTTGAATGGAAATATGCCAGTTTTAGCAGTCTCTGTTGGTTACAATTTGATGAAAATTTTGTGTTGATATAGTTATTTCCCAAAATACAAAAAATCGAATTTATCTGTTTTGCAGACATCAGCCGGAGTCCCCAAGACTCGGGAGTGTTGCAACTGGAGACATCAAGAAGTATGTCTTAATATTTTCTGTAATGTTTCTACTTAGCCTTTACACTCACTGTTGATTAATTCAGTTCCTTTTCAATAAGCCAGGTGTTCATCGCAATTGCATCTTACGATGGTACGCGTTAGCTTTCTGAATAAAAACTATATATACATGTAATCACATGAAATTCTTGCTTATAACGCTACTCCAAATTAAGGGTATTGTCAACTTTCGTGGGCGCCACCGACTTTAAATCAAATAAATTAACAATTCAATATTAACCCAAAGAAGTGTTTTCTGATTACTCAATGGCAGATGAACTTGAATCTATGCACTAACATTTCAAGCCTTTGTTCTGAGTCACGTGAGCTTTTTTGTGGAATTTTTTGACTCTATTACCTCGACTATAGGGCATATAACAAATGTACAATTTTTCATACGAATCCATGCACGTGTTGAAAAAACTCATGTTCAAATTTGTCACAAAAAAAAACTCTCAGAATACTTCTCTGATGTTTCTAACTACAGTTTCTGGTTCGTTTTTCATGGAGGATTAAAAATGTATATACCCTGTACTTTCATGGATTGACATTGAACAGACGTGATGAAACGTGACTGACACTCGTGAAGCAATACCCTCAGGATGAACATGTCTTCTAACGGAAATTTTACTGTATAACCTGTTGTGCTCTGAGCCTGTATTTGTTCTTATAGTTTTCACTACTTCTTTTACAGTGACACAGAAATCAAGAAAACACCTTATAGATTTAGCCGTATTGGAAAACACGAGATTGGACAATGAACGGTTGAAGTTACATTTAGAATTGCTGAAGCAAGAAAAAGAAGTATTATTGCTGCAAAAAATTCAGAGATCCAATGCAATTCTCAGAGACTTCCCCAACATTATGACTGGGCCTGATCAAGAGTGAAACTCAAAAGGGGTTTGTTTTTTTCAAAAAAAATAGAACGTTTTGTATTTCGGCAAAAAGAAGAGTGAGGTCATGGCTTGAGTGCGGGTGAGAATTATATTAGGGTATTACCAATACTAATTATCAACTTAAAAATGTTTTAATTTATATTTAACTACTGTTTGTTAGTCTTTGTATGAGTTAGGGTTACAAATTATAAATGTTTTAATTTATTGTTATCTAAGTTAAGTACTCTAATTATAATTTCATCGCTTTATTCTCGTTAGCTGTTTCATAATTCATGATGTGTTTGTGAATTATTTAAAGTCGTTTGACATTGTTTTTGAAGAACTTTTGACTAGTTTAATTGATAGATAGTTCAAATTTTGACACTTGTTCAGTATTGAAATTTTTAGCTATCCAGAATAAAAAGAATGTTAGAAAGACCCTTCGTGCATGTGTTTTACTTAACTCCATTTTAAAGAATGCCGATCGGTCAACAATTCACAATATTTAAGTACAATTCCCCACAGCTACGATGTTTTCACAAATCGCCTATTTCAAAATTTAATAAAACAAATGTGGGGAACTGATAGCAGGAAGAGTGGATAGCGCAACAACATTGAAGGAACTTTTAACAATCGGTTTTGGCCATAGCATAAACAAAAAAGATCGAGCGACTTTCAAGCAATTTATTTATTATTGACAATATTTTGAGAGACAAAACAGAGCGAGTGATCTTACTGTATACAAGTAAATATCAAATCGAAGAAAAAAACGCCTCTTGATATATGTTTTTGCTATCACGAGAGAATTAACTAAACTGATTTCGTACGACTTGCTACCGAACTTGCCGACCGTCCTCCAGCTCTGAGGGACCCTCACGTCCTCTTCTCCCTCTTCATCAGTGCCTTTCGCCCACGACTCACATAATTATGTCCCCCTCTCGATTCCTACATGTACGTTATGAAGTATGGCACACGCAACTACAGCTTGACATGCCTTGTGAGGGCTCACTCGTAAAAAACTATGTAAGCAAGCAAACCGCCTTTTCAAAATTCCAAACGTTTGCTCTATGCAAACTCTTGCTCTGCACAGCGCTGTGTTGAACGCTTTTTCGGCATTGTCAGCAGTGTTGAGAAAGGGTGTCATCAGGAATGGCCGACACAGGTATCCTGAATCCCCTACCAAATAACCTCTATGCTCCCCTGCATTAAACAGAAAACGAAAGAGTCTGTGAATGGAATGTCAAGAAGCACGAACGAAATGGTCACTAAGTCATGCTTGTAGCAGGGGGCCACGGTTCTGGACGTACTACTCGTCCAGTACTTAAGGGTCCGTCTTGGCAAGAATTTGGCGACCGCCTGCAAGCGGGACTCACACCCATGAAATGTGCTGTAACCTGTTCAACAAATACACTTTTTCCATTATGACAAACGAGCCCCCTCCCTCCCCTGAGGACCAAAATGGGATCTTAGAACCAAAATGGGAAGGGAACTTTTCGTCCCTAGCAGATGAAAATGTTGGGTTCACTTCGATCAGATTGAACAATTGAGGACTAAAAACAGCGTTTGGCAGACGGAGCAGTTTGGAAACTGGAAAAGGCAGGCTATAGGCTTGGATCACTGCGACTGAGCCATGCAAAGGTCCACATTTCCACACTTCGCGCCCCCATTTCAATCGCTGTCTGCTGGCTTGAACATTTTACGTTCTGCAATAGTCTTAATGCATGTTTCAGTAAGAACATTGCCTTAATTTCAACGCGTTTAAATTTTCATTTGATAGTCCACGTAATAGTAAAACACGTAACACCATATTAATTTATTATACCTTGTTCAAAGTGATTACATAAAGTAGACGTCCGAAAGATGCGACTGTCATGGACACTACCCGGCAACTTTGCCACACAACTTGTTTTACGGAAAGTGGAATCACAGCACAACTGCAATGGGATTAAATTACTAGGTTTTAAATCTATCATATTTATCGAATACATATTTTCACTTCGCCTCATGAAGGCGGAACTTTTGAAATACCCAAGGTTGCTGGCATGCCCAGTGTTTTCTTTTTTTTGAACTTATATGTGCAGAACCTCTCGCTGTTACAATATGTTGTTCATTCCCTGAGCAACATTTTTCTACAGACCCAATTCACGCCGAAACGAGGCGCGTTCCAAAACGAGGCTCGCTTCGATAGCTCTGTTGGCTTAGTCGGCATATTCAGGGTTGTATTCCGCGTTGGTCCGGCGGACGGGCTTGAAAAATACGGACACTCAACTGTCTGTTTACAATCCCTATGGACGTTGAGATTTGAAAGCGTTGAGTCGTTGCCATACACCGCGACGAAGGAAAACATGTCCGTGTAAAATTTAAAAGTTTTCGAAAAGTTAGATCGTATTTTGTCGCATCTCGGTTGCCGAGCATCATAGCAAAGACCGGAGAATCTTCGGCCAGCCAGGCTGTGTTTTCATGACTACGGGTTGAAAGATGATGCATTTTTCTTTCCAAAAAGGACAGGGCCCTCAATCCCTCGATTTTGGGGCCGAATATTAGCCTTATTCCCCTTTCAAAAATATTGAAAAATTCCCCGAAATGCCCCGGCCCCACGAGGCCTAAAAATCCCATAGGGTTAGAAAAGCTCTCTCCGACTCAAGTTCAAATCACCTCTAACCACACAAGTGACAATTTGAAAGAGCACAAAATGCTACTTGAGAGAGAGCCTATGAGAGCTTGCAACAGGGCGCCGAGCGGGGGGGAGGGTGCTATTGATGATGATCGGAAGGTAGAATTTCCCTCTCTCAGAAGGCATAGGCACCTTTTCCCTTGGATGAACGAAGCCCCTGAAGAAACATGATAACTATGCTTGCTCTGTCCAGTTAACTAAAATTGAGCTCTAAAACGAGGTTATGCTTTGGACGAACGAATCAGGTGTTATAATTTTAAAATTCAACTTGGTCCAGATTGATATTTGAAACCTATTACATGAAATAGACGTAAGAATTATTAAAACCAAGAAAGCAGAATTGATGGTCAAATAATTACTTGTGAATGTGTGCAAGGGAGTGAATGAGAACCTGGATATAATGCCAAAGCGGGGCTGATCAGTGAAAAATCAACTGTTAATCCCGGTAGACCCTACCTCACCAGGACCTAGGCTATGCTTGTTGTTAATATTCTTGATCAACAAATTAAACCAGATGTGACTAATTGCACATGGCAGCAAAATGCGATGAGTCACCACTATCAAATATATCTTCAACTCGTCAACAATACAAGCAGATAACCTGGTTCGTGTAGAAAGCATTTTTATCAACAATTTGCAAGAAGAAAAGTTACCCTACATTCAGCCTAATACCTAATCCGTAACAATACGATCGCCGCTGTTTGGTCATATTTACTTTTCATGTTTCGAACCTAGTTTTCCGAAAAAAACTTATACCCTTTCGTCAGATAACTCTTTGGTGCATTGACTTGCTCTCTAATGTATTTTTCTACGTCTCTGTGGTTAATTATCGACACATTTTTAAAATTCAATATCCAGGTTGGACTCGATAGACCGGCCATTTAACTCACGCAATGTCAACTTCGGCTTTGTTTATCGCAGTGAGCCTCGCTTTGGATTTTAATGTCCGCCGCGTGAATTGGGTCTACAGACATATTAACTGAACGTTGATGGAATGATACATCTTCCTGTTGACAAAGACATAACTATTTACGACTGACGGTCTCGCAACTCTTACGTGTGTACAATCAATTGCTGATAGAACATTCGGAAAACCTGCAACGAATGAAAAACGAAAATTACAAACACTTGTATTGAGCTAATAAATGTTACAAATGTAAATCAGACAATTTTGCTCTTTGTAGCGCTACATCAGCCCAGCGCTCAAACTAATCACCCCTCCCTAGACACTATTTTTCCTTCAAAATTTGACCCCGAAACATTGGATTGTGAATCGTTCCACTGCCGCAGGCATGAACAACAAAAATAGGGATAGACCATAAGGGAAAGAAATGATAACAAAAAAATAATAAAAAGACAAAAAAGAAGGAATCCGTCGACTGCTAGCCTGACTACAAGCATTCACGGCTACTGTTCTATTTTCCTGAAGGCAATGATCTAAAGACGCCCCTTTGAAAAGTGTCCGTTTTCAATGGTGATTTGCTCGCCAACGAATTTAGCCCTCCCCCCAATCCATTTTGCCTTAAGTCAGGCCTGTGTATGAGAAACTTATCAAATGTGGCACATCGGTAGTGTGCAATTTCAATCAGCATTAACAATGAAAAGCGTCGTTTTTTTTACTGACAGTGCAGGTACTGCGTGGAGTCAAAAATTGTCCCAGATAACACCCAAGAACCATCCAAACTCGTGTGACAAACATATTGGACATTTGTTCCAGAAATTGAATTTGAATTATTCTATAAAAGATTTGCTTTTCGCTTTCTTTTTACCATTGTTAGGAATCACTTAACGATACTCTCGCTTTAATGAGTGATGATTTGCAAATACAACAGCATTAGGTCAAAGAAAGCAAATCTTTAAAGACTATAAAAAATTGGTTTTCATAATTTTGACAACTCAATACCCCTGAAATAACTCTGGCTTCCCCGCGAAAACGAAATAGCATTGTACCGATCGAGATGCAATCTTTTGCTCTACTACTGTTTAGGCATAAATTTAGTAATGTCTCTCCAAACTGTAAATGTGGTGACCATCAATCTCATCCTCATGTTTTCTTCAAATATGTCCTCATCAAATACCCGAGAAAATCAAATCACACTTTCGTGCACTCAATGAAAACAAACTAATAATTGTAAGTGCTTTCAATTCCTGTAACAGCATCTCTACTAAAGTTACATTATTATTAAATGGTAGTTCAAACTTCGACCTTTTCCTCAATGAATTCCTCTTATAAGCAGTGTTAGTAATTTTTTATGCTCGCTTATTAATCTTGTTACTTCTGATTTCTATATCTGTGCATGTTTTTGTTTTCAATATGTTCGTAATACAGTGGCGGATCTAGGATATCACAAGGGGGGGCAACATTTTGTCCGGCTGTAAGCATTTTCGCAAACCACGATTGTAGATGCGCATAGCACCGAATGGGGGGAGGTCGGGAGGGTTTTTTTCTGTTTTTTCCTCTAAAAATCAAGCATTTTCCTTGAATTCTGATGTATTATCCAAGAAAAAAAGACAAAAAATTTAAAAAAAAAAAAAACACGGAGAACATGTCACACAAGAAAAACTGCGACTTCCACAGACTCGAACTCTCGATTTGGCTCTTAGGACGCGCGTGCTTTACCACTACACCACCACGATTTCAATAAAAAACTCGAACTAAGAGACCTACTTGTTTATGGTCCACAGCGTTTGCCCGCGAAACCTTCTACTTTTTGTAATGCTTATTACACGTTTTATATTTTGTGCAATCGGTTCTTAACAAATTTGTTGTATTTAAAATAGTCTTCAAATGCCCAAAAGACCAAATCCGTTTTTCGTGTTGGCAATAATGACGGGATTGCTTTGGAAATCGTCTTAAGTTAAAGTTTGACAAAGAGAGAATTAGTGAGTTTCTGAGTGATTCACTAAGGATTCGATTAAAATTCACATCTTACCAGCAGCTTCTGTTTTTTCATCGTCACTCAGGTTCCATTTTCTTTAAAAAATGAAGTAAATTTTCTTCATTCCACAGTGGAGCAGACGACGGAAACGGAGTGGTAGTGCGCAGCGCCACTGCCGGTCGCCTGG
>NMRA01000160.1:368455-391708 GCA_002633005.1 Phoronis australis
CCCCCAAACACTAAAACTGCACACATTTAAATCTTTTTTCATCCGCATAATTTTAATTACCGGGGCAAATTAATAAACTCAACATTTCCCTACGCTCTTGCTAGCTGTTTTAGTTTTTTTTTTGCGGCAGCCAAGGGGGGGGCCCATATTTAGATAAGCTATTACATAGGCGGATTTAGGGGGGGGCAGGGGGCCCGCCCCCCCTAAATCTGCCTTGGTGTAATAGCTTATCTAAATATTTCAATGCTTGTATTAGATACTACTTACATGTGTTGTATGTTTACTACTTTCATCTATGTCTACAACCCACATATAATGCTTCGCGATTCCTGGGTATGCCATTGTTTTCCTTGTATGTTCTGTGTAATCCTTCAAACAATATATATCAGTATATCACCTTTGAGTAAGTGATGGGAATTTCTGTAAGTTCCTCGCACAGTAGACGGCGTACTGAAATTTTCTTTCTCAGTGATGCAGTGGTGTGTCAGGCAACATATCGCAGGCCCACAACCAACATTTTAAGGTACAGTTCGAATTGCACATTTTCTTTGAGGGGACATCGAATTTCAGTTTCGGACCTTAATTGCCAGAGGAGGCGTTCTTCCCTAGTTAAGCAGTCGCCCACGTCAGCCAGTCGTCGCCAGTCAACATTTTTGAGCTTCACTTGTTTGCTAACAAGTTCACATTGAGTTCACTGCTGTGTAGGCCTACGCTGATGTCAAACTATGATATTGGATGTATCAAGTTGGGTGACATTTGGCACGTAAGTTCAAAAACACTACAAGCATTCAGAGTGCATCAGTGAACGGGTCGAGACGTCTACTGAGAAATAGGAAAACAGTAATGGAATACGAATCGCCGATTGACTAGGATAACATGGATAACTAAAACTACGATGGGAAGTGAAGGTTTACCTGACATGGAAGCAAACTGTTGCTTAACTTTCCTCGCCTCCTCGTCTTTCGGAAACCATACAAATCGTTGAGCACCTGCTGCAATCAGGGCAGCGCAAACTTCCCACACGGCTTTCCCCATAGCTGCATTGGACACTCGCAACGACTCGCCGACTAGGGAGTAGAATGTGCCAGTTGCCAGAAATCGTAGAGTAAGAAGTTTATAAAGTGGAGGCAATGAAGTGCGGTGATATGGCGGGTTAAGATGAAGAAGGTTCAAAATGAAAACTGTTGTCTCTGGACTGAAACGGAAACGCTGAAATAGGATACGTCGACTTAAATTTCCAAGGGATTTGACGCGTCTTTCAATCGTCTTTCGATAATGTCTTCTCTTGCTCGTTGAATAATCTGTCTATGTCTCACATCCGCCATATTTATTTTCGAGTACGATTTCAAGCACACTGCCGAACCAAACTTGAAATTTGGAGCATATACTCGGAATTTTTACTCAAAATCGTACTCGAAATATAGATGAAATACACTTGATTTCGAGTATACTCGAAAATTGAGTACCTGCTCGAAATTTCGAGAACAGGTGTTTCGAGTATGACATTGAATACACCAAAGCTGAGTCTGGACTCGAGTTGAGTATGAAGTTTGAGTTTGACCATGATTCGAGTACGGAGATTGGAGACCGGGCCCAGAGCTCTAAGTATACGGTGTAGATGAACGAGGTACCAATATCTGACCACAGGAGCACTTCTATTTCACCTCAAAGGACAACTGCCATTGTCTGCACTCTGGGTGGGACTCCTGGGGACCTTACAAGGGGACCAAAATGAGCTAGATTAGATTTATGTTTGAACAACGGAGTCGGTGATGAATGGTATCTTAGTCAGAATAAAACACCTTGTCTCTTTCATAATTTTTGTGCAGTCAATTCTTAACATAACCCACTTACACAATTTTCTGTCAGCCTGTGGCTGTCAGTTTGATTAAAAGACTCTAGGTGGCGCTAATCGCCTGTGCAGTTATCTATCGAGCAAGATACCAAACAATTAAATATCATTCGTATTGCTGTATCAGTGACGAAGGAGACCACAGGAAGCCTTTTTTCACGGACTTTCAGTTCTACTGGTGCAACAATAAAAATCTATTACAGGATAACAAAGCTCAAAAAAGTCAGTTGTAATGTACTGATGAGTTAATAATACAACCCCTGTCACTATCTCACACTCCAGAAAAGCAGGTTTTGTTCTAAAGGGGGTCCGAAACCCAGTGCTTTGTCAGTTTTCGAACACTTTAGTGGACTAAGAATCTCACGCACTGCCAACAGTGCCGGTCCGTTTTCAGACGCCTTGGTTCAAATACTGTATCTGCGCTTGAAAATGACCGCTCCCATTATTAAAAAAGATCATACTAAAACTAATCAAGATCTCCGAGATCGCAAGTCAAAATAGAACGGTGGATAAGAGTGAAGGAGTAGTGTTATTGGACACACAGAGGGGTCGCGCAATGCTTCTTCTACTACATGCATACAAAAGCGACTGAGTACGATTGTACCTTCTCAACTGTACTTTGTGTTTTCGGAAATGTCAGATACGGGTATTTACGCAAATTAGGGGTGCCCACGAGGAGAGATTTATGGTCAACAAAGACATCAAAATCTTTTGGCACTATTGTCTAGAATTTTTATCTTATGTTTGATTTGAGTTTTTCTGTGGAACGTAACAAATACCGAAACTCTGCAGGCCAGAGCCAATTACTAGGCTTTGTCTTCTAAAAATAGTTCGGCAAAGGTACAATTCACGAGAACCGGAAATAGAAAAAATATCAAAGCTTGTCATTGGATATGAAACCGGTATTAGAGATAATGTCGTGTTTTCTCGTGTCAACTATAGCAATGGTTACATATTTAGACAGTATGACCGGATCACGCTAGTGTCGGGAAGCTGTCGCAGTTTGCATGTCGATATGAACACCTACCAAGCTGTATAGCGATCGGATAGGCATTGCAAACCACGAACTTGTTCCTCTTTAGGTGACGGAAACGAATTAAAATACTTTAATAAACTGAACATTTTTCTGTCTGCATTTATTGACATCAAAAACATGGATGTGAATCAGAATTACACGTTGGCTTATGATTTCTATTAACCACCACCAAGTTAAATTTAGCAACAACAACATTCAATAATCACTACACCATGCATACATTTACATACATAGCTAAAATCAGCGTCAATTTTAAGAACCAGATGGGATCCAAATGTCCCGTTCCCAGCGACACCTGTAGAGTCGCAAGTGATTCTGGTCTCTGCTTCTTTGGGTAAGTTACGTAGCGAAAGGCATTAAAACATTTGGAGGCACAAATCTTGGCACATGGAACGGAAAAGTGAAATTATTATGGCAATTCAACATCCAATCTTCGGTGATCAAAAACTTCAGTGGCGGCCAGTTTGCTAGTCTGTGCCAGTGAGGTCTTGACGCGTGGTATTTAATAGCTCTTTGGTAATAGCCTCTGGAGTGATTTCTCCTAGCTTCTCAATTCATCTCTCTTGTCTTGCGTAGAGTGCTTCCACCATGGCTTATCTATGCAGGAAAATGACACACTACGCAAACTACTTTAATGCACGTTGCATGGGCGGCGCAGCATTAAACAAAGTCGGGGGCTAAAGCCCCCAGCACCCCTGTGGTGCACCGCCCATAGACCATGGGCGCCGGAACACTGAAAAAAATGGTCTATAGTTCCCCAGCACCCCCATGGTGCGCCGCCCATGCGTTTTGCATGCAAAACTATTTTTATTTCCTGCCTTTTTACGATTAGGTTTAAGATAGGCAATTTCAGTAATTTGGGCTAAATCGGTTTTTTTAAGAATACCAAACCGGGTTTTAGCCTGTTAAAGGATATCAAAAATGAATTTTCCATCCAATTCTCCTCTGAAAAAATGCCCTGTAATCCCCGAAAACCCTCAAAAGCTTGGAGGAATATTTGAAAGAAATTCCTTCAAAGTCTGCTTTTAGCGAATTTCACGGCAATTGTGGAAAAAGACGGCGGACCCACTGAACACCAGAAAACCCAATCTATGACATAGATGTAGGGAGTATGCATTTTTTAGTTAATGCCTGTTTTATTGATCAAGATTGACACCATTGATTCATTAGCAAGTGTCAGAACAATAATTGGTAGAAATCATTAAAAACAGGGTATTGTGTAATTTTAACGGTACCTTTTGTCGCGGTAGATGTATGATCTACGCACATTGCAAGTGCCAGATATGTTTTTCTCAGTTTGTCATTGGCTAGTATTATTGTTTACTCAACTGCTTAACGTATAGGGAAGTTTATTCCATATCAAATTATTCTTATCCAGAAATGTGCAACTTAAAATGGGATTTTTTAACACTGAATTAGAAATACCTATCGAGAAAATAATGAATTGTAAGGTAAGACTACTCGCAAAATGTACTTTTAGAACTCAGAGCCCGCTAACATTTTTCTAGTAGGTGGTCTCGTCCTTTTGACCTCAGAAAAATGAGTAATAATTGTTTTTTCATTAAATTTTAATTAATAACAAAACAACTGGTCATTTCAGCATCTAAGGTACCGTTTTTGTAAGCAATGAGCATTCTGTTTGTTGGCCTTGTTACGCGCATTCTCGTACGAACAGTTACGACTGAAGGACATGAAATAAAATAGACAGCGAAACCTCGTGAAGAAAACCGTGTGTTTTGGGTCCCAATTAATGTCTAGTTTAGCACATAATTAGTTGCTGGAAGAGTTCAGGGAATACGACATTCAGAACGTTTTATGCTCAAGTTCACGACGTTAAGACAACAATTTTGGATGGGCTACGCATACTTGCGTTTTCTGAGCGCAGCGCTTATGTGTTATCAGTTTCATTTCTGATGAACTCTGTCAGCCTGTCTTTGAATTGACTGACCCGTGGCACGTTAATCCAGAAACAATTTTAAGCCTATTGTATCAAATACGTCCTTATCACCATGTAGAACTCTTTTATACCTCACGCCTCAGTATCAACCGCTTAATAAAACCAATAGCAAGAATGAGCCCAACGGATGAAACCACAAAACCAGTTGCGCAGACGATAAGGGAAATTTTGACTCTTTCGGTAAAGCTTTCTACCATTTTATTAACCGACGTAGGACATTTTTCTAATTTGAAAGCGACACGACCCACCATATTCTTTGCCGCACAGGAATACTCATTAACGCAACCTAGTTGCATGTCACGTGCTCTGACTTTGACTTTTCTCGAGCTATATGGGTAGAAATAGTGACTGGAAACATTTAGAAGTGTTCTGGGTAAGTTTCGAATCTGAATTTTGGGTGCAGGGTCCCCGGAAAACACACATTCGACGGTAGCAACCTTAGAGTCTGTCATTATTCCAAATCTCTTTAAAACTGGTTTCTGACATGTCAGGTTGAAAGAAATGAAATCACGCATTGTTACAGTGACGGGCGTGGAACAAATTTGACGGTTGCTTGGTGAAAATTTCAGCGACCCGTTCAATAGAAGTTTCTGAAGAGGACGCAGTAGACAGTTACAGTGGAGAGGGTTTCCCGCAAACAAAAGTTGAGGATTCATTGACTTCGTATCGGTCGCTTTCCGCAAACTGGTTATCGAGAAAGATCGCAGTTTGTTGTGTGATATATCTATATGTCTCGCGTGTGGTAAAGCATTTTCTTCTATGTATTCAATTCGATTATGGCCAAGTTGAATTAATTTCATGTGCTTGAAGTTGCCAAGAAGGTTGGACTGGAGGGTTATTAAGCGGTTGTTTTTCAGCAACAATTGATCGAGATTCGATAGATGGTTGAACGCGCCGGGTTCTATTTGTTGAATCACATTGTTTGCCAGATTGAGATAGTGAAGTGAACGTGACGCATTCTTCAACATTGCCACGGAAACGTGGTGCAATCGGTTGCCATACAAATGTAACTTTTTCAAGCTAGGTAACTTTTGAAAGCCAGCATCCCCTACATGATCGATCAAGTTCGACACAAAGTAGATTATTCTAAGAGACTTAGATGTTAATATAGATTGTTCAAGACATTTCAGCTTATTATTATTTAAAACCAACTTTGTAAGATTAGGAAGAGCATCCAGCGTACCAGGCTCGATCAGGTGTATGTTGTTGTGGGAGAGGTCGATTCTGTCGAGGTAGGTAAGTCCAAAGAACATCGGTGCAGATACAACAGTTAGTTTGTTTGAATTTAGATCGAGAGACGACATCCTGGTTTGGTAAGAAAACGCGTGACTTTCTATCCATCTAAGGTTCATCTTTAATATTATGTCCGGACTTTGAATATTTTGCAGAAATCCACAACCAATAGTTGTGTCTTTCATTCCATCGTGGTTGATTCGAATACTCGGTCCTGAAAGTGGCCTTAGAAATGTGCTGTTTTCATTCACTGTGCGAAGAAAGATGTCAAGGGACCTGCTAACGTTTATGGAGGGGAGATCCTCTGGCCTCCTCACCTCGATGCTTAGAGTTTTCAAAAGTCGACTTGAAAATACACCGTGTGGCACTATAGCCAAGGGATTGCCATGAACAAACAATGATTTTAAGCTTCTTGGAAAGTAGAACATCGTTCTAATATTGTTATTATCAATCCGTAGAATCTGGAGGTTCTTGGTCTCTTGAAAAGTATTTGGTTCCACGTATGATATGTCATTATAGCCGACATCTAACTCGGCTAAGTTCGACAGTCCTTTTAACATGCTTCCATTAAAAGCCGTCAAGTTATTACTCGCAAGATTAAGACTGTTCAGAGATGTAAGGTATTGAAAAACCCTTTCTGGTAATTCAGAAATGCCGCTTGAGAACAAGGAGAATTCTTTAAGGTGACGGACATCAGCGAACGTTAAATTTGACAGCGAGTATAAAAAATTATTTTTTGCAAGGCGTAAATCGGTCAACGTCGGTGTAGATTTCAAGGCAGACACATGTATTTTCGTCATCCTATTTCCTTCGAGACTGAGTAGTTTTAAAACACCAAGACCCACCAGACCGCTTTCTTCTAATTCCTCTATTTGATTCCGATCCAGGTGAAGAATATCTAAAGAGAGGCACCTAAGGAATGGTGACCCTTGCAGTGATCGTATCTTGTTTTCAGTCAGATCTAATCTACGGAGATTCGGTAAATTACGACAGAAGTCAGGCATAATTAAAACTAAATCATTGTAGGACAGATCCAGCACAGAAAGAGTCTCCAAATTTTCAAAAGCGCCCTGTTCAATGTAAGATACGTCATTATTAGCTAGGAACAAGCTATGCAGATCCCTCAATCCTTCAAACTGTGCACGGCGTAGAGTTTTTAACTTGTTTTGCTCAAAATGAAGGGATTTTAGAGATGACATTGGAAAAAACACACGATCTGGAAGAAAGCTTACTTTGTTGTTGCTGAGATCCAGACTGAGTAGAGAAACAAGTCCTTCGAACGATCTTTCCGAGATATGGGTGATGGCGTTTGCGGCCAATCGGAAAAATATCAGGTTGGTTAACTGCTCAAAAGATTCATCGACAAGAGATGTCAAGTTGTTCATTGAAATAGTTAGGCTTGTCACATAGTCTCGTACAGGTGAAAACGCATTTCCTTCAATTTCCTGAATTCGACAGTCTTCTAAAGCGATGAAACGAGCACCCCAATACTGTTCCATAAACGTTTTGGTCAATACCGGAACAGGTTCCTCGCATCCTGATGAAGAGACGACGATCACTAGCACGTTCGTACAGCTCAAAAAGAGAAGCAAACCAATTAACTGCATTATCACAGGTCGACATGTGCATGCATTCCATGCGATGCTATCGTATGAGAGAATCAGTGCTCTTGAAGGCTGTTTTATACTTTTGCCTACTCAGTTCACGAAACGATACGATGATTGAACTCGCACTTACTATGATGAGATAGCGACATCTGGTGACAGCATCCAAACATGAATCTAATGGATGAACCCTTCAACACAGCGGGGTCATACACTTTAATCTCATATTAACTAATCAAACGTGTGAGATTAACATAGGCCGATTTATGATATATTTGACCTAAAAGAAACTATTTGGTAAAAATTATGATTAAGAGAAACTCAAATAAATTAAACGATAACCATGACACCGAGAATTTCATTTTTAAGGAAATGCACTGGTGCAAATACGGAGATAACAAATGTAAAGTAAATAGCAATACCTGCATTGTAACAACAATAGTGCCATTATCCACACTGACAATTTCTTTTATATCATTTTCCAACACGATATTTGCATAAAAAAGAGTTTCCACTCATCTGAGCAACAAGAATTATACTGGCAGTAGCCATAATTTTGGTTTCCGTTAATGGAGCTTTGTCCGCCAGCCTGAGGTGTAGATGGGCAACCCCAGGTGCCAGTGGATTAGGAGACCTTGATATAATTTTCAAGGTGACAGCTAGAAAATGAAGTTTTGACGTTGTTCGCATTCTCTAGTTGCCAATATTGTGTTTATCTTTTTCCGAAACATATGGCCACATCTTTCGCAATTTTCATATCCTTTGGAAAAGTAGCTGTGCCTTAACATCGATTGATGATACTAACAAGTTCTTTTATAATCACTGGTTTAATCAATTTCATGAGTTTGGTGATAATGTTGTCAAAACGTCGATTTGTATTTATTTTCAATAACTGCATGAAATTTAAATTTTGTTTCCGCAGTGTCCAATGACACTACTCCTCTGCTTTCATACACCGTTTTGTATTTTCACATGCGCTGTTGAAGATCTTGATTAATTTCGGCATGACGTTTGTTAATAGTGGGAGTGGACCTTTTCAAGCGCAGATCCAGGATTTTGTCCAGGGCGTCTGAAAATGGACCGGCGTAGACTGCTGGCCGTGCGTCGGATTCTTATTCCATTACGGTGTTCGAAAACTGACCAAGCAGAGGGGGGGGGGTTGGGCTCCCCTTTAGAACAAAAGCTGCTTCTCTGAAGTATGAGATGGTGATGGGGGTTGTATTATTAACTCATCAGTTCATTGCATATAATCCTAGATTTTCATAGATCTTCATTGTTTCATCCATAGAACTGAAAGTCCGTGAAGAAAAAAATCATGGTCTCCTTCGTCGCTGATGTGGTATTTGATTGTTCGGCATCTTGCTCGATAGATAGTTTCACAGCCTAGTGACGTCATCTAGAGTCTTTTCATCAAATTGACAGTGACTGATTGACAGAAAATTGTGTAAGTGGGTTATGTAAAAAACTGACTACACAACAACTGTGAAAGAGACAAGATTTTTTCATTCTTGCGTTGGGCTCAATAAAAATGGCAGTAAAAATGAAGGTTAGCTCATGATCCAAAAATTTGCGATACAGATCGGGAGAGCGATGAAAGTGAATACAAATGGCCTGAAAATGACCAGTGAAAATGATATTTTGTATTCTAAAATGGGATAACATTAACAAATCAATTACTCTATTCAAACTAGTTTTTTGTATTTTATTTTTTCTATTTCTTGCCACTTCGTTATTTCTGTTTTAGTATGAAGCCATGAGGAGTAGATGCTGACGAAAGTCACCCACTTCCCAGTACTTTTATTTTGCGATTTTTAAGAAAATTACAAACTGGTTGTAGATATAGTTAAAAAACTTATATAATGTCAGGCTCAGGTTTCTTTTATCAAGGCCAGCTGATATGCTAAGTTTCAAAAGGATCGGTGATTTTGCATATATAGCCCACTATCTGGTTTTTATGTAGAATCGGTCTTAAATTTTGAGATTATCATTTTTGCATTCAAATCCGTTTTTGAGCATTTTAAATAAGGACAAAAATCACAGAGTTGTCTTACGTTTGATCGCTCCGACTTGGTACGAAATCTACGCCTCACTATTAAAGAAATGACGTCCACCCGCATCCTTCTTTGGCAAGCCCTCCAGCTTTTTTAAAAGCCCCCACCTGCATCAATGAAACTGGTTTGTGATGAAAAAGAAAACCTAGAACTTTTGCTGATATCTAGAGTTTTTCTGTGGAACGTAACAAATACCCCAACTCTGGTGGCCATAGGCAATTACTAGACTTAGTCTGTTCAAAAATAGTTCGACAAACGTACAATTCATGAGAACTGGAAATAGCAAAAACATCAAAAGCAGAAATGGACGCTTGCCAATGGATTTGAGGACAGTATTAGAGATAATGTCATGTTTTTTCGTGTCAGCTACAATAATGGTTACATGTTGAGCCAATATGACCGGATCAAAGATTAGATAATACACGCTAGTGTCAGGAAGCTGTCGCAGTTTGCATTTCGATGTGAACACCTGCCAACCTGTATAGTGATCGGATGGATATTGCAAACCACGAAGTTGTTCCGCATTAGGTGATGTAACACTAAAGAATCACACGGAAACTCTGTGCATTTTGCGTGACATGTAGACACAAATTAAAGTACTTCCATAAACACTGAGTAATTGATAAAACGTTTTCTGCCTGCATTTATTGACATCAAAAACATGTTTGTGAATCAGAATTACACTTAGGATTTCTAAATTTAGCAACAACAACATACAACAATCATGCATACATTTACATACATAATTAAAATCAGCCCCAGTTTCAAGAACCAGATGGGATGCAAATGTCCCCTCTTAGCGCCACCTGTAGAGTCACATATGATTCCGGTCGTTGCTTGTATTGGTTGAGTTACGTAGCGCAAGACACTCTTAAAACATTTGGAGTCACAAATCTTCGCTCATGGAACGGAAAAGTGAAATTATTGTGACAATTCAATATCCAAGCTTCGGTGATCAAACACGTCAGTGGCGGCCATTTTGCTAGTCTGCACCAGTAAGGTCTTGACCATCTACACATGGTAATTAACAGGTCCTTGGCAATAACCCCTGGAGTGATTTCTCCTAGCTTCTCTAGTCTGGAGTAATGTGCTCCCACCAAGGCGAGAAATGACACACTGCGAATACTGTTTGATATACGCTGTGCATGCAAGCACATTTTTTGCCTTTTTATGATCAGGTTTAAGATTGGCAATTTTAGTAATTTGGGCTAATTCGTTTTAATGGTACTTTTGTCGCGGTAGTTGTACAATCTGCATCTATTGCGAATACCAGAAACGTGTTTTTCTGTTTGTTGTTTACAGCGACCTGATCTACTCACCATCTTTAACAGTTTCTTCCATATCAACCCCCTTTTCTCCAGAAATGTGCAACTTAGAAGGGGAGAACTTTTGAAATGTTGTATTAGAAATACTTTATTTAGTAGTACGCGAAAATAGTGAACTGTATATTAAAAGTATTCACAAAATGTACTTTTACAGCGCAGAACCCGCTGACTTTTTTCTAGTAGGTAGTCTCATACAAGTTTATGCATTTGCGCCGAGCACAATGTGCAATGATTGTGTTTACCTAAATTTCAATTAATAACCTAATCAAGTGGTCATTTCCTCGTGTAAAGTTGTTGTGAGCAATGAGCATTCTGTATGTTGGCTTTACGCGTATTACGCACAATTTCTTCTGAACAGTTACGACTGAAGGGCGTGAAATAAAATGGACGCGACACCTGGGAGGAAAATCGTTTGTTTTTGCAGGTTCCGATTGATGTCTAGCATAGTTGTTAGAAGAAATCATGGAATACTGTCAGAATAATTATTGATTAAGTAATTAGTAAGAATATCCATTTTAAGTTGTCTAAAATTTGTGCATATGTACTTTTAAATCATGGGATCAGACTTGTTGACATGTACTTTAACGTCAAAATCTATTCTTAGATGGTGTTTACAACTTTGGGTTCTGGGTTCAAAGTACTGTAGAGATTCTAGAAAATTCTGAGAAAAAATTGTAACAGCCAATAATGTGAGTGGATATGATCATGTGGTTTTTATTAGCCAATCACTAAATAAGTAAAATATTATATTATGGGCTGAAATCAACAAGATATTCAGATGCGCTATAGTAGTTGAAGCATAAAGACTTGCTACAGTGTACAGAGGCAATTGTACAACAGAGCCATCTCGTGGAAGATTCTAGAAAGGATCTTAGCAAGGGCAAGGGTTAACGAACAGGAAGTTAACTAAGACCTTGCCACTTGCATTGTGGGTAGTAAGGTACTACCTGAAGTGTTGCGTCATCAGCCAGAGACTGTGACCAGCAAGAAGAATCGCGGGTAGAAGAAATTGCCTGCAAGTGTTTGCATCACCAGAGACGGTGACCAACAAGTACACTGTCGTTATACAGTGTGTGTAGTTCGAAGATTCACCAACAGGAGAGACATCCAACAAGTGGAGAGTCCTAGCTTGGATAGCAGATAAGACATTTGATTGTTTTGGTTGTTTGATTAAAGTAATCTTTAAAGAGGGCGCTAGCGTAGTTACTCTTTGTAGTCGATAACTTAATTAACAATAGGTTTCATTTGTCTAATTAGGGGTTATCATATAATAAATTAATTACTGAATTTGGTTATTCATTCTCCATCTACACACAATCTCAAAGCATAGCTAACTTTTAAACAAACCCACAGTCAATCTCTGACAAATACACCAACGTTTTGTGCATTTTATGAACACAGGACTCCTGTGTTATCAGTTTCATTTCGAGTGAACTCTGTCAGTCGGTCTTTGAATTGACTGATCCGTGAAACGTCAATCCAAATACACTGGCGGCGCACCGTTGGAGGGAGGGGGGCTATAGCCTCCAACTTATATCTGTGCTGCGCCGCCAAGAAAGTAGTTGTAAGCCTACTGTATCTAGTTCGTCCGTATCATCATGTAGAACTCTTTTATACCTCACGCCTCATTATAAACCGCTTAATATGATAACCAACAGCCAGAATGAGCCCAACGGAGGAAACTACAAAACCAGTTGCGCAGACGATTAGTGCAATTTCAACTCCTTTGGCAAAGCTTTCTGCCTTTTTATTAACCGATTGAGGACATTTTCCAAAATTGAAAACGACATGGCCCACCATATTCTTTGCCGCACACGAATACTCGTTAACGCAACGTAGTTGCATATCACGTGCTCTGACTTTGACTTTTCTCGAGCTATTTGTGTAGAAATATTGACTGGACTCATTTAGGATCAATGTTCTGGGCAAGTTTTGTATCTGAATTTTGGGTGCAGGGTCCCCTGAAAACACACACTCGACAGTAGCAACCTTGGAATCCGTTATTATTTCAAATCTGATCAAAACTGGTTTCTTACATGTCAGGTTGAAAGAAAAGAAATCACGCATTGTTACAGTGACGGGCGTGGAACAAATTGGACGGCTGCTTGGTGAAAACTTCAGCGAGCCGTTCAATAGAAGTTGCTGAAGAGGACGCAGTAGACAATTACAGTGGAGAGGGTTTCCTTCAAACAAAAACTGGGTATTCATTGATTTCGTGCCGGCCACTTTCCGGAAACTGGCTATCGAGAAAGATCGCAGTTTGTTGTGTGATATATCTATTAGGCTCGCGTGCGGTAAAACGTTTTCTTCTATATGTTCAATTCTATTATGGGCAAGTAGAATTGAATGAATGTGCTTAAAGTTGCCAAGCAGGTTGGACTGGAGAGTTACTAATCGGTTGTTTGTAAGCGACAAATGCCAGAGATTCGCGAGATTATTGAACGCACCGGGTTCTATTTGTGTAATCCCATTGTTTTCCAGATTGAGGTAGCGAAGTGAACGTGGTGCTTTTTTAAACATTGTTACGGAAACGTTTTGTAGTCGATTGCCATACAAGTCTAAATTCTCCAAGCTAAGTAACCTTTGAAAACCATCATCACCAACATGTTCGATCAAGTTTGACGAAAACTTGGCTATTCTAATAGACCTAGAGGCCAGTATAGTTTGGTCTAGAATTCTTAGATTATTATGACTTAAAATCAGTGTTGTAAGGTTAGGAAGAGCATCCAGTGTACCAGGCTCGATCAGATGTATGTTGTTGTAGGAAAGGTCGATTCTGTCTAGGTTTTTAAGTCCAAACAACATCGTTGCAGAAACGATAGTTAGTTTGTTTGAATTTAGATTGAGAGATGACGTTCTAGTTTGGTAAGAAAACGCGTAACTTTCTATCCACCGAAGCTTCATCTTTAAGCTAATGTCCAGACTTTGAATATTTTGAAGAAATGCGTGACCAATAGTTACGTCTTTTTTTCCATCGTGGTTGATTCGAATAATCGGTCCTAAAATTGGCCTAATAAATGTGCTGTTTTCATTCACTGTTCGAAGAAAGATATTCAGGGACATGCGCACATTTATGGAGGGGAGATCCTCAGACCTTGTCACCTCTATACTTAAAGTATTCAAATGTTGACTTGAAAATACATCGTGAGGGAATATAGTCAAGGGATTGCCATGAACAAACAATGATTTTAAGCTTCTTGGAAAGTAGAACATTGTTCTAATGTTGTTATTATCAATCCGTAGAACCTGGAGGTTTTTGGTTTCTTGAAAAGTGTTTGGTTCCACGTATGATATGTCATTATAGCTGACATCTAACTCGATTAAAGTCAATAGTCCTCTTAATATGCCTCCATTCAAGGACGTCAAGTTATTGTCCACAAGAAAAAGACCTTTTAGAGATCCAAGATTTTCAAACACCCCTTCTGGTAATTCGGAAATGCTGCTTGAGTACAAGAACAATTCTTCAATTTGACGGACATCAGCGAATGTTGATTTTGACAACGAGTATAAAAAATTATTTTCGACGCGTAAAATGATCAACATAGGTGCAGATTTTAAGGCAGAATCATGTATTTTCGTCATGCTATTTCCTTCAAGACTGAGTAGTTTTAAAACACCAAGACCCACCAAACTGTCTTCTTCTAATTCATCTAGCTGATTCCGATTCAGAAGAAGAATATCTAGTGAAAAGCAGCTCAGGAATGGTGACCCTTGGAGAGACAGTATCTTGTTTGCAGTCAGATCTAGTCCACGGAGATTTGGTAAATCGCGACAGACGTCAGGCAGAATTGAATTTAAAACATTGTGAGATAGATCCAGCTCAGCAAGATTCTCCAAATTCTCGAAAGCACCATGTTCGATGTAAGACACGTTATTATGAGCTAGCGTTAAGCTACCGAGCTCCCTTAACCCTTTAAATTGTCCAGTACGTAGTCTTTTTAACTTGTTTTTCCCTAAATTAAGGTAATTTAGAGACGGCATTGGAGAAAACACACGATCAGGAATGAAGCTTACTTTGTTGTAGCTGAGATCCAGACTGAGTAGAGAAACAAGTCCTTCGAACGATCTTTCTGAGATGTGGGAGATGTTGTTTGTGTCCAGTCGGAGAAAAATCAGGTTGATTAACTGGTCGAAAGATTCATCGGCAAGGGATGATAAGTTGTTTTTTGAAATAGTTAGGCTTGTCACGTAGTCTCGAACAGGTGAGAACGCATTTGCCTCAATTTCTTGAATTCCACAGTCGTTTAAAACGATGAAACGTGCACCCCAATACTGTTCCATAAACGTTTTGGTCAATACGGAAATAGGTTCCTCACATTCTGAAGAAGAAATGCTCCTCACTCGCCCTCCCATCCAGCTCAAAATCAGAAGCAAAGTAATTAATTGCATTATTAGAGGCCGACAATACATGCAATCCATGCAATGCTACCGTGTGACAGAATCAAAGTTATTGATTGCCGTTATATAGCTTTGCCGACTCAGTGCAACAAATAATATGGACTCGTATATGCTACGATTACACCACGATGTCTGGTGACATCATCTAAACCTGAAGCTATTGGATAGCGTTATGTGCACGAGACAGTCCTAGCTGCCTGACATACCGGTAATCTTTTCTGTAAATTAACCAAAAGTCATATAGTGGCATGCGTCGATTTCCACTATATTTGACCTACAAGAAAGTACTTGATGAGAAGTATAATTTAGAGAAACCCGAATGAAACCGTGAAACCGAATATTTCATTTTAAGTACTAGTCCACGGGAGCACCAGCCATCCAGCGGCAAGGTGGGGGTCAGCCGATTTTCACCAAATTTGGCACATAAGTAGTCCTATGGTATCTATAAACATCGGTAAAATATTTCCTCAAAATATTGCGTTTTTCTAAAGTTATAGTCTCAAACACATTTTACGGCTTCGCAGCCATGTTTTCACGGTATAAAAACTGTCCAGTTTTAACTGTTTATATTTTTCCTTGAATGAATGCTATTGATTTATTATTGACTTGGCATTGTTTAGTGGTGCCTATAGATTGTTACACAGATGCCTTGAAACAAGATTCCGATTTACCACCCTCATTTAGTAGTTTTACTAAAATCAGCCCCCCGTCATGCCATTTTGAGGTTGTGCTCAGTACACTGCTGTACCAAATCTGCCCCCACTGCTATGAGAATGAAACTTAGCCAAAATGTTGAAAAAACGTGTTACTTTCATTGCATAAAATAAAAACTTTGTCAGCCAGTTTATTAGTTATACATTTTGGCACCTCAAATGTACTAAAATGAGAAATTTTCATATATCTGAGATCGATGCGTGAGCACCGTAAAATCCGATTGTCCTTCATGTTTTTCGATATTTTGCAACAAGTTAGTTCCTCCTGAATGTTTTGAACGTTTTACTACTTACCACTTAGGGCTATAGTACCCCTAAATACCATACATAGCTCCATTTTGTAAAAAGCCGATTATGTCCTCCACAGTGAACAGGGTTAGACATGAACTCGACAAATGTAGGTTATTTTGATTTACAGTTGTTATACCTTGCAATTTCTTCATGGGTATTTCTTCACACGTATTCAAGTCAGATTTTCTGTTGATCAAGTGTTCATGCAATGCATTTTAATATCAAATGAATGATAAGTTTGGTGGCATGACCGCAATTTTTCCCACGACTTAAAACAAAAGACCGCAGAAATTTTCCTGACGAAATACCGGGTTTGCAAGTCTCTAAAAACATTCGAATGACAAGACAAACTCCGCCACTGTCTGTGGCAACTCGTCGCATGTTTTTCGCCCATCGGTCCTATCATGGTTTTCCTTTGTTGTGTCATTGTTGGATATAACAACACAGGTCGCATGGATTTAGAACCTTGCGTACATCAGACCGTTGCCGATAAGTGCTCGTCATTATATCTTTATTATAACAACGGGAACATTGAAGATGCTAACCTATTGTTTTCTATGCGACCAGATTTGAAGTGGATGACCACAGAAGAGGAATCCCAAAGTATCCATAAACAATGACCACGCACGTTAGTAACTATTACCGCGCACACGAATCCTTTCCGTGGAACCTAAACCAAATTTTTATATCCGTGTATTGTGTTGTATTGCTCATGGTACGGGTTCAGACTCCGTTGTATTAAGATTCCACTCCCAAACCCTGTAATATGTAGTTTGAATAAAATTTGTAGACAATGCAGGTTTATGGATTTATTTTCCTTTAAATGAAGAGTAAAAATCAAATTTTGCACAGGTTTTTTAAAAGTAATCACTTATTGGAAGATCACACATCTAAAAAATAAAACAATGTTTGACAATTTTATTCATTACCTTATTTGAAAATTGCCTGCCTCACAGACAACTCATCTAAGTTGAAAATATTCCTTGTGAAAAAAAAAAATAAAATACCAACCACAGACTTGTGTACTACAAAATATGTTTTCGTAATACAATGCAAAGATAACTGTGCAGTCAAAAGTGCAACTGTTATGACTCTAATAAAAAATTGCCTTCTAGATCTTTTCAACACTCCAATTGCTACAGGACAAAGTCAACCACACAAAGCTCATTAAGTCAGGGAATTACATTTAAGGTGATGTAGTCTCACTGCGAAAAAGTGATTTCGCAATGTCGCTGACAACACTGGAAATCTCTTCTTCACAAAATTGAGGTAGCTGTATTTACCACATCAATGTTCTTATCAAAACTAACCACCACAAAATGAAAAATTGGCTTGTCGGTTCCAATTAGGCAGCATTTTACGATAAAATGGTCATGAAAAAAAACTTTTGCAACATGGTTTGCATTACAATAGCCCTACGATTACAGTTGTACATACATACTAGACCAGTAACAAAATTACCCATGGGAACCATAAAATGGTCAATTCGCCAAAAAAACAAGAGCCACCAGAGCTAATGTGCCAATACTTTTCACGTACTGCAACAGAAAATCATTTGAAGTGGACATAAACTCGCCTAAAATCAACTAAAACAACTTTTGATTTAGACATTTTACCATCATGAAATAGGTATTACTTCCAGGTCACTTTTGAGCAATTTCAGAGCTTTGAAAGATCTGGCAATATGCAATTGCTAAAGACCAGCCTAATAGTGTGTGATTTTATACACACAGCATGGTCTCAAGGAATAGCAAACTGTCAATTCGCTACAATTCCAGAAATCACTTCACATATGGATAAGGAACAAACTGAGCAAAGTTTATAGAGGTAAATGGTCTAAATCAAAACTTATTACCTCATGGACAGAAGGTTTACAACCCAGGCAGAAAGATAACTAAAAAAAAACAGCCTAACTGCAACAGGGGCTCAAATTTCAGCAATATACATTTACAAACAAAAATCTATAATGGTAAATAAAATGCGGAAACATAAATTCATATCAATTACGCATCTTCAAGGAAAAGTACAGTGGTCAGAAATCATATAAATATGATGGCCACACTGAGAAATCCTGTCAGACCAAAAAATCCAGTGGCTAAACAAAATGAACAATGTACCATTACCATGTGGCCAAGGATCATGATCAGTGCCTGGACAAAAATTCAGTCTAGGTAAATTTTAGATTTGTGCTGTTCACACAAGCAGTTCTGGTGCAAACAAAGCTTGCGACAACACACAAGCCTACTTTTCTACACAGCTGTGCTGACACAATAATGCCCCCAATGGATTTAGCAGATCAGCCAGAGTATTTACAGGTCCAGCCACTGTACTGTTTCCTCCCTTTGAATTTTTACAATGCTACATCCTTGACAATCGCAGATTGCCTATTTCAATGCATACTCCACTTCCTCTGTCCCAGTTTCCCCACATTTGCTGAGAGTGGCCTATCTCAACAAATTACTTTGGACCTGTTGTGGTATAAGCCAGTTAATCTTTGGCAAATACTTTTTCCCCGACTCGTTCCTCAACCTACAAATTATCTTTGAAATATCTTCTGGGAGTAGACTTTTCGGCCTCTCTCTAGCCCCCTCACCTTAGTTGTCCAGAAAGGTACCTTGTTGCTGGTTGTGAACTTTTCCATACCCAACCTTTACCAATAATCGGCAGGTCTCCAACTTCAGCAGAAGCCACTTCTTCAACATAAGCCTTTCCTGGTTCCTAAAATTGTATTAATGAAAAAATTAAACATATTAAATTCAATGTGGCCATTTCGGTTCAGAAAATATGAATGCCAAGCTAAAGTGAAGAGGCACCAATATTTTTGACGGCTTTAGCATGTTTAATTAACTTCATAATCGCAGAATTTCATTGGCAGACATAACATACTCCCTACTCTCTACAAGTAGTTCATGGGCAGAAGTCATGTTCCACATTTGGTGGTTGTTATGAAAAGTTATGATGACTACCTAGTTTCTGTGCCAATGTACAGTAGTTGCATAAACATCAACACATTTGAATAAGATATGATTAAGCAATAAGGCCCAAGTTATAAGCAATCAGGGTGTGTCAATAAAAGTATTTTTGCGTGAATGACGTGCTTCTAAATATTCCTCGGAGTCAGACCCTGGAGTTTAGTGATTCCTACCTGAGCTCACATGAAGCAGAACGTTGAACCTTGACTTAACGTCTTTGGTCATTTTTCAGACCTCTTATCAGATTTCTCCTCTAGTGTGCAGTGGATGTACTCAGTGTCTTTGGCGACGCCAATATATCTCGAGTGTTGTAACGATGTTTAGGGCAAGTGAATCTAATACGGTATCCTGCTGCACAGCTGCCTCCGAGGCAGACACTGAGACAGACTACTTCTCAGGAGGACACGTTCCACCTCCACATTAGCTCCACTTACACTTATAAGGTGCTCAAATGTCTCGCTCTTTTCCTTATGCATTTCCCAAGAGTTTCCAAAGTTGTTTCTCTCCGCAATTTGTAGAAATACCACATTCGATGCGACTGGCAGTGCCAGATAAATAGATAAATTCGCAAACCCGCATTTTAGGTCAGCCATCATTCAACTAACGCATTGTAAGCTTTAGTTTGGTATTCAGACGAGTTGGATGAACAAATTTAGTATAATTTCATATTTTAGTGGGAAATGCTTGTGTGCTTAAAATTAATTAAAAACATTAAAGCAAACCATTTTTTTTAATTCTTGTATTACACCACGGCATATTGATGCGTAGAAACGGCGCACAACTAGTGACTGGTTTAACATGACAAATACATATACGCGGTCTGAAATTAGTGAAATTCAGACACCTATTACCAAGCCTGCCTGAAGGGCTGACAAAGTTTTTATTGTATTAATTTCAAGGGCACGGAGTCTTCTACATGTCCATGTTATTATTTTTAGTTTTCTCGCGGGGGCAGCTTCGCTATAAGGGTACAACTTACTGCTGGTTTTTCACAAGAAGGAAATGTACCTCCACGGAAACAGTTCCAGTGTTACCATGGTAACCGATATTTCAGTGTCGGTGCCGTTTTTACTGACATTGGTCATGAACCTATCATGTGATATCAAAATTGTTCAGAAACAATTCTGTTTGAAGTAGAAACTGGAGTAGAAAATTTGACTCATTCCACATCAAGAAATTGCCTCATTTTGCCCCCCCAGAACACTTCCCTTGTATCTCCTAAACCACCAAACTTTGAGGTGTCATACTTCACCCAATTTCTCTCATCCGTAATGTGATTTATCAGACTAAACATGGATCTGAATGGCTGACCCCCCACCTTGCCGCTTGTTGGCTGTACAGTGGTCGGTGGATTCGTGGACTGATACTTAAGTAAACACGCTTTTGCAAATTCAAAGACACCAAATGCAAAGTAAAAAGAAAATACCTCTGTTTTAATAACAATTGTGTAATTATCCATATTCATATTTTTTTTTCATTGAGCACAATCTCATTTGTATGAAAGAGGTCCGCCACTCATCTGAGCCACGAGAATTCTACAGGCAGTAGCCATAACTGTGGTTTGCATTAACGGACCGTTCTCCACCAACGAGAGAGGTAGTTGTGTCAACCCCAGGTGCCAGTGGTTTTGGTGACCTTGACGTCATTTTCAAGATCACATCTAGAAAATGAAGTTTTGTCGTTGTTCACATTATGTAGTTTTTGTCAATATTGTGTTTAACACTGCCCGGTGTATATAGCTACAATTATTTCAATTTCAAATAGAAATTTTTGAGAGCGCCTACCAGTGGTTCTACATCTACCGTAACAGATTTTCCTGAAACTTAGGTACGCACTAAGTCACCTTTTATTTTTCTGAAACGAGTCTCATTTTTGTCTCATGCTGATCTTGCAAAATGGATTTTTGGACACTTATTTCAATAAAAAGCTGCCAACTTTTCACCTCTATTAAGACTTCTTAAAAGTTAGGAATAACTATGTTTTTTCTGCGAATGTATCTGAGCTTAGGATCGCGTTTCATATTTAAAATATAGACATTTTAGTATTAAAGTACTGGTAGGACACTGTTGGCATCTTCAGAATCAGTTATTCTGTTCTTAAGAATCCTCGTTGTCATACCAGAGACAGCAGAAAGGGAAACAAATCTCTTAGCGAAATCCCATTGGACGGCCACTGGCGGACATTGTTGTTTCATGGACCGCACGGACGTTTAGCGGGCGCGGGTGCAATAAACAAATATAACAACATATGACGGCTCCGATCGGTAAAAAATCAACGGTGTTTTTTGCACTGCCTACAGCTTCAGCAACAGTTAATCGAAAATTACATAATTTTTTCGTCATAATAGGTTTAAAAACGGACAATCGCCGCACAAATAAAAAAGTTCATCTTGATTCGACGTTTCGTCTATTCATTAGACATCAACAGCTTATAAAGATCAAAACAACAAGTGTCGACCTACCAGTCAGGTTACATCCATGTGGTGATATGAGTGTAGCAAGAAATACAGGGAATAGTAGATAGGTCATTACTGTAGAAAATTAATTTCAGTCTCTCGGGTTGGACCTGAACCCCAGTAGCACGAGCGACAGTCTAGCGTCTAAACCATTCGGCCAAGAGGCAATTGCCACTTGGCAAGCGGCTTAGAGAGGGTTTATCTGACTACATGTCGTCACAACCGCAAGTCACGCTTCACAACACTACTCCCCCTTCAGCCGAACAGGCGCGCTCCCTGGCTTTTAGATCTCAGCAATACCCTAGCGTCGTGGAATTTGACCTCAGCAATGCTCTCTTTGTGTTCTGAATCCACCAGTACCAGGTCGCCCACTCTCCATCCGCGGCCTTACATCTTAGGGTTAATCGTGGATTTTCCCTTAGTTGGGCGCCAATGTAGAAAATTTCAGTATTTCCGGTGAGACTTGAACCGCGGTAGCACGAGCGACGGTCAAGCGTCTAAGCCATTCTGTCAAGAGGCAATGGCCACTTGGCAAGCGGCTTAGAGAGGCTTTATCTGACTGTACGTGTCGTCACAACCGGAAGTCACGCTTCACAACATCACCAAAGCTGTAGGGTCACTGAGCTCTGCATGTTATTCAGAGAACCAGCAGCATACTGGTCCTGAATGGCCAATGATTATTTAAGTATCAGTCCACGGATCCACCGACCACTGTACAGCCAACAGGCGGCAAGGTGGGGGGTCAGCCATTCAGATCCATGTTTAGTCTGATGAATCACATTAGGGATGAGAGAAATTGGGTGAAGTATGACACCACAAAGTTTGGTGGTTTAGGAGATACAAGGGAAGTGTTCTTGGGGGCCAAAATGAGGCAATTTCTTGGTGTGGAATGAGTCATTTTTGACCAAATTTTCTATTCCAGTTTCTACTTCAAACAGAATCGTTTCTGAACAATTTTGATATCACATGATAGGTTCATGACCAATGTCAGTAAAAACGGCACCGACACTGCAATATCGGTTACCATGGTAACACTGGAACTGTTTCCGTGGAGGTACATTTCCTTCTTGTGAAAAACCAGCAGTAAGTTGTACCCTTATAGCGAAGCTGCCCCCGCGAGAAAACTAAAAATAATAACATGGACATGTAGAAGACTCCATGCCCTTGAAATTAATACAATAAAAACTTTGTCAGCCCTTCAGGCAGGCTTGGTAATAGGTGTCTGAATTTCACTATTTTCAGACCGCGTATGTGTATTTGTCATGTTAAACCAGTCACTAGTTGTGCGCCGTTTCTACGCATTAATATGCCGTGGTATAATACAACAATTAAAAGAATTGGTTTGCTTAAATGTTTTTAATTAATT
>NMRA01000160.1:392581-439216 GCA_002633005.1 Phoronis australis
TGTATGGTATTTAGGGGTACTATAGCCCAAAGTGATAAGTAGTAAAACGTTCAAAACATTCAGGAGGAACTAACTTGTTGCAAAATATCGAAAAATATGAAGGACAATCGGATTTTACGGTGCTCACGCATCGATCTCAGATATATGACAATTTCTCATTTTAGTACATTTGAGGTGCCAAAATGTATAACTAATAAACTGGCTGACAAAGTTTTTATTTTATGCAATGAAAGTAACATGTTTTGTCAACATTTTGGCTAAGTTTCATTCTCATAACAGTGGGGGCAGATTTGGTACAGCAGTGTACTGAACACAACCTCAAAATGGCATAACGGGGGGCAGTGTAGTAAAACTACTAAATGAGGGTGATAAATCGGAATCTTGTTTCAAGACATCTGTGTAACAATCTATAGGCACCACTAAACAATGCCAAGTGAATAATAAATCAATAGCTTTCATTCAAGGAAAAATATGAACAGTTAAAACTGGACAGTTTTTATACCGTGAAAACATGGCTGCGAAACCGTAAAATGTGTTTGACCTATAACTTTAGAAAAACAAAATATTTTGAGGAAATATTTTACCGCTGTTTATAGATCCCATAGGACTACATATGTGCCAAATTTGGTGAAAATCGGCTGACCCCCACCTTGCCGCTCATGGTTGGTGCTCTCGTGGACTAGTACTTAATGTACAGTAATTCTTTTATACGTCCTTTACATACTGATAAAACTTACTGAATTGGCTTGGAGATTGTTGCTAACTCAATGCCTATAGACGTTGCTTTTGTCTGAGGTGTGATATTCTCTCCTTCTGTCACAGACGCGTCTGTGTGTGAGTCCTATGTAGAATTCTTTACAGTTATCACATTCAACTTTATAAACAACATTGCTTTTATTTAATAAAGGAATAGGTGACTTCAGTTTACACAGCACATTGTTAAGTGTACGACGAGGTTTGAAAACAACTATCATCTTAACGGCTGGGTCAATGCAATGTAAAAGACGAGATAACTGGCGTTTCAGCTTCAGACTACTAGGCCCAAGACTCACTCTCAACCGATTCTCGAACCAACACCCCACTCTGCGACCTGTAAAATGCTAAATCCTTCAAGAGCTTCCGCAATTGTCCTACCGATAACCTCCTTATCAACACGTCCACCCCTTTCCAAGACAGCAAAACCACCTGACACTCCCTCAAACACCTACCCCTAGGTGCCGCCTGTCCTAACTCCCTACATACCCTCACCACCTCCCCCAACTCCCCAAAAATTTCCCCCACTTTCCAACAACCACGCTATAATCACTGCTAAATCCCCACTCCCCACTGAAACTTCACCTACAAAACAACATCCCGCCCAATTACATTGCTCCGTCCACACTAACCTCTTCCCCGTAAACCACTCATCGTCCATGAGCAACCCCGCCAACCCCTCTGCCTTAACCTCCCGCTCATTACTCCCCATTCTCCAAGCTAACTTCCTGAACCTCAACACAAGACTCTTCGCCATCTCCCTTCCTGGGTCCGCTTCTACCAGACTCGAAATAACCTTGAAAGGCTCCATCAGCTCTTCCCCTCTCAAAGCTGCCACCAATTCTTCGAAAACCCGTTGAGCCATCCTACAAACAATCTTAACAATTAATAAGGCATATAGGACAAATATACTCTTCCATATCACTGAACTTCTGCTCATTAGCTCCCACACACAGCACAAGAAACCACTCTAAACACCCATCACACTGAACCATTAAAGTCCCATCGTTGGGTTCTCTACAAATGCAATGACATTTACTTTTAACACTTCCCACCTCGCCATAACCTCTGAATCATCCCTTACCTTTTTCACCCACCAAGGCAACTTATATTCTGCTCATTTACATCTTTTCATTCTATCATAATTTACCACTGTCAGCCGATCTCTTGTCTTAACCTGAAACACATAATCCGACAATTTAGCAACAATAATTGCCGGCTCCTCCCAACATGGCATCAACTTTTTATATAACATCGGATCTTTACAAACCCGTTCCTCCACCAACATCACCACTTCCCTTACCTGATAACCCAGCCGGTCAACACTAAGGCCATAGTATCCCTTCACAATCCTCTGAATATGTTTGGGGGGCATTCCTACCAATCTGATGTATATCACAAAGAACAGTCTCCAACTTTTTATCATAATCCTCCTCAATCGTGCATTCCTCCTCTTCTAACAAGGACAATTCCGGGGACACCAGATCAGCTGGGGAACTTACCTCACGTCCCAATATAAAAAATTCGGAATAAACCCTGTGCTCCGATTAACAGACGCTCTCATCGCACCAGCCAACTGAGATAAAAATAAATCCCAAACCTGTTGATGTTATCAACATAACATCAAAGTACATCCATTAATGTTCTGTTAAACCGCTCCACTTGACCATTGCAAGACAACCCATTGGCGGTCGTCCGACTCTTATGACTATGTAACAATTTGCATATCAACTTGAACAATTTACTCTCAAAATCAGCTCCCAGGTTACTAATAATGTTCAAAGGAAATCCAGTACGAATAAAGAACTCGTTAACTGCTGCCCTAGCTGTCACCTCAGCGGACTGAAATGGCAACGGCTCACATTCAACCCATTTCGTAATCCGATCAACCAACATTAGCACATACTCAATTCCTCTCTCAGTCCAACTCAAAGGCCCTAAAAATCGACATGAACCCTCTCCATAGGAACTCCGGAATAAAACTGAGTCATAGGAGCCCTAGCCTTTCTGCTCGCCTTCTTCCCCATTCTACACTGAACACCTGACTCAACATGCCTCCGAACATCATTACTCATACCATTCCACGTACACTCCCTCAACCTTGGCCAACGTCCTCACAACGTACCATTGATGACCTGCTAATGCAACATCATAATATATATCAACACCTGATCCTTGAACGACTCAGGAACTAAAATCACCATTTCACCCCCTTTACTCCGCTTCATTAACAAGCCTCGTATTATCTGATATATTTCCTTATCGACAAAAAACTTCTTTTCGCCCCTAATCAGCAGAAACATATCCCCTGTGGTAAACACTGTACCCCGTAATAAATACTCCCTCATATTCCTAAGTCCAACGTCTTTCTCTTGTTTTACATCTAAACAACCATCCTCAATCTTATCAACCACAGAAATATTTACCTGAACATTCTGTCTCGCCACAGCATACTCATCACCTTCATCTCCCACACGAAAACCTACATAATCGTCAATACAATCAATTAATAATCCAGACCACCCGTCTTCAGCCTCTCCAACTCCCCGACTCTTAGTAGATCCGGACATACTAGCCAATGGCACAACATCATTAACTCGTGAATCAAAGTTAGCCCATTTCTGACTCTCTCTAACACACTATTTACATTACAACCTCCACATAGACTAACAAGGCAAATCCTTGACATTAACATTCACCTGATAATTCGCCCGCTTACCGTCCCTCTTCCATAAATCTAGACAAAACATCTGCGTTCACATGAGCTTTACCTGACCGATATACAATCTCACAAAGTCACATTGGCTTAATTCTTCTAACCAACGTACCAACTGATCCCCCGGATTCTTAAAATTCAAAAGTAACACCAAACTATTATGACCAGTCCGAACCGTAACACGTTTTCCCAATAAGTAATGCCGAAATTGTCTCCAAAACTTAAGAACAGCCACGAACTCCTTCCGTGTAGTACAATACCTTTTCTTCTCCTTGGTTAACGCCGCACTTCTATAAGCAATTTGTCACTCAACTCCTCCTTGAACATGAATCAACTCGCCTCCCACACACAAAATGATGTTCCAATGAGGCCGATAATATCCAAAATCCTGACGCTAACGTACAAGACAGCTAAGCACCTTGATAATATCATTAAAAACCGTACATTCAGAGTCGTTACTCTATTAAATCTCGTACAGAGTTCATTGATAATTTGTGCACACAAGTACAATCCCCTCGTTACCAACCTATGTCGCTTGAAGGCCGAGTCTTTGTTCATCAACGCGCCTGTTCATCACTGCTATCATTTTGAATAGTGTATACCATCACCCACATCTAAAGGCACCCGAGATTTCGAAAACCGGATGAGAGCGTTGCTGACCGTCTGGACTACCAAAGTACCATTTAGCAATATCAATAGCAAATTGTTTCCACAAAAAAGATGTTGTGAGCATGGGCTCTCCTCTGGGTTCCACTTTTTTGGATTTTTATGTCTGAGTGGAAGAAGGGCTAGCAATGTGATTGGTGGTATTCTTATCTTTGTACGATATTTAAATAGTGTTTTTGTTTGTTATGCTTTTGATGAATTGTTATCAGCGCGTGATGAACTTGAGCGTCACTCTGTATGGAAGTTTACCCACGAGCTTCCTGTAAATGACAAGATTCCGTTTCTGGACGTTCTTGTGAACCATTCTCCATTTGAATTGTCTAACTCAGTTTATCAGAAGCCTACTGACAAAGGTTTCTGTCTTCACGCCAAAAGTTAGTGCCCTGAGAGGTATAAGGTCGCCGTTGTGGTCAACTTTCTAAAGAGGGCGTATTTGGTGTCGTCTAACTGGCTATTGATCTATCGCAAGCTCCGCCTCCTTGTGTAATGTCGACAAACAAACCATAAGTTTCACCGGCGTAAAATGGCGGCTTGGAAACGAAGGTGTGTCAAGAATGCTGAGTTATGATTGATCAGTTAAGCCGTCACTCAAAATCTTGGCAATAGGTCAATTGTTCAATCAAGAGGTTGATCGTATAAGACTAATCCTGTTGAATAATGGGTACACCCATGCTTTGGTAGACTTCCATATTAGTCGATTCATGCCCAAAATTAATTGTGAAGACCCGGCACGTCGGCCTGGTGTGACCAAAAGATATTTTACAAAATGTTATGTCCAATAATTACCTCCAGGACGAACACGCCATTTAGAAAACCGTTAAGGATAATGTTAAAGTTTGTAAGCCTGATGATTACCTCAATGTTATTACTTGTTATCGGAATAGGAAGTCCTCCATCTTAGTCATGAAAAATGACATTTCTAAAGCCAAAGTCCGCCCTGTTGCCCAGTGTAGTGTTGTCTATGAGTTTGTATGTCTTATGAACGAATATCTTCGTTTAAATGTCAAGCAATGTTACATTGGTCAAACGGTTTGTAGTCTTTCAAGTCTGTTATCTATGCATCTTCAAAATTGCGACATCAAAGAACATTTTCTGTAATGTCACGAACGTAAAATCGCCCGTCAAGAAATTGCGGAAAATACGTCATTTCTGTATGTAGAGCACGATGTGCTGCGATTGAAAGTATTAGAGTCCCTTTTTATTGCATTTGAGAGGCTCGTTTTGAATGAGCAGCAAACAGGGTCGCGCCGCACGTTAAACTTGTTTGCGTGACTTTCCTGTTACCCCCCCCCCGTCATTCTTTGCAGTATTTGGCACTTGCCGTGTCCCACTGTGTTTGTTTGCAGCGTATGCTATGTGCTGGTATATCTGCGTCGTTTTATTTCCACTTGAGAATGGGAAAAGTATGTTTAGAGATATCGTGTGTCTTTTAATCATTTCTCATGTCAGTTGCTTTAATAATGTTCTGTCCAGTGTCGAGCTTTGTTCCGAGGAAACGAACGGAACTGAATAAAGATTGTTAACAACGACAAGTCTCGTGTATTTAATCAATTTTACATAGTGTAGATATATTGTATGTATCCAAAAATGTTTTTGATTTACTTGAATTAGATTTTTGTCTGATTTTGGTGAAGACGCTACAGGTAAGTACAAGAAAAATGGCCGATTTATGATGACCCAGTTTCAAACTAGCAAGGCCTAAAATAACCGCTTGATCACCGTGCGCCAGAATTTTCATGGGTAACGGTAAATGTTTGCTGAAAGTTAATAACTTTTAGGGCAATAAAACCGCTTTATCAAGAACGATGCTGCCTTTGATCGATGTTTTAGGCAACCCAAGTTAACGAATCCTGTCAAAATTGCCGTCGAACATTCGAATTCTCTCTACCAGGAGACTGTACACCAACCGTGAAATACGGCCTCAAAGCTGTATACGGTTGGGTCTACAGTATATTCCCGTATTTTACGACGTGCACTGTATTTCAAGGTGTATTGAATGCCCGTATTATTAACACATGCGTGGTATACTTTACCGTATATGTGCGCACCCAGGGGGGCTCGGGGGGATCGAACGAGCCTCCCATTTGGCAAAGTGGGCAAAAAGGTCCGCTTCAGAGAAACAAAAAGCCCAAGAAAACGAGACAAAAATCCACTAAAAAGGTAGGATTTTGGAGAATGCACAGTTCGCAACTCTGAACGAATCCAGTTTTCCAATTTTTTTAGTACACCGTTTCATGGCGTATCTTATTGCCACACACATTTGTGACGTAAGTGTAACAAAGACAATTAGATAGAAAAATGTATTCCTTACCGTAACACCCGAAAACATATACGTTGTCGTTTTCCGTTAGGATAGAATGTGTAAAATCGCTACATTCGAAATGACGAAGGGTGTCCAAACTGGATTTTGCCGATATTCAGTTGTGAAAACAATTTAGGGGAATTGATCTCCAAACTCGAAAATATATAGTTTGTCTTGCTTGGAGTTGATTTGAGACGAAATACTAAAAAGATGATTTTGGGTAAATTGACGTGGCGGCCATACTGATTTTTCGACACCAGCGGCCAGGTGCCTGCGTTTTCAGAAAAGCTTATTTTGTAGTTTTTAAATAATTGCGTCCAAAAAGGAATTCCGCGTTTCATGTTGGCGACACTTTCATCTAAGTGGGTAAGTGGAATCTATATACAGAGCCTGGGGCCCGATGCAAGAAAACTGACTTAGCCAAGACAAATCTTAATTTCAGTCAATTTTAAGATAACATTTAAAAGTGAATCAAATTCTCTTCACGAATTGACTGAAGTTTTGTTTTAATTTTAGTTATCTTACCGGATATGTAAGTTTCAACGTTTAGAAGTTGAATAAACTTAAGTCAGTTTCTTGGAACGGGCCCCAGATTGAGAGTGCTTTCTCACATCAAAACACAAGTGAAATTGTTAGATATGAATTCTTATATTTTACTACGTCAATGTCTGAATACACTATAGAGTATCGAAGAGCACACAATAACTCACCAGTGGACTGTTGAAACGTCTATATTTTCGTAACATCTCACTCGAAAACATGGGCCTGAATTTACTCGCGGTAACTATACATCAAAATGTAAGTGTAGAAACCAAAATGTAGAAAACTAACAAACACATACACTTGTACTCCATGCCCCAATTACCACCCTTTACAACCAGCACAAGTGAACCTGAAAGGCTTTCTAACGTTAACCCCCAATTTATTCAGTAGCATAGCACTGGTGTAGATATTCTAACGACATGTTCCTAATTTAGACGAGGACTTTCTATATTTCAAGCCGCATAACAGTGACGAGCAGGATACGAAATATCCTTCCGAGCTGATGAAAGGTTGAGTAGCAATCAAAAATCACCGTCATGGTTACGTACCAGGACACGAAAGATAGCCAAAGGACGAGTATTTCTATTTACTAAGGTGATTGTCGACTTTTTATTGATTGTTTAGCAGCTCCAATGATCAGAAGAGCCTTAAATAAGTCATTTTCAACATTTATCTACAAGAATACTCCAATACGTAACTGTAATACAAAATATGAAGTAATTTTATGTCACAATGAAATGAAATGACATTTTATCATTTACTAAGTTTCAACTCGTTATCTATGTAGGTTCAAAATATAATACGCAGAGACATTTAGTACAAAGTATCAACCTCAACAGCCATTTCAGTCGAAGCATCATTAGCCTCTCCTGTGACTTCTCGTAATCTATTCGTTAGTTCAGCAGGCTGAATTGTCACGTGACTTCGGTTATCGAATGCCTCGTTGAAATCCCCAATAACAGACGAAGATGGTGATATTTGGTTGGAACTCTCGGCGTCGTCTTGATTGCTTCGTCGTCGCTTCGTGCGCCAGTACACAAAAAGTCCAGCAACAAAGACAACGAATAGAACGCTTACAATCGCAGCCCATACCGTTAAGCTGGTCACGGCATTGCTGAACGTGGCCGAATCGACAGCATCAATATTAGCAACAATGTCATTGCCGTTGGGGTCATCCGCCACTAATGGCCCAGAAGCGGCTGCAAATAGGAGGAAGTTCATGGGAGTTACAAAACATGACCAAACTCGATGAAAAGGAAGACTTTTGTGTTTCAGTATCCTATATTCTTTAACAACGTTACCTAGTATCTTCTCAGTCCATCGAAATGACGCAAGACTTCACCACGTTTTTCTAGCAGAACAACTGATCTTCCTAATCGAGGCTGATTCTGAAGGGATAAATTTCACTTCCACGCAATCTACTGTACGTTGACTGACACAGCATACGAACAATTAGGTCTGCGCTGCGTAGACCCAACGCGCAAAACTTCGCAAGATATCGCCATGCATGATAAGCGAAGCTTGTGATCAAACTCAAGCCCTATGCGTGAAATGCTTGTCTCTATTAAATGCTACTCAGGTCTAATGAAAACGATAACGACCAACTTAGGGTACGAACCTGATCCGCCTCCATTAAGGGTCAGACAGTGATATCCGCCATGATAGTTGAGGCATACTTTTGGTGCCGGACACGTTGATGCAATGAAGGCAGGATCATCGCATTCGTTCACGTCTGTAAATGTAAAATCACGCTTACTGTTAAGAATAGTTGAGTTGAACACACAATCGTACCTTCCATGTTATTGTTTTAGTTGCTTTTAGAATGCGCTCACTGTCCATGCATTCAAAAGTTTCGCCATGGAGGCCACTATAAGTTGTCCTGATAAATTGTAAACTCGTAAAACACACACGCACGCACACGCACACAAGTGAGCCAAGTTGATACCCAACCAATCACTTCTGATTCATGTTTCGTCATAAAAATGACGTCAAGTAAGTCAGCAACGAAGGCAGTACATGGGCGGCGCACCACAGGGGGGCTGGGGAGCTATAGCCCCCACTTTTGCGGTGCTGCGCCGCCCATGTAGTAGGCCTACTTCTCAATGAGGTCACCTCAGCCATAAAATTTTCCGTAGCATTTTAACTTGATCTCCTCTATAACATGCACGCACCCAGCCTCCAATATGGGAGGCTCGAATTCCTGACGTTGTGGACCTTTTGGTAACAAAAAAGCGGGTGGACTAAAAAAAATACAGGGGCGCCACTGTGAATTGCGCGTTTCTGCTTATTTAGTGGACTTTTGTCTCATTTCCTCGGACTTTTTCTCGGAGGCGGACCTTTTTGCCCACTTCGCCAAATAAGAAGGCTCCTTCGAGCCCCCCGAGCCCCCCCCCCTGGGTGTGCGCATGTATGACACACTCCTTGTACAGTAGTTTTCAAAATAAACTGAGCAAACTTCGATAGAACTTGCCGAACTTGCACAAATATCGTGCCAGGAATATTTACCAGTTTAGACGAACTTTAGTCGCAACAGGAAGAGTTTTTGTCGAACTTGCGTCGTCGGAGTTTAAAGTGACTTTACTTAGCCCCGAATTATCCAGTAGTGAAAGGACTTGTTCAGTAGCTTGTTAAGATTTCGAAAACGTGCATGAAGTAAGATGTGTCAGGATTTTCGTCAAGATTTAGCCAGAATTGGAGCCGGTCTCTAATTAAAAACAATGAATAATTTGTCGCTGTTTTGAGCGGCAAAACCTTATCGTTGACGTAGTCCGGTTTATTTTGACACTATAATCCACACTGCGCTCGTGAGTGATAGTTGATAGTAAATTCGTGGCACTGGCGCAAGTCTTACCTCGCAGGTTGTAAATTTGTTTTCATGTTGTACTTTTAGAGCACCAAGAGTAGTTCAACATTGACTGTGTACAGAATAATAACAAAATAACAAGCACGTGGAGATTTTTGTGAATGCTGACAGAAAAATGAAATTGTTTTAGATTACTGAAGCCTACTGCTAATGGCGGCGAGAAATGAGGCAAAACGAATGGTGTCGAGCCACTACTGTCTATGCAACAACGAATCACGCTCTTGATATTGTTTCTAGACCCAACAGAGGATAAATAAAACATAACTAAAATGATGTTTAAAATTTGAATACTCTTTCAATCGTTACCATTTGCTACCACTTTCACCTATAAAACTCTCCCGATCTGAACTACTCTCCCTCGGAGGTTGAGAAACGCTTTGTATGACCGACTTAGTGTCATCACTTGCGCATTTAGACAGAAATATATGTGCATTCAAACAGCACTGAAATTGCTTTTTCGTCATCTTGGGGTCAATACTATCCCGCCCCACGAGGCCAGTTCCCCACGTTGCTACTTGAAAGTCTCCCATAAGAAACGCCTTTTCGAAACACCCGGCATAGAGTACCACAGGCCTTACCAACACACGAATGTTTGTCAGAAGCAAGGGTAAATCCATCGAAGCAGGAGCAGCCGTATGACTGCGTCGTTTCTACACATGTGTGCATGCAGCCGCCGTTGTCGATCGCACATTGGTTCTTTGCTGGAAAATAAAGATTGACCGGAGTCGTGTAATTCGCAACCATTACAACCATCCTCGTTCCAACTTGATGTTTGAATACCCTGGTGATTTAAACAAGTTGAACTATGGGTGCGACCATCAAATTTTAATCGGAAATTGACCAATCGCACAGCGTGAAATCGGAAATTGACCAATCGCACAGCGTGAAATCGGAAAAGCTATGTACTGGAAACGTGCCACGTAGTTCCTCAATTTGCGAGATGAGTCTCCAATAAAATTTGTTGGTTGGAAGTGAATCAGCGAAAATTTGGGATGGACTGGCTAACCCTCAGATTTACTTAAGTTTTTTTGATTTGTAAATGGCAGTGAAGTTCTTCACGGTGACGGCCCGAAATGAAGTACAAAGCAACAATGGGAATGATTTTGTTGGGCCACTTCGAAATTCTTACATATGACAACTGGCTGAATGAAATAAAATAAAGTGGCATCCATTTTGCTTATACGGGACGAACTTACACTAGGATGCAAACGATTCCCATGTGATGTATAGGGAATCGAACAACAAGATTGCTAATTCACCAACATTAGGGTCAACAGTCCTTGGTTTAAAATTCACGTTAACACAGGATTCCATGTCAAGGAAATTACAAAACATGGTTCCTGCATGGTAAATATCAATAATCAGAATAAAAATACAAATCATAATGTTTCCTGTATTACTGTAATTTCAATCGTTTAGTTATTACTCACCTTTGCATTTAGTTCCATTCACCGGAAGCCAGTTGCCATTAATTGCACAGTCACAGTAGGTGTAACCAAGATAGTCGTTGAAGCATTTGAGATTTGACGCTACAAAAACGTGCATAAAGTAAAATGAGCTGTAACTAAAAGATCTACATCACCACACTGACTAACTTATTTAAAATGATATCTCAGCAAGATGAGGGATTTCGATTGTCGATTTGAAAGGTTTGTGTATAAGAACGGAACAAAATGAACTGTTAATTACATCAGTTTTTGATCATAATAAGATCAAAAAACGGACATGTAATCTGATTGGTATGTCGACACTTGATGTCTTATTGTATATAGCCTGATGATGTCTAATGAATAGACGAAACGTCGAATCAGTATGAACTTTTTCATTTGTGCGGCGATTGTCCGTTCTTTGAAAATGAATTGTGAAAGTGATCTAGGGTGGCATCATTTTCAGTCAAGTGGAGTTTGAATAGGCGGCGTGATTCGAACCCTGTGTTACGAGCAAGCATTTCAAAATAGGATCATCACTTGATAGGCAATATGACACCTACCCAAGCAATAGGATCCAGTCTCTTTCACTGGCCACGTGTTTCCGTTAACGGTGCAGGTACAGTAAGCACCAGAATCCTCCGAGTCGCATTGCAGTGAACCTGGAACGGGAAACATGAACAAAACGCGTCTATTTGACCGGTAGCTTGTGTATGACTTGCAATAATTTTTACGAGCATGTGCATGCTTTCGCTTGAAATCGCAACATTCACAAAAGTGCAACCAAAGTTCAACTGCAATCGATTAGTTTGCACATTGCAATCATCCAGAAAAAGGCAAACGTTGGTAATGTTTCACTGTACGTCTCCTCTGTCAAATCCCATTTAAACCACCTAACTACCTTACGGACAAATGGTGATTCAGTGGTTACAGCCAATTGTTTACTGAATGGTGCTAATCAATCGACGAAGAACATAAGGTTACGTGGCAGCATTGACGTGCTCCGTTTGTAATCTCGTCAGCCTCTAGTGATCTCAGTCAACTAAAAACCTTAATTTTCACTTACTTTGACACTGTGATGCATCCACCTCAAATGCCCATAAAGTGAGTTTAGGATTTAGCTCGAAAAACTCGGGACACGCGCAATAGTAACCGCCGTTTGTGTTGACGCATTCTTTTTCACAGCCGCCATTGCCAGTGGCGCATTCGTCAATATCTGGAACAAGAGACAATGTAAAATTTCCAGACTTACTGGAAAACTGTCGCAGAAGACGGGCCCAGGGCTGAGCGCACCACCTACGTGTATTTGAAAGTCAACGAGCGAGCCTTTCGAGTAATCACGAAATGCCCGTATGTTGCATTCAAATGCATGTACATACAGGCGAATACTTAGGTCAGGGAACAGTGGGCAGTTGCTTAAAAAACAGTGCTCAAAATGAACTCCACCACGTTCCTGAAAACTTCTATGTTATATGTTTCAGACACTTTACGCTTAATGAGCCTCTCTTTCAACTGACAAATTGAAAGTATTTGTCTGAAAACTTGAGTCCTTGTTTTAATGAAAATACAGGACGAGCACCTAAATAGGTGCTTTGCAGTTCATGCTTTCTTTACACTGGTGCAAGAACTAAGCCCAACGACTCACCGTAACAGTCTCTCTGGTCTAAATGCAGTCTGTAACCTGTGTTACACACGCAGTAGTAACTTCCCTCAGTGTTGATGCAGATGTTGTCACATCCACCGTTATTAACGAGACATTCGTTGGAATCTGAAATTCAACGGTCAGTCAAGTTGCAGTGAGCACCAGGCCAAATGACCAACATCGATAGCAGAATTACACGACTTATCATCAAAGTAAGGTGCAACTGGATATTGCAGTATTGATAGACACTTGAGAAGTGAAGGTACACTCCACAAGAGGTTTGTAGGTTTCTGTGTATTGGCAGACAGAGAGACTGACGTCAACAAACAGACCTGATAAAAGTGTAACCAGAGGACCGGACTAAGCAAGTTAGATATCTGCAATTAAAATTCACATCTGCCACGTTTCATTAAGAACCCTTGACGTATGTAAAATATTTAGACGTTAATTAAATCAGTTTTTGGCCACAGTAAGATTAAAAAGTGATCCTGATGATGTCTAATGAAAAGAAGAAACGTTGAATTGAACATGAACTTTTTTATTTGTGCGGCGATCGTCCGGTTTTTATTATTTAGACGATATCTTGTATTGCAAAATTGCCTCTACGTGGCACAGCAGTAGTCATATACATCCGAATAATGAAATCGCGTAAAGATAACGTGAAAAATGAACCATTTAGAAGTTGCTACTGTCAGAAAATATTGGTTTCCCAAATGTGAGTTATCGGCACAGATGCACGGAAATTTTGATCAAAATGCTATCAAAATTACCGTAACAAGAGCAGTGGTGAGCTTAAATCCAGAAGAACACCATGAGAGGACGTTCACCAACACCACGCCATAATACAATCCGTCTCAAGACAGCCGTATACAAGCGAAAGAAACGTTGACACCGCAAAGCATGCTAGGTAAAAAAGACTAATTCATTTGGTAATGCCTATTTCTATCATAAATAGGACCGTCCCGGGTTACACAGCGACACTTGAATCTCGCTGTATTTACCCACAATGCCGCAATATCCGTCGAGCACTTATAAAGTCTTGGCGTTTTCGCGCCATTGGAGTTACACGTGTTCTTTGTTGTTGGTTGTTCTCGGCTTCATTACTTAATCTGTCGGTCTGGTATGCCAATAAAGCACTACTGCTGCACTGTGGGCTCCAACTCTGGCTGGAGGAAGTTGGATAAATTTGACAGATATCTGTGGACAAGTTCGCCACCTTCCAGATATCAACCAAAGAGAAGAAAATTCTGAGATAGTGGAGAAGGCACTGTTCGTCGGGTTAAAATTGAACCAAAGCGAATCGAATTTCTTGAAGATATCGTCCAATTCCGGCTCTTTCAGACGGTTGGCATCAGAATATTTTCACGGCCATACACTTCGATGGTTTTCGACATGACCTGTGAAAATGTGCCTCACTTTTCAAAACTAGGTCAATGAGAACATCGACCTTTCTTACCTCTGGGACAAGGGAATCCTTCTATTGCCTTGTAATCCAAGACGGCTTTATTGTAATGTATACGGAATTCACAGGATGCTTGTAATCATAAAATCTTAGGGATTTTTGGAAATATTCTGTTCAGGACACTACCACAACGATAGCGCTGCGTGACCATGCCAAACTCGCAAGAAACTAGCCGTAAGGCGAAATAAGCCTCCATGTCTCTTTAGAGTAATTTTCATAAGGGAACCTACCCTGGCACTGAGTTCCATTCAGTGGAATGACCTTGCCGTTTTCTTTACAAGAACATAACTCTCCATACATGCTTTTAAACTCTTCGGTGCATACTGTTGAGTTCTCTAAAACGAATCGAAATAACATAAGTGAATGAGTTCACCACAAGTGTCAATGTTATTTTTTACCAAGTGGCATATATCTCTTAACTTTTTAGAACATTCCTCTCCTACACTATATATGACATAAAGGCTATGCAAGTGTCTTCTATTCATTGCGAATGTAATATGCTGCTAGTCCCGTGGTGCCACTGCCTGACGATAGCCACAGTGTTGCCTGACCTTCGACTGGGATAATTCGTTGATTGCAATATTTGACCAAAGAATAACCCCATTCGAAGAATTCACGAGCAATGAGTTGATGGAGCACCAATTAAGTCAACTTGAAATTGTTACTTCAATCTGGAATAAATCATGTTTTTGGCAGTGAAACTTTCCGTTTGGACAATCTATGGACTGTATTCAATCGATGGTTCTGCGATACGCAATTATGAACGTCAACTCACCGTTTTAATACAGAGCTACGCAAAGTGTTGATGTGTGCCCGTCGTGTACATCGCACGCAGCGCAGATAAAAAAGGTGCACGTGATCGTTATTTTAAGCACTCCCACTAAACTGCAATGCCAGTATACTTAATAGTACTCTAGGGGATGCAAAGCAAGTCATTGCACTATGTTGTGACCATCAATGAATTTGATTGCTACATGTTTTCAACTAGTTGTGCTCAACATCTTGAAACGTGTTTTCTGTTAATATTTCTGTGAATTCAATCAAAACGCTGTAATGAACAGCTATGCTCGTACAGGTTGATTATTTCTGTTTTCATCCACTCACCATCGCAAGTAACGTTTCCCGCACCACCTGACAATTCACTTCCTGCGCCACAAGCACAATAATATCCGCCTATCGTGTTGATGCATATATCCTGACAGCCACCGTTATTTGTCAAACACTCATTGACGTCTGCAAAAGAATGTGAGAGCATAATGCAGTGAATACATTTGCCATTATGATATTACTATGTGAACAGCCGATGCAGAAAACAGGGCAACCAGGTAGCAATTGTTCGTCTTTAATCTTATTCCAAAAATAGTAATTTGAGCGGGCAAGAGCATTTGACACGGCAATCCGTAGCGTTATGAGAGTAAAAACGATTTCTGCTCGTTCCACTTTCAATTTCTGGTGAGCTAGACGGAATGAGTTAACGAAGACGATTCGCAATTTATGTCTAACAAAAATGTGTGGCGTTAGGTCTGAATCATTTGAGTACGTACCCCAAAGGGCAACCGAGGTGATTGTATGACGTGATGCAGAGGCGAGTCCAGGAATTTAAGTTGAGGGGTAATTAATGGTCAGACAGCCATGTTAAACCACCCACACCTTGGTGAAAACTCAGAGACTTGAGAGATTAGATGTAACACTCGTGTGGCTTTGTCATGGTAGTCGCGCTCGAGATGTCAGTGGAAGTACTTTTGGTTGAATTAGTGACAAGAATTGATCAGAATTCTGATACTCTCTGGAATATCGACCACGAAACAGGTGAGTACGCACACGAAAAAAACTTGTGAATCAAATTAACTAACCTGTAGCTTAATCAGAGCTCTGAATAAATTAGGGATCCCAACTTGAAGCTGGAGGTACAATTTTAAAGTTGGGGTGGGCTCTGTTAAAGTTCGGAAAGTTTGGCGCCCATCAGCCTGACAGGCCAAGACCGTGGGATTAAGGCAATCAGACGGCCTAGCAGAGAAGGGAACGGTTGGAAAATTGTGAACCAGTATAGCACAAATATCGAACGGGTATAGTCTAAGGATAAAATCGAACATGCAAATAACATAGAGTGCTCAAACTGTAAGGCACTTAATTACCGTCCAGTGTATCACGCGTTGTGCAAGTATCACACTTCAACTGCTTCCGGTGCTTCGTCAAACATGACGCAGTTGAACTACTTTGCGATCTTACCGGAGACAAACAATAGTCAGTTGGTTGCTTGTCACAGCGACGGCTGAGGTGGAACTGCATGTACTCACGATCCAGTCATATTTTCAAACCCATGACTTCATGAGTACCGTTTTGGCACTTTCAGGAAGGACCCAGTGTCGGGTGTCTGAATTTTTGGGATTCAGGCGGGCTCCCAAGTTCATTTCAATTTTCAAATCCACTCGAGGTTCGGAATGACAGTGCTTCTGCTGGTGTCTGGATGGACGACGGAAATTTTTTGAAGTATCGGATGATGTTTTTAGTTTGGGAACCCAGAGAGAAACACGAGGGCTTATATTAAGTTTCCAGAACAACCTAAGAATGCATGGTGTACACTATTAGTATATTCTAAAAGCAAGAAATTGTCTCCAATGGATAGGCACGGGTCTGTTGCCGAATAGACATCGGCAGTAGTTCAGAGCCGCGGCATAAGCATGGATGCTGATAGACTGAAATTTTATTTCAGCACTGACGAAACTCCTGCTTAAAACCCGACGGATTTAGAAAAGCAGTACGATGTCCCATTTGGACCCCTCTAAAGACGTTACTGTTGATGGGAGGATTTTAGTGAAAACGCTGTGAATCACCTCTACGCTGAATCTACCAGTCGCAAACAAGCCCCACATATGCAGGCGCGGTGTAAATCTTCGCCCAGATCACATGTGAGCTGCGGGTGGTACTAATACAAAGTAGAACTAACGACAGATCAAAATCCAGTATGTTGCCGGTAAATCGGAAAATGGTTATTATCTAACTCTTCTTGATTCTTTAAGATGACTTACCGGAGTTCCCGGGAATACCCGGCAGGCCGCGTTCACCTGAAAAGGTAAATACAGAATGTGGTGAGTCATCGTAAATTATTGCCGCAACAATTTTGCCTAAGGTTACCAAAATATCAGCTTGAACAGCTCTGAATCAAAATTGATTTTTTTTTCTCGAAAAGCGTGTCGTCTATATTAAATGCAGGCATGTGAACTCTGGATGCAACGACGGTATCCAGTGACACTCTGCTTAAAATAAAATTGGGGTGTTCAACTTGAAGAAGCTATTTGATATGCAAATTTTTAATGAAAAATATATAAACGTTATTTTTTATTCAGACCCCATTTTTGTAATAAGTACAACACCATGTTGTTATGCTCGTACGGCGATTGGTTTTTGCAAACATAGTCAGTGTATCCAAGAAAAGAAGTCTTACCTTGAATGCCTTGTGGCCCTTGGTTTCCTTGTGAACCAGGTAAACCCTGCTGGCCGCGTGCACCGGACAATCCAGGAGCACCGGTGGCTCCCACACTTCCTGGCGCACCAGTTGCCCCAACAGCTCCAGGCATTCCTTCAGGTCCAACGGGTCCAGCAGCACCACTGGATCCGGGAGCACCCGTGGCTCCAACAGCACCTGGGGGTCCCGCTGAACCTTGTGCGCCCGTGGCTCCTACAGCTCCGGAAACACCAATCGATCCTTTAGCTCCAACTTCACCTTTGGCACCTTGACTACCCCTCTGACCCTGAGCTCCAGGTAAACCAGTGGCTCCGACTGCTCCTGACACCCCAGGAACACCATTCGTCCCCGCAGGTCCCCGTGCTCCTGATGAACCTTTTGCACCAATACTACCCTTTGCACCAGGAGATCCAGTGGCCCCAACTAGTCCAGGCTCACCCTTTTGGCCATTTGTTCCGTCAGCACCCCTTGATCCTGGAAGGCCAGTTGCGCCTCTTACCCCAGATGATCCTTTTACACCAGCTTCTCCCTTAGAACCTGGTGCACCAGTTGCTCCAACAGCACCTGATACTCCAGGAGCTCCAGTAGCACCAACCGCTCCTGCGGCACCTCTTGCACCTGATAAACCAGTAGCTCCAACCTGGCCAGGGGCACCAGTTGCACCGACGGCACCTTTTGATCCAGCCAAGCCTTTCAAACCTTGATCACCTTTCTGTCCAGGTGAACCTGTAGCCCCTACAGGTCCATTATTACCAGGATTTCCACTAGGACCTCTTGCACCAGATTCACCTTTGGCACCTTTGGCTCCAGAATTTCCTACCGCACCCTGCGAACCTGTGGCACCTACAACACCAGGCAAGCCACGTTGGCCTTGTGCGCCGACTTCACCCTTAGCACCAGGTGCGCCAGTCGCACCAACCTGTCCCTTTGGTCCCTGCGATCCAGGTAACCCTGTTGCTCCAATAGCTCCAGAAACACCACGATCTCCTTGAGAACCTTTTGCACCGGACTGTCCGATTGAACCAGGTAAGCCAGTGGCCCCCACAACTCCTGGATTTCCTTTTGCCCCAGGAAGGCCAGTTGGTCCAACTGCCCCAACTGCTCCAGATGCTCCCTTTGCACCAGCTATTCCTTGCAATCCCCTGTCACCCTTCGGACCTTGCGCACCTGCTCCACCAGGTAAACCAGTTGCACCGACGGCACCGGAAACACCAGGAACGCCACGTTCACCAGTGGCACCTTTAGGGCCTGGTTGTCCCACATTACCTTGAGCCCCTGAAACACCACGTACACCAGGCTCACCCTTGGAGCCTGCGAGACCAGTTGCTCCCACTGCTCCGCTGATGCCTTGTATTCCAGAATTTCCTTTGGATCCTGGGAGACCGGTTGCCCCTACAGATCCAGCTACACCAGGCGACCCCTTGGAGCCTTTAGAACCAGGTAATCCTGTTGATCCTACTGCGCCTGGTTGTCCAGTATTTCCTTTAGGACCCACAGCACCGCTTACACCAGAGGCACCCTTGGAACCAGGTGAACCTGTCGCCCCCTGCAAACCAGTCGCGCCAACTGGACCTCGCACTCCAGACGAACCTTTGCTTCCAACAGATCCTTTTGAACCCTGAATACCGGGTAATCCTCTTGCTCCGACATCGCCTTTATCACCTCTAGAACCTTTCGCACCGGCTACACCAGCCACACCAGACACTCCAGGTGCACCTTTGGAACCCTTGATACCTTGTAGTCCAGTTGATCCTACTGCACCAGAGACCCCGCGGTTACCAGGGGCACCAGTGGCACCAACTTCACCCCGTTGACCTGGTAAACCACGTAAACCAGTATCCCCCTTTGACCCCTTGTTTCCGGTGTTCCCTTGTACTCCTGAGTCTCCTTTAGCACCCTTTGCCCCATTTATTCCTGGTAAACCAGTGGCACCAATTGCCCCTGACGGCCCTTGCACACCTGGTAGTCCGGTTGCGCCGGCTGCTCCTTGTGCTCCAGTAGCACCGACTCGTCCTTGAGAGCCTTGTGCTCCTGTAGCCCCGACTGGACCAGATACTCCAGGAGCACCAGTTGATCCTTGTTCGCCCTTGCTGCCAACCGAGCCTTTACTGCCAGGTAGGCCTGTAGCTCCCTGTGGGCCGCTGCCTCCTTGAAGTCCTGTTTCACCTTTCTGTCCAGTATTCCCTTTAGCACCAGCAACTCCTTGAGAACCTTTAGGTCCAGAGACTCCTTGCGAACCTTTACTACCCTTTGATCCTTGGTTACCTTTCGGTCCGGATGGTCCCTGTGTACCTGGTAACCCAGTTGCTCCCACAGGACCAGACACGCCAGGCACACCCACATTACCTTTCTGGCCAGGATTTCCCTGGGCTCCAGTAGCACCAACACCCCCTGGATTTCCAGGGTTACCTCGAGCGCCGGACGCTCCTTTAACACCAGGCAAACCAGTAGCGCCAACTGCTCCAGAACGTCCAGTAGAACCCGTTGCTCCAACACTCCCTTGCGCGCCTGGCAATCCCGTGGCACCAACAGGGCCAGAAATTCCAGGATTTCCTTTTTGACCAACACTTCCAGTAGCTCCAACAGCACCAGATGCACCCTTTTCACCTTTATTGCCAGTATTTCCTTGAGCGCCTTTGATACCGGGAAGTCCAGTGCTACCTTGTGAACCTGTGGCACCGACCGATCCTTTCGAGCCTTTGGCACCAGCGGAACCAGTAGCTCCGACTGATCCACTGGGTCCACTAGGCCCGCGTGAGCCCTTGACACCCTGCAAGCCAGTGGATCCAACAGCACCAGAAACACCACGTGCACCCTTAGCTCCTTTTTGCCCCGTGGCCCCTTTAGCGCCAGTGATTCCTATTCCAGATGCACCCGGTGCCCCGGTTGCACCTACAGGTCCAGAAACGCCAGGCGCACCTTTTCCCCCGACTTCACCTTTGGCACCGGATGTGCCTGTGGCTCCGACAGATCCTTTCGATCCCTTAGTACCCGGGTTTCCGATGGTTCCAGGGAGACCAGTTGCACCTGCGGCGCCAACTGCACCCTTTGCTCCAGAAAAGCCGGTCGCACCAACGACACCTTTCTCGCCTGTAGAACCTTTCTGACCTTTTACACCTTGTGCACCAGTTGCGCCGACAGCACCTGAGGGACCTTGGTTACCCTGAGATCCTTTAACACCAGGCACTCCTGTTGCCCCAACTGCACCACTTGACCCTTTAGAACCTTTCTGTCCCTCATCCCCACGAATACCTTGCAAGCCCGTTGAACCAACTTGACCTGTAGAACCTTTGGCACCAGACGCACCTACAGATCCCTTTGGTCCTGGACTTCCGGTGGCTCCCACCTGACCAGGTGCTCCGGTAGAACCAAATTCTCCTTTCGACCCTACAGGACCTTGTATACCTGGAACACCTACTGAACCTTTCTCTCCTGTGTCACCTTTAGCACCTTGAGTTCCAGGAATGCCAGTACTACCAAACGAACCTTTATCACCTTTTGCACCCGATACACCGGAGACGCCTTTTACACCAGGTGAGCCTGTAGCACCCACCTGTCCCTTTAATCCAGGTAAGCCCGTCGCTCCCACCACACCAGACTGTCCTTTAGAGCCTTTGGGACCAACCACACCTGATACACCTTTTGAACCCGTGTCTCCTTTAGTACCTTTGAGTCCGACTTCACCCTTTGATCCAGGTGCACCATTGTTACCTTTTGGTCCCTCGGGGCCTGTAGCTCCTATGCTTCCTTTGGTGCCCGTTGCTCCCTTCGCCCCTGAAACACCACGTTGTCCAGTCTCGCCTTTCAAACCTGGAAATCCGGCGGTGCCTACCGAACCGGTAATTCCAGGGGCCCCTGTTGCACCCACAGGTCCTCGATCACCGGTATTCCCCTTGGACCCTGTTGAGCCAGTTGCACCAACTACCCCTGGGACACCCTTAACACCAACATCACCTTTGGAACCTTTGGAACCTTTGGAACCTTGCACTCCTGAATTGCCTTTGGCTCCTTTAGGACCAACATTACCTTGACCACCAGGTAACCCCGTTGCACCAGTCTGTCCAGTTTGTCCTTTGGAACCCTTCGGGCCCTCATTCCCACTTGATCCTTTTGCTCCAGCAAAACCAGGTAATCCAGTGGCCCCAGTCGATCCATCTGAACCCCGTGAACCTGGGTTTCCAGTGGCACCAATTGCTCCGGATTCACCTTTTGACCCTTTCGTGCCGGTATTACCCAATTCACCTTTCGTGCCTTTTTCACCTTGGTTTCCTTTCACTCCAGGTAAACCTGTGGCACCCGTACGTCCAGCCACTCCAGATGACCCTTTAGATCCTTTACTACCAGTAATGCCTTGGTTTCCTTGGTCACCTTTGTTACCCTTCAATCCAGAAAAACCAGTGCTACCCACCTCTCCTTTTGGCCCAGTAGCACCAGGTGCACCCTTACTTCCAACAGCTCCTTTTTGACCTTGGGCACCAGTCAATCCACGATTACCTTTCTGACCAACAGCGCCTACTGTTCCTTTCTCTCCTTTTTGTCCTGTGTTTCCTTGAGACCCAGTAGGACCCACTTGTCCGGTCTGGCCTTTCTCGCCTTGTGTTCCTGTTTGCCCCACTGAACCTTTTTCACCCTTGCTACCTGTAGTACCTTGGGATCCTTTTGAGCCAGCCGCACCTGTTTGTCCTGTCAACCCAGGATTACCTCGATCCCCTTTTGTACCCTTAACACCTTGCTGACCAGTTGGCCCCACAGCGCCAGTAGGTCCTTCCGCACCGCGGTCACCTTTGTTGCCCGTGTTTCCTTTTGACCCGGTGATGCCTTGGGTGCCCTTATTGCCTTTAGCACCAGAAAAACCTGTGGCGCCCACAGCTCCTGTATTGCCAGTTGCACCTACATTTCCCTTTGGTCCCTGGACACCAGTTCGTCCTGTGGCACCAACTTGCCCAGTTTCTCCTTTTTGTCCCTGTCTACCCTCGGCACCAGTTTGTCCCTGAATACCCTTTGCCCCTTTTGATCCTGGTAGACCAGTTGCACCAGTTAATCCTGATGACCCCTTGGCTCCAACTGAACCTTTTTGACCCGTTGCACCTTTAGTACCCGTTTGTCCCGGATTTCCTTGAGCTCCAGGCAAACCTCTATCACCAGTTGCACCTTTTTGGCCAGGTGAGCCAATTGAGCCTTTTGCACCTGTTTGACCGGTGGACCCTTGGTTTCCTTTAGCTCCTGGGAGTCCAGTGGCACCTGTTCTTCCAACAGCCCCAGTTGCGCCAGGCACACCAATAGGCCCCTGGACACCAGTTTGTCCCGTGACACCGCGTTCGCCTTTGGTACCTTTTTGACCAGTTGTTCCGGCGTTTCCTTTGGCACCAGGCAAGCCGGTAGCTCCAGTATTACCGGTTTGTCCTCTCGATCCCGGATTGCCTGCTTGACCAGGTAGTCCTGTGGCACCAACTGTTCCAGTTGATCCTTGTGAACCCTTGGGACCTTGTTGACCGATTTCACCTTTAGAGCCTTTACTTCCTTGTGCCCCAGTGTTACCGTTGCTACCTTTAGTGCCTTTAGGCCCTGCTTCACCAGGTATACCTGAAGAACCCTTTGCTCCGGTATTGCCAGGAGCACCAATGCTACCCTTGATGCCAGCTTTGCCTTTTACACCAGGGAGTCCAGTGGCGCCAGTTGCTCCAACGTTGCCTGTATTCCCAGTATTTCCTTTAGGCCCTGTTGCCCCTTGTTGTCCAGTGGCACCCTTTTGGCCAGTTTCACCTCCTGCTCCTTTCTGCCCCTGTGCTCCAGTTGCACCCTGGTTACCAGGAGTTCCACGCTCACCCTTTGCACCATTGTTGCCCTTTGGTCCAGTCTGCCCTTGGGAGCCGGCTGAACCAGGTAAACCAGTATCACCCCGTGAGCCTTTTTGACCAGAAGATCCTTTAGGACCTTGACTACCTGTGTTACCTGGCACTCCCGTTGAGCCAACGCTACCTTTTGCACCTGGTGTACCTGTTGATCCTTTGTCACCCTTGACACCATCACTGCCAGATTGGCCAGTAGCACCCTTTATTCCAGGCTCTCCTTTTTGACCAGATTCGCCCTTGCTACCTTGTACACCTGTGTTGCCTCTAGCTCCAGTGTTTCCAGGTTGCCCAGCTGAGCCCTTGACTCCTGGTGCACCAACTGAACCTTTGTTTCCGTCTACACCTGGTGCACCTTGGACACCTTTAGACCCTGTCTGGCCGGGGGTACCAGATGCTCCCTTAGCTCCTTTCTCCCCTTGCGAACCAGCCTCTCCCCTAGCACCAGTGCTTCCTTGAGACCCTTTAGGACCAGGTGGTCCAGAAACACCAGTCGAACCTTGGGAACCAGGGGGCCCTGCATTTCCTGGCGTGCCCTGAGGTCCTTGTGCTCCAGGACTTCCACGTACACCCGTAGCGCCGATTTGTCCAGGTACTCCTGCTATACCTTTCGCGCCTGTGGACCCCGTGTTACCCTGGTTGCCCTTTAAACCTTGTACCCCCGGTGGTCCAGGAAGTCCTATGGAACCTCCGTCACCTTTGGGACCTGGGGGTCCCTGAACACCAGTATTGCCTTGTATCCCCGGATTTCCAGTTTGGCCAGGGTTTCCATTAGTGCCAGGTTCACCTTTCGCACCCTTTGGTCCTGTTGCACCTCTTGCACCACCAGTCCCGGTTCCACTTCCAGGTGGACCTGCTGCACCAGGCTCACCCTTCTGACCTTGAGCACCACCTTGCCCAGGAGGACCATTTTGACCAGGTGGCCCAGGTGGACCAGCGGAACCTTTAGCTCCAGTTTGACCAGGTGGACCTGGGGGACCCGTACTTCCACCGCTTGACCCTCCACCTGATCCGCCGCCGCTGATATCTATAAATCAAAAACAGTCTTTGTACCAATATAGTTGCAAGAAATAAAATGTAGTGTTGAGACGGACACACCACCTTCTGTAGAGAATGAAAATTTCATGACATGTAGGTAAAGAGTCAATAAAACCGCAGTTTTTGTCAAAAATAAACTTTGGGTTTGTCTACTTTCTGGTTACATACATGTATTGTTCTGAAGATTACAAATGATTTCATAGCTTCAGATGAAATGAGCATCGTTATCGCTTTAGAACAGGCCCATGGCGGGTTAGTGTCAGTTGCCAAGGTGTTGGAGCGGTCAGGGAAATTTATTTATTGTAACCACGGTTTATTAAAACTAAGGATGAATCCATCTGGAAATGAATACGTTATGTCGTCTCCTTGATAGAAATTTATTGGCCAAACTTTGTGACAAGAGCAAAGCGGAGCGTTGAAATGCGCCCACGAATGGTGTGCTTTTAGGTATTTATTTGTATCATAAAAATGACCACTAGATGGTGCAAAAACATACAATCCATCCACAGTGTCCGTTGGATCCGTCTGAAAGTCATCGTCGTCTGTTGTTATCTTCATATCAATACACTTACTAAATTTAGTAAAGATCCTGCAAGGGGTTTAGGAGATACAACTGCGGGCGCAAAACAAAACTACCACAAGGAGGCGCCACAGTAGTCAGTCACAATCGTCAAAAGTTGTCTTCACACTGAGAACATATATGCCAATTTTCAAATGATTTGGTTGATACAGGGGTGGACACCAAAAACAAGATTTGAAAACAGCAAAAATGGCCACTAGGTAGTGCAAAATACCTCAATTCCATCTAAAAAACAGGAAGATAGCGTCATCACACCAATAGATGCCTATATTCAAAATTTTATGAAAATCTGTTGAGGACCTTTGAAGATACTGAGTCAAACGTAAAAAAATAAAATTGCCACAAGGGGGCACAGCAGTAGTCAGATCTATCCGAAAGTCGTCGTCATCCGTAGTCAACATCATTTAAATAAACTTGCTAAATTAAGTAAATATCCTACGAACGGTTTAGGAGATACATTCATAGACGCAACAAAAACAAAACTGCCACTAGGAGGCGTCACAGTGGTCGAAATCGTCGGAAAATCATCGTCAACCGTCCTCTTCATAGTAAACACAAACATGCCAATTTTCACAATCATCCCTTGAGCAGTTAGGTTGATAGAGGGGTGAACGCAAAAAATAGACACGAAAACAGTAAAAAAGGCCACTAATTGGCGCAAACTACGTCGAGTCCATCCAAAACGGGAGGACAGCGTCATCTTACTAATAGGTGCCTACAGACCAAATTTTTTCATGAAAATTCGTTCAAGACTTTTGAAGATAGAAAAGTAAGCGTAAAAAACTGAAATTGCCACTAGGGGGCACACCGGTAGTCGGATCCGTCCGAAAGTTCGCTCGTGCCGTTCCATTTATGAAATGAATATATATGCCAAATTCCATGAACGTATGTCAAAGGGTTTTGAAGATGGAGCAGCGGACGCCGGACGCCGGACGGACGCCGGACGGACGCCGGACGGACGCCGGACGGACGCCGCCCGGACGGACGGACGGAGATGACGGCATAATGCGTCCACATATAAATATGTGGGCGCATAAAAACTAAAATTGCCACTAGGGGGCACAGCGGTATTTGAGTCTGTCGGAAACTCGTTGCCCTCTGTCGTCAACCCATAGGAACACACCTGCCAACTTTCAATAAGATCATGCAAGGGGTTTAGGAGATACAGCCGCGGGGGCAGTATGCGACCACAAATAAATATGTGGGCGCATAAAAATGAAATTGCCACTAGGGGGCACAGTGTTTGTCAGATCCGTCTAAAGGTTGTCGTCTTCTCTTGTTAACGTCATATAAATACACATGCCAAATTTAATAAAGATCCTGCAGAGGGCTTAGTAGATACTGGTATGGGTGCAAAAAAACAAAACTGCCACTAGGATGCGCCACAGTAGTCGAAGTCATCAGAAATTAAGAGCATGTTCGCGAATGGACCAGGCAGAGGGTGATAAACGCTATGTCACAGATTCTCTTTATATTTTGTCTGTGAGATGACACTGGCCCCACTGACTCCAGACCACCTTTATTTTTTTTCAAAACGCCCCCTTTTGGTTTCCATGGATACTATTTGTTTCCGACAGGTTTTCAGCCTGGCGGCAGTTAAGTTTTAGTAAAATTCCAACAGTTACGTTACGCAGTGGAAGTAACGTTGAAATATTGAACCTGTATTATTGATCAGGTGTGACCTTCGACTACTTTATTCATGAAAATTTAAAAGATTTCGATAATTGTTTGCCTGTTTTTAGAGCCGCATAAGATGAGTACTTTTAGTGATTTTTGAAACTGTCAAAATTGGCTAAATTCGTATCCCGATATCTCAGCTGGCACAGGTTTCAGAACATTTTAGTGCCAACCAGTGTGTTGAGCTATTTCAGGTCTACAAAATAAGACAAAAAAATTTCCTGGCGCGAACGGATTTCATGTCATTTGAAGTCAAAAATGANTCCCTAGAGTGCTTTGGTTGACAGAGGGACAGACGCCAAAAAACAGACTCGAAAACAACAAAATGGCCACTAGGTGGCACAAAATACCTTGAATCGATCCCAAGATGAATGGCTAGCGTCACCACACTAATAGATGTCTATGTGCCAAATTTTATGGAAATCTGTTGAGGACCTTTGAAGATACGGAGGTAAACGTAAAAAAACTATAATTGCCACTAGGGGGCATACCGATACACCGATCTGTCCGAAAGTCACCGTCATCCGTTGTCAACTTCATATAAATACAATTGCTTAATCTAATAAAGATCCTGTAGAGCGTTTAGGAGATACAGACATAGGCGCAAACACAAACAAAACTGCCACTAGGAGGCGCCACAGCAGTCAAGGTCGTCGGAAAATCATCGTCAACTGTCTTCTTCATAGTAAAAACATGTATGCCAATTTTCACACTCATCCTTCGAGTGGTGTGGTTGTTAGAGGGGCAGACGCCAAAAAAACGACTCGAAAATAGTAAAAAATGGCCACTAGATGGCGCAAAATGCCTCAAATCCATCCGAAAACGGGAGGCTAGCGTCAACTCATTAATAGATGCCTATGTGCTAAATTTTATGAAAATCGGTTAAGGACCTTTGAAAATACAGAGGTAAACGTAAAAAACTAAAATTTCCACTAGGGGGCACCGTGGTATTCGGGTCGGTCCGAAACTCGTCGCCCTTTGTTGTGAACTCCATAGGAAGACACCTGCCAAATTTCAATAGGATCCTGCGAGGGGTTTAGGAGATACAGTCGCAGACGCCGGACGCCATACGCAGGACGCCCGGACGCCAAGACAGAGTCGACGGCAATATGCGCCCACAAATTTATATGTGGTCGACCACATATAAATATGTGGGCGCATAAAAATCCACTAAATGGCACAGTGGTTGTTCACTCTGTCCGGAAATCCTTCTCCCGTTCAGAAATGCTAGGACCTCGCTAAAAAGCAAGACTTCGCGATATTACGTGAGATATTGCCGTGCATTGCAAAGGAGAACACGTGACTTTGGCTCGATTTTAGCTAGGTCCTAGCGTAGGTCCTAGCGATACTGAACGCACGCCTGCTCTGCCTGCCCCATCTGTGATACTACTAAGTGTCTAAGTGACATGCCCTGTGTAACTTTGTATAGGAGTACTCGCCAAGTATTCCCCCAAGCAAGCTGGCACAGAAATGTGACGCTTACGCCATCAAGCATTGCAAGTAGGCCTACAACGGATTATGGAGCAGGGAACATCAAAGTCATTTAGCACAAAATGAAAATATCTTACCCATGTCGACACCTACAGAAAACTGAAATCGTATAGGTGTCCCGTCAGTAGGAGTGGTTCTGGTCTCGCCAACGTTGGCATATTGGTTGTTGGGAACATCGAAGTAAGACGCTCTATGAGTAGAATTAAATGCCGCTGTCAACGGAATGATTCCTGCAGGAAAGCTCCAACCCAGTCGAGAGCCGTCCGTCACGGTTGGGCGCTCAGCAATATCAAACTAGAAAGAAGAGTTATACCATAGTTACTAAGTTACATAAAAACATTCTCGTTCTTCAATGGTTTAACTACCGAACAACAATGCCTTAGTATGCCTGTGAGCTAAGAAAGTAGTATCAAACACCGATGGGCATTTCATTTTCTGTACTAGGTCATATTTCATTTTTCATCTTCAAAGCACAATTTTATTTTCCAGGTAAGCTCTCAACGCATTCACATCATATCCACTTGTGGTCATGGACTCAAGCTGAGTCAAACAGTGGTGGATCTGTGGCAGAGGGCACACAGGGTTGATGTTAAGCTCTATTGTAAATATTGGTGTAACATACAAAGATTTGAAGGGACCCGCGGTCCTCTTTGGGATATAACAACAAAAACTTCACCAGCATGTCACTTTAGGGTCGTCACAAACGTTGAAAATTGCGTTTAGGCCTCCTCGCGACATCCCATGTCCGCCATTCACTGAACACATGAAACAGTTTGTAAATCACTCATTGTCGGCCAGTCAACATAGGTCTCCAACCTGGGCGTTACAAAGTTAAGAGTCCGCAGTTTAAACCTCTGCGCTATAATGCCCTCTGCATATTACGGGTTGTCTGCAAAACTTATCACAAAGCACACATTGGGGATTATGTTTCAAGCTTACCGTCTGTTTGCCAGCGTTTGGTGAAAGAGTAATGCCTCCTGTCCAGTACAGGCGCCACTGATTGGGTTGTCCGCTAACTGGTGACCACAAGCCAACAACCATTGGTAGGCTACCGGAATTGTTAGAGTATTTCCTGAGTGAAACCTATAAACAACGTAAGTTATCAACTCATTTCAATACATTCGGATTTCATAATACCCTGTTTTTCAAGGTTGGGGAAGCGCAAGAATGTTTTTGAACTTGTAATCACTAGGTAATTCGATGCGACTATGATGGCCTGTCCATCATTTGCATACATAGAAACAGAGCCAGCGATGACCAGTGTGGGTTGTGGTAGTGCCGTAGTGAAACGGATGATCAACAACAGCGCGACCAGTCTTGGTCGCTTTCACTTCACGAACTGTGGTTCACAATTAGAGGTCAGTCGGAAAACAAAAATATGTGCGTACTGAAACAAAAACGTGAGTGCCTCTGGCTAGATGGAGACGGTATTAAGAATCAAATAAGCTGGCCTAGATAGCAAAGCATTGTGCATTATTTGACAATAATTTGAAAAATTTATTAATACATTACTACATCCACCTATCACAATTCGGTGATTATTTTACAAAATAACTTAATCATCAAAGAAATAGTAGTCCAGTGGTTCGACCACAGCGGTTGACCAGGTGCGTTCACTTGGAAATGTGGTGACCACACTTCGAACTACGGTTCTAGCAGAAAATCACAAAACAAATGATCAGTACAGACTGAGCATCGTTGAAAACAAAAGCATAACTTACGCTGTTAAACTTTCCACTGGGTAAGTCTGTGGCATCGATGTGATATGTGGCTGAGCTCCCTAAGGCTAGATCTCCTAATACTCCGTTTTTTATGTCTGTGCCATAAAAGACTGTGCCTGTAAAAGACGAGCATTGTTGAAAGTAGCCACTCCACAGTATTCAGGTCCTGTGAGCTGTCACCAAGAGCAAAAACTACACCGACTTCCGTACGGGAGTGCTTCGCTATATAGATATCCAGGCCGCAGCCAAAATATTCAATGTTACTTCTTCGAGGTTTTATCCACTCTTCCCACTGGGGCCTATTCAACTTCTATAATGCGACGGTTATCTAGCAAGATGTTGTTTTGATCTATGTTTTCCAATGGTAGTTTTTCACAATATTTCAGTACTTTTAACACTGAATTTATATAAAAAAGAGAAATGGATTATAACCATTGATATTGCCAGCACATGAGATACTGCATCTAGTAAAAAGGATAGCATAACCGGGTTTTGTAACCATTTTATTGTACAGGATTTTAAAGATTTGTGTCAGAATCATGATTGCAAAAAGTAATAATTCTATTTCCCAAATTACGGAGGCAAATAGAATATGTAAATCTGTCAAGGAACTCTCAAGATGCAGGTATTAATACAGGTGCAATAGTATATTTAATTGGTGGCGTGCTGACCACACTTCAAAATGTTTTTGATTCATTGTTCTTTTTTCTCAACTTTTTTTTCAATAATTATATTAAGTACGGTACAGATCACACAATTACAGTGTTCTCACGACAGTTAATACATTACCGTGTTTGTTTAGTCAAGGATCAGTTAAGATCATATCAAGGTAATATAAGCAATAAGCAAGTAGAGGTCATGGTTCATTCATAATAAACAACAAAGGTCAAGGCCGTGCCAGAGTTCTAAAAATTCATCATATTTCATTTTGTTTCTGTATGTGTACCTTCCAGTGGAAATGTACATTGCAAACTCATTTTGAAAGAATGCAATGCTGGGAGTTTTGCTCTTCGATCGTTGCTTATAGATATGTTACATGACAAGACTAAGAAATGTGTGTAAAATCGTTTCCACTTGAACACGAAACTGATTGTAAGGACAGTTTTAAACTATGTCCAACAGCATCTGCGAGCCAGTTATTTACATTACTTCAAAACTGTTGAGCAACGTTACAAGACCAGTACACATGGACAATAGATTCACTTTTGTCTAAGCAAAATGTGAACAATGATATATCAATTACGCAAATCTTGTGTAAAATTTCATTGCAGCTTATAATCCTGTGAACCAGCCTAAATTAGAACCATGTCACAGAAACATCTTCATTGAATAAACAGATGTAGGAAAAACATTTTACCACCATTCTGTAGCATCCGGGAGACTTCATTTTTCACTCCACTTCATTTGACATTTTGCTTTTTCGTTATTTACCCCTATAACGTGTCCCAAAATAACTTCCGAATCGATGTTTCATGGACGAAGAGGTAAACTTACTTGATTCTTTCCCTTTATGAGATGGCTCCAGTTAGCGTACAATGAACTTCGTAGACCATAAAATAATGTTACTTGAGGGGTGAAGTGAAATTTCTGTATAAACTCTTCATAATTAAGGAAAAAACCATCAGAATTCACGAAGTCGTATACATGAGTTATGCCTTTTAGAAACCACTGTTTATAGAAAACAGGCTTGTTATATCTTATTTATAACCATAAAGGCTGATGAATACCAGCGTTTTCGGGAACTAACAATCTGAATTTATGTACATGTACCAATTGCAAGCCCTCTTTCCAAAACACAGTAGGAGTCATTTGAGACATTTTTGTAAAATAGAAATCTCCGAACCTCGAGTAATTATTTGAAACTCTCGATAACAGACCGTTTGCGAAAACTGCCCACGGACTTGTAGTACTTTGACAAAGTAGTCTACAAGTTAAAGGAGAATGCCACCCAAAAACAATCTATTTTGTATCAATTTAGATCGAGTAGCTCTACTCGATAACGGCAGGTTCGGTTGCGTTACCTGACACCTAACGGAAGACGGAGGTGTTGAAATTATCTAATGACGTAATTGATTTCACACGCAGTCTGTTCACGCAGTTCACAACACGGGTTTGTGGTGTCAGCTTATCGCTTGAATACATAGTTTAACACCAATAGATCATGAAACTTCGCTGTAAAACCCTTAAAAATACAGCGAGTTCTTATAAAAACTTGTTGTTTTATTTCGCTGTTACGGATTTACTGGTATTTGGACACACCGTAGCCTACAAAGTTCGGCAGGCCAATTTACCAAGGGTAATGCCGTAGCAGGAGATTGGGGTCTGTTCGGAGATAAATTCGAAGTATTCTTCCGTGAAATACAGATAGGAGTACCTAGATCTGTGTTCCTTATACTTGTGATTTTTGAGTTCTAAACACACAAAAGGCTTTTTATCCCGGCCAGTGGCTCGGAATCTGATCAGGCCCGTCGCGGCTCGCGGACTGACTCGTTATCTCGGCCAGTGGCTCGAACCCGATCAGGCCAATCGCAGCCGCCGGGACTGGCACGAACATTACCAGCTGGAGTTGGAAACTAAATCTCCAGTCACGAAAAGACTATAATAGTGAACCAAAGAAATAATGTGCACGTAATTATTTATGTGAATTAGCCACGAAACTGAAAATCTACTTACTTGTCGGCGGCCGCGAAGTCGGGTTCCCCTTCCGCAGACCGTCAGAGCAAAGGTTGTACAGTAACAATGATTTGAATAATGTATTAATTTGTTTTTCTAAATAAAAATTCCCCTAACATGTGACCATAGCATATAAAATCGAGTATATTGTTTTACAACCGCTTTCTGTCAGCAAACACTGAATTAGGATGCACTCACAGGGCCTCGGTGTCCGGTCAATTACCTTTGTTGCCGGCATCAAAAGCCGGTAACGCAGTGGTTTATTCATTGCTGGCTTCTCACAACATTTGCACTCACGCACCCAAAGGCATTACAAATTGTATCTAATGAGACAGACTTTGTTTCAGCACTGATTAGGATAAGAATAATTCATTTTGAAACAGAACGCATAATAATAAACGTCTACATTGGAACTCGCCGGCACCAATCCCGACTTAGTCAAGATCTCATCCGACTTCACCGGTCAGATCGTTAGGTTTCACAGGCTATCAGTTTAATCGAACCGGAATACACTGATCAAGAAATACTAGAGAGGCGCCTTGAACATGCACACGCAACGGAACGTATGGATAGTTCTTTGGGAAGCCGGAATTCGTCAGATAAATCCCTGTCGACGAAATGTCGGTCACAAACTCGGAGATGTTTCACGGCCTCATACTTGCTATTAACAGCGTACATTTCATTCTTCACTACTGCGAGCCACTTCCTAAGCATTTCTGGCTCTCGAGGAAGACGAAAAAACGATATATCCGCTTTCTTCGCAGCTTCATAGTTCGGACAAGCGGGAACGATGCACCGTAATATAGCGGCATTCACTCTGCAGACAAACCACTGGCGTCGCTGCGTCGTTTCTCACCTTCCTGACAAGTTAACGCAACACCTCTCGACAAGGTGAGGTCGACCGTATAAGAGGCGATGTGGATATAGACCGATTAAGACGGTAAAAAAGACTAATTAAATCGGGTGGCATTCTCCTTTAATTTAATGGCTTTCATAACAGAAACGACGCCAATCACTCTGGCTCCACCAACAACTCTTAAGCCATAGTAACATTTTGTTCAGCTGCTTCAGGAAGGCTTATGAAGAGACGGAAAACTCATAAAAAGATGTATATTTTTGGCATAATTATGCATTTCACAGCTGTTATTCTTCCAAAAAGTGTCAACTTTTTCTCCACCTGTCTATAGCCTTCGTTATTTCACCAAGCTTACGGTTAAAATTGATGTTGGGATTTTATTTAAATCACTGGAGCATTGAATACCCATTAAAATGAATTCTGATGTTACTCATTTCAGTTTTACGTCACAACACATTTTTTGATAGCTTAATTTGATATAACCTATCCAAAAACAAATCCCTGTTCAGTCTTATCACACGGTAGGTAACGACGTTGAGAGTGCTGAATTGGAAGCCGGTAAAGTTTTCTTTTCAAAATTTGTAGAGTACGCACGACGTGTCATCTATCGGGTAATATCAATACTGACACTGGCACTGCTAAATCTCTCGTCATTTTGTTTACTCACGCAAAGAACTTTTAACTAAGCAATACTGTAGTAGAATTGGTTATCAATATTAATTCTGTTCTTCGAGAATGTGTTACTTTGAGGGTGCTTCCGCGTTGAAATAAAGAAAAGTGAGATCAGGTTATCAGTATTTCCTTCAATGAACTATTTCAATACATAACGCGAAGCCTGCCAGGTAGCAAGCTAGAAAATGAGAAACCTTACCTTTCTTATACACAAAAATATTAACGGTGGATGGAGTGTTATTGTTAACAAATTACTAATTGGATTTAAGAGCTGATCACGTGTGTGAAAATTACCTTGGTGGATGTGTTGATTTGCGACATCGTTCGACTCTAAGAAATATCTTCGACCGTTGTGGTCAGCTGGGCCACTTATCAGTAGACTATTTGCCAAGTCAATACATAAATGATACATACCTGCCTATAAATCCTAACCAGCGGGTACGACAACAAATTTCAAGTTGTCCAATCATTATAGTATGGTAGCAATGTAGAAGTTTGAATTGAAAGACGTGCACTTCTTATACTAGTTTCTTTGTCGTCTTATTGTTAGGTTACATACCCTGTAGTGTGCACGAGTTGGTACTGCACGTCTGGGTTTTCGAGGTACTTCCGGTACAGGGAGCGCCGCCATTTTCTGGTGCAGGATTATTACATGACCTTGTAGACGTCTGTGATCCACCTCCACATGTTTTAGAACAAGATGACCAGCCAGTCCATTGAGACAAGCCGCCGTTCACTGAAAGATATTCACATAATTTTACCGTAGCTGTACAAGTGGGAGGACGGCACCTAGCGACTATATTTCCATGTATTTTCGAGCTCTGGTAAATTACCACAGATTTCGTGATAAATAGACGTCATAGTGATCCTTGATAGCTGTGGATCAGAAGGGAACGCACCGAAGAGTCTGAATTGTAAAAATACAAAAACCTGTAGAAAAAAGAGTTACTTTGAGAAATTTTCATGTGACAGAATTCTGTGTCCTAAACTGTGTCGCCACTGACCAATCAAGACTATTACGCAATGCAGTGAATAGAAGTCGTGACTAAGCCTAAGGAACTTTATAAAAGAACACCCAACACCACAGCCCATACACCTGCTCGCAATCGAGGTATTTATAGTTACATGTCTCAGCCGGTCGAGTCTAGTACCTCATACATCACTTACCGAGTACTCTTTAGAGAAATTGTGGGAAAATTAGGAAAACTTGAAAAGCTACAAGACGACTTGTCAAATGAAATAAAGAGACCTTTTAACTAAAAGTCTCCAAAATAAAACAAGAAAACGAAAGACTGAGGAACTAAAGAGTAAAACTAGAAAGGAAAGTAGATGACGTTGAAAATAAGTCACGACGAGAAAATGATATTTTTCACGCAATACCAGAGAAAACACATCATGAACTTGAGAAGAAACAGAGAATGCCCTCAAAGAAACTCTAACCATCTCAACCTTAACGACGTAAAAATCGACCAAACGGTCAAATTTGGAAACAAATAACCTATTAAAATGCACCTTCTTGTATTATAAACAAGATGAACTTCAAAGATAATAAAATCTTCAGGTCTAAAGAAAGCTGAAAGAAGAAACAACTTTCTCTTTATCAGAGCACTTCTTCACGAAAGTTCGGACCGTAGATCGAAATTTGGCAATTTTCCAAAGACGAATGAACCATTTAAACGAGACCCCTATAAAGTACGTCAAATTGTATTACAATAGAAAAGTATACTTCTTTGATGAAAGAGTGAATGCAGTTCTCTCCAATTCTGGTGAAAACTCTTGCATAGAATGGCAGGCAAGGCTATGTGTCACTAAATTTTACTGTTAGAATATCGGTGGAAACACTTTTAAGCGCTTTTAAACTCGAAACCTGCGTCGCTGTCGTCCATGGCTCTCCCAACAAAAAGTGGATATAAGAAGTGCGCAAACGTTCCGCACACTTTGAGACTAAATATTTAAGTCTCATTTGAAAAAAAAATCGAATTGAAAACTTTTGAAGGCACCGTGCAAATTTGACATTTTTTTCATTTTTGTATTTCACACATTGTCTTTAAAGGCGTTGATCGTTACGAGTGTTGACACCAGCCAATGTCACCACCAGTGCCTGCAGCGACCCACAGACGCCCAGACAGAGAAGATAACAATATGCACCCACATATAAGTATGGTTTGGCGCATAAAAAGACAAGTACCAAAGTACAGTACACGTATGGTCGTTTGCCTTTGTAATCCTTTGAATGTCATTGAATTCACTTACCCGGGCATCCGTTGGTATTGCATAGCCGAGATCTAGAGGTACTTCCTGAACAGGGGCTGCCGCCGTTAGATGGTTCAGGATTGTTGCAAAGTCTAGTCGACACCTGTGATCCACCACCACATGTCTGAGAACAAGGTCCGTAGGCAGACCACTGCGACAAACCACCGTTCACTGAAACAAATGAACAGCAGAATTTGCCACCGCAAACACCACATGCTTGTAACTATTTACATGTATATGATGTGCTGGTGAGTAATCATGGCGAATTGCAAATGAACGTGGTGTAGCCATGTAACACGAAAAGGGGCAAAGGCTTTCCTGTGTCATTGCAAAAACACATCGCCGATTGACACTAGTTTGAACTAATTTTACACTTAAAATTTAAGTTGTGTACATATAAACAAGGACAGCCTTAAGGTCTCGAGGTCAAAATCATCAACTTTGTTCGTTGGGGGATTTGACCCTCCAAGGCATCGTCATATTCTGGAATTCCTGATTTGGCAACTAGCCTGCCGGGACATGCAAATTAAAGGGTCAAGTCGGAAGCAATAATGACCTTTCAATTCTTCTCGATCCTTCAATTAATGGTCTAATCTTAATGAGCAGCAAGACTATATTGATTGTATAACAGTTACTACAGGTACATGTAGCTTACTGCACACCGAAAGTCAACTTTTGACAGAAGATGTGGATTTGTTGCCGCTTAAAAAGACGACATTGACTCAGCTATAGAGTGCTACTGGCAACCGAACAGTCCAGATTCAAATCCCACCGTATACCAGGAAATTTAGAGCCTTAAGCACCCACCCACCATGACTACTGCATACGCGTACACGTTCCACGCAGACTTATTGGTCAGCTTGAAAGGAAAATTGTGAAAAATTAAAATTCACAACGAATATAAATAAACCAAAAACAACAGCTTTTAAAAATGGTAGCGGCATCTGTTTTTACGCGTTGTGCTCAACTGGCTATGAGATTGTGCATATTAATCAAGGAGTAGCTGGCGGGGAGATTTTTGTAAATGAATTCAGAAGTAGATGTAAAGATATGGAATGCGAACATTGGAATGGAGAATTGCTGTCTTGAAGGTTACTAAAATAAATGATTACTGATTGATTGATTGATTGATTGGTTGATTGATGTATATGCGCGCATGCACTTCTGCTTGAAAATCGCCATTTGTTTTTTACATTAAAGGCCAAAGGTCACATTTTTGACAAAACGGAAATGTTCTACGTCTATGTCTTGCCATACCAAATGAAGAGAGGTGCTTTGCCCTGTGGGAGAAAAACTGAAAAAGTGACGAGCGGCTGACATCAACAGAAATTTAAAGTCTGAACATCGCCTGGTGAACAATGTGATATATGTTTTAAAACTTTTAGAGGCAGAAAACGATATCGAAGAATTTAATTTTGTCTGGTGTCACGCTCCATGTCTCTTTAAGACACCGTAGGTGGATATTTACCTGGTTCACTGGAGCCGCCACCACCACCACCGCCGCCACCATCTGTTGCTGAAATAAAGATGACTTTTTTCATAAAGTTGAAGTGGAATGCTGTTGATTGCGAATGGTAACAACAGTATTACATCTCCAAGTAAGTCAACGCGATGTCATCAAAATCATAATGCGCCCAACGATAGCATCGCAAACGGCGTGCTTCTGTGGGTGTTTTTAGTATCATAAAATGACCGTAAAGTGGCGTAAAATGCGTCAAATCCATCGAAATTGAAAAAGTGGCGTCGTCTTTGTAAAAAACAACTAAATGCCAAATTTCATGAAAATAAGCCAAGGAACTCCTAAGATATAAAGGCAAACGTAAAAAACAATTGGCTTCAGGGAGTGCAGGTATAGTCCCATTGATCGGAGTCTTATAGTACTCTGTTGCCATCTCTATAACAGCCCTGGTACAAAATAACGCCGAAGATGCAAAAAGTAAAACTGCACCTAAGGGGCGCCAGAATAGTCAAAAACATCTAAAAAATCAACATCAGATAGAGTCTTTGCATCTGAAAAACAAGTCAATTTTTAGAATCGTCCTTTGAGTGGTTTGGCAGATAGAGAGAAAGACAACAAGAATACGCGAAAATTTTTAAACGGCCACCAGGTGGCAAAGAAAACACCAAATCTGAATATGGGAAGGTGTTGTCGTGTGCTAAATAGAAATCTATTTGCCGAATTTCACGAAAATACCTTACTGAAATCCGAAGACACAGCCCACCGTAAAAACAAGAGCAACGCAAAGCTTTAAAATGCGCCCAAGAATGCACTGCAAACGGTGTGCTTTTAGGGGTGTTTATTTGTATCACAAAAATGGGAACTAGATGGTGCAAAATACTTAAAATCCATCAAAAAATGGAAAATGTCACCGTGTATAACACAAAGCTATTAAACACATTTCATGAAAATCTGTCAAGAAACTTTAGAGAAACAGAGGCAAACGGAAAAAAATGAAATTGCCACTTGGGAGCACAGCGTTCGCCGGATCCGTCTGAAAGTTGTCTTCCGTTGCCACCTTCAAACAAATACACTTGCTAAATTTAATAAAAATCCTGTAGAGGGCTTAGGAGATACAGCTGAGGGCGCAAAAAACTTCCACCAGGAGGGACCACAATAATTGAAGTAGGAAAATCATCGTCAACCGTCCTCTTCACGCTAAGAACATATAAGCCTATTTTCATAATCACCCTAAGAGTGGTTTGGTTGACAGAGGGTGGACGCCAAAAACAGACTAGAAAACACTAAAAAATGGCCACTAGATGGCGCAAAACACGTGAAATCCGTCTGAAAACCGAAGAAAGTTATCCTTTTTTAAAAGAAAGCTATTTACCAAATTTCATGAAAATTCGTCGAGGAACTTCAGAGAAACAGAGGAAAACGAAAAATCATCCGTCTGAAAGTCATTGTCTGCCGTTGATAACTTCATATAAATACACGAGTTAAATCTAATAAAGGTCCTGCAGAAGGCTTAAGAGATACAGACATTGGCGCAAGAAAACTGCCACTAGGAGGCGCCACAGTAGTCGAAGTCTTCTGAAAATCATCGTCAACCGTCCTCTTCATAGTAAGAAAATGCATGCCAATTTTCACAATCATCCTTAGAGTGGTTTGGTTGATAAAGTGGCAGACACCAAAAAAGAGACGCGAAAATAGTAAAAATGTCCACCAGATGGCACAAGATGCCTCGAATCCGTCTGAGAAAAAAGATGGCATCACCTCATTAATAGATGCCTATGTGCCAAATTTCATGAAAATCGGTTGAGAACCTTTGAACATACAGAGGTAAACGTAAAAAATTAAAATTGCCACTAGGGGGCATAGCAGTATTTGAGTCGGTCCGAAACTCGTCAGCCTATGTCGTCAACCCCATACGAACACAATAAGATCCTGCAAGGGGTTTACAGCTGCGGAAGCCGGACGCCCGGACACCCAGACACAGGTGACGGCAATATGCACACACAAATAAATATGTGGGCGTATAAAAACGTTACGCCCCAGGGGGCACAGTGGTATTTGGGTCAGTTCGGCACTCGCTACTGTTTGTCGACTGCTCCACAGGAATACGTCTTTCAACTTTTACAAAACTCCTTCAAAGGGTTAAGTAGGTTCGGCCCCAGACGGAAAAAACAAATCAAAATCTCTAGTAGGGGACGACATGGTGGTCGCCCACGTTCAAACGTCGACTTCAGCCATGGCCTTCACATCAGGAACACATCTGTTAATTCTCAAAATGATCCTTTAAGTGGTATGACATTATAGGGAAACAGATGCTAGAAAACGGACGCAAAAATAACAAAAAGGCCAACAGGTGGCACAGAAAACATCAAATATGTCCAAAACTCAGATGGAGTTGTCGCTCCCCCTAATAGGAACCTATTTGCCGAATTTCATGAAAATGAATTACTGAAATACTACGATACAGAGGCAAACGTAAAAAGAAATATTTTGCCATTAAAGGGCATAGTGGTAGTTGAATCAGACACTCGTTGCCGTTTGTCGACTGCTCCATAGGAATGTATCTTTCAAATTTCGCACAAAGCTCCTTCATAAGGTTAAGGAGATTCGGCCTCAGACGCAAAGAAACAAAATCGCCACTAGGAGGCAACACAGCAGTAGGACCAGTCTGAAACTCAACGTCAGTCATCACCTCATCAATAACACATCAGTAAATTTCTATAATGATCCTTTGAGCGGGATGGAAGATAGAGAGTTGGACGCTAGAAATAAAAAATATCCACAAGGTGGCGTAATAGTCGTCGAATCCGTCCAAAAATCGAATGGCATCATAGCCGCCGTATTAAAACCCTATTTATCGAAGTTCATGAACATCCGTAAATGAACTCCAAATATACAGAGGCAAACGTAAAAAAACTAAAATTGCCACTAGGGTAGCGGTTTTCGGGTGGGTCCGAAACTCATTGTCATCTGTTGTCAGCCACATAGGAATACACTTGCCAAATTTCAATGGGTTTAGGATATACAGCCGCGGATGCTGGACGCCCGGACGCCCACAAAGAAATGACAACATGCACCCACATATAAATACGTGGGCGCATGATTAAAGAGTCAAATCATGAAAGGCAAGAAACGTCACTTTACCTATGAAGACACCGATGGAATGCTGATAATTGAACTGTCCTCCATCAGGGGTCCTACTCTCGCCCACGGTGGGATATTGGTTGTTGTTAATGACGAAATAAGGTATCGTGTAGCCACCATCTGCGCGGTAGGTGAACGATATCGGCACGACGCTACTGCCGAAAAAGCCCCATCCTAGTCGAGAGCCGCTAGTTACATCTGGGCGCTCAGCAATATCAAACTACAACGAGAGGTTATGCAATAGTATTACAGCAAGAATTGATGTGTTTGCGTTATGCTTCTCGTCTTTTTTATTCGGCGGAGTTTATATAAACTAGTAAAAACAACGCTTGGCGTTAAGTGCGCACACTGCGTATTTCGCGAACAGCAAAAATACCAGGGTAATGGCGCAACAGTATTTATGTCCACCCTAAACGACATAATCCTCAAAATGAGACGACCTTTAAAGCTCTTTGGCAAATGCACACATAGACGTAAAAACAGTCAATACTAAAATTTTACCTAGAAGAAGCCGGCAGGATTAGTCGGAACATGTTGCCGTGCTCAATTATCACCAGAGTCTGGTGAACAGAGGCATCTGGTTCTGCATTGGTCAACCAAGGATGAGGACAACCGGTGTTTTTCAACCAGCTCAACACAAAAAGCATGGTTTTGCAACTTTTACTGGCTGATGCTTTTCGCCCTGGTTGTCTGGGTAAAAGCCATGATGTCTTTGCCTCTAATTGAGCCGGTAATATTCCTTATCGTAATAAGGTTCTATTTCCGTTACCAACAAGAACACTGAAATCATCGGCGACACAAGAAAACGCTTCAGAGTCTATTGGGGTTGGTAAAAATCCTAAAATTGGGAATTCGAAAGTGGCGCATGCGCGACTGCCAGTGGCTTGAATAGGCAACAGAAATGGATTCCCACCACGGTAGGACACCAATTTCGTAAAAATCCTAAGTTAAATTTCGTTTTGAACGATGTTAGTAGGGCGAAAAGAAGGTTAATGTCATAGAGCAGACGACACACTCGGGCTGAGGTCACCATGCCCACCACTCGGTCTCGCCATCTGGTGCGAACTGGCAGTTCGCACCAGATGGCGAGACCGGCTCGATCACAAGTCTCGCATCCATCATCTATTAACACTACAGTTTGCTTAACATATCTGACTTCTGGTTTGTCATTTGCCACACACAAATGAGGCCAAGTAGTGGGTATACAACTCGGCTAAGCAAAATCTAATTATAACTACAGTCATTTCAGTAAACGCTGGTTGTGATCCAAGTCGTCACTGCTCATAATGTCACTCCAGCAGAACACTTTAATTGTAGGCTTACAGTACAGGTATGCTTCCATTTCCGTATCTCATCAGGATTGCCCACGACATCACAGCGTGCAATGGAAATCATTGCCCACCATTTAGTCTCGTTTCCGAGATGTTCACCGGACTCTAAATGCTAATGCAGGCTGCGTGCATTACGATCGAGGCCCGATATTACAAGATAAGGTAATGCTTTTTCTGTCTGAATATATAATGTGTAGGTTTACGAGGCACTAAATCCCGTGCTGCCCAATGCTCACAATGTCGCTCGAGCAGAACACTTTAGTCAAGTATTCAACAAATGTATGCTTTTATTTTCGTATCTCGTAAAGGTTACCAGTACCCGTACTAGAAAGTATGTAACTGAAGTATCCGAGCACCAAATGAGTAAGTTTTTGTTTCAAAAACACTCAAAAATGTGAGTGGTGCTGAAATACCCATACAAATCAGATTGGTGCTTACCAAAAATTTCACTCGCTTTCGAGCAGTTTGTCAGACTGCAATGCTACTCGAAGCTGGAATGCGAGAGAAGAGAGTTACCTCGCAGTGGTAGGAAAACACCTACTAAATTTTATGAAGATCCGCCAAAGAACTTAAAGTGGAAAGTGAGGCAGAAGAAATACAAAAGTTCAAAAGACTACAATCATGCCGCTAGAGGGCACGACAGCGGTCAAATCAGTCCGAAAATTAGCAACTGTTCTACAACGCACACGAGTTGTCGAATTCTGTGCAAAGCAATTAAGATATGCTCTCATAAACAGGAACACGCTTGCCACCTTTCATAGTGATTCTGCAAGAGGTTTGGAGGATAGTGTGGCAGACGACAAAGGACACGAAGACAATAGGCATGCTGCTGGGGGATAAAACTTAGGTCAAATCCACTTGAAACAATGCCGGTGTGGTTTTCTAGGTTAAAAACGTATTTGCCAAATTTCATAAACACCCACAAACGAACTTGGTTGATATCAACGCAAACGCAAGGAACTGTCACTGGGTGACGGATTTGCCCGCTTATCCACACCAGATGTATCCTGCTCACTAGAAACGCATGTCAAATTTCGGAAAGAACCATCAAGGAAATGGTATTGAGCCAGACAAAAATAAAACTCCTACAACAAGGCTCCACAACAGTCGAACTGGTTAAAGAATAAGTGACACCCAGGCACACCCTAGTACAAAAATATATGCCTATATTTTACAGCTGTGAACTGGGACAGTTGTGACGGTGGTACTGTCTTAGTGTCATTATGATCCTTAAGAGCGATATGACCGCTAGAAAGGTAGGTGGCAAGAACTAGACTGAAAATAAATAATTACAACAAGAGGCCACTAGGTGGATTACAACACTTCGAATCGAATTTAAAATGATAAGATGTCAACTTCTCACTAATAAAAACGTATTTGCCATGTTTCATGTACATTCGTCAAGGATCTCCGAAGATTCCGAACAAAACAAAAGTCCCAGTTTTAAATGTAAAAAATAAACTTGTCACTACAAGAGGCACAGCAGTAGTCCGATACGCCGGAAAGACGTCATTTGTTTGTCGCATTTATCGGAAAAGAGATGCCAAATTCAACAACGATCCTGCAGGGGTTAAACAGATACAGTCATGGCTGCAAAAAAACGAAAGTCCTGCTTAGGATGCCTCAGTAGTCAGGTTTCTCTGAAAAATGAACGTTAGCCACAGTCATCTCAACAGGAGGTCGTCTGCTAATTTTTACTGTTCCTTCCAGCAGTTTGGCTACCGGAATTCCTCACCTGTAAATTGTATCAAACAGGGCGCTGTGTTTCAATCTTACCGTCTGTTTGCCAGCGTCTGGCTTAAGAGTGACGTCTCCGGACCAGTATAAGCGCCAAGTATTGGACTGTCCACTCACAGGTGACCACAGGCCAACACGCAGCTGCAAGCCAGTTGACCCAGAAGTTTGCTTCCAAAGGGAAACCTAGAAACAAGATAAGTTCTCAGCTTGCATCTTCGCTTGCAATGCACTATTCCCTTTCACTGACTTTATATGAAACAAATGACTTGCTGTTTATAGAGAAAAAGTGAATAACTTCTCATTTCGCGTAATTGAAAATCGTAATGTTTGAGCTGTATTTCCGGGGAAAATCTTCGCTTAAGGTGGCACTCAATATTTTTGAGTCGCGGTGGAATTCGCATCCTCCAATTTCACATTTCATTAAAACTTGGTGTCTTTTGGTACGGTGGGGCATCTTGAGTTTTGCGCTGCATGCAACGGCTACGAATGTCATTTGCTTGATATTTTTAGTGCGTTCTAAATTAAAGATTGTCAATTAATCACCCACTGCTTGCAAGCGGAAGCTGAAATTTAGCAAAAAGTTCTTGTACTCTCCGGACTTTCTGTCTCAAAATTTTCACCTGCCTTCTGTAATCTGCAAAGGTTTGACACAACATAACTTATTGTTTTATTAGCAAATGATGTCGCCGTGTTCAGTAAAGGGCCATCTGGGATTACTCAGCGACACTCGAATGTCGTTGTATTTACCCACGATGCCGTATACATCCGTCAAGCATGTTTGCTGCCTCGTTTTCGTGCCACTGCAGTTTCACATGTTACTTGCTGTTGTCTCTTTACAAGTTTTTACTCAATTCGTGTTATCAGTGCTGTGCTGTGTGCTGGCATGTTTATACAGGATTTTAGTTAATCCTTCTGATTAACTTTCTACCAACGTCATATCTTCGAGATTACATATTGGATTCTAATGTAACTTTTTACTGTGCACTGTTTTCCAAATGTTGTTAAGACAATGTTTTGCTTCGTCATGATGGTGCTACAAAAATGGGGGCCATTAAAATAGCTCAAAAAGTTACATAAAACGAAATGGAGAATATGATTAAGAAAACTGTAACAGTGTGTTTGAGACCTCATCTTGAATATTTATATCAAAAGATATTTGTTCATGTTTTTGATAGCGTTGGTTTTCCATTCGTCGTGAATGTATTTTTCACACGGGTTTTGCTTTTTCTCTTGAGGCTACATATTGCTTAAATCACCGACGAAGTTTTATCCATTTGGCAGTACTACAAATTTTCCGAATCTTGCTAACAATTAATAAGTCGTCTGACACCAAACATACATTTAGGCAAACCTCTCCCTCTCCAGTGTATTTTTAGCCCTGGTTGTACGGTAAAACATACTACGAACAGAACAGCAAAAGTGGGAAATAATATTGTAAACAGCTTTCAATGGTTGAAGTGAAAGCTTCCGCATGCTAAACTAGTGCAAAGCTGTAACATTACATCTGCCACGATTGTAGAGTACGTTTTGCCTATATTGACGCTTTGTAGCTTCGACAATTTTCGTACAGCAAACAGCAACAAATGTTGTGAACAAAATCATGACTTACACTTTGTAGTTTTCCATTCGGTAAATCTGTGTTGTCGATGAAGTATACAGGGTTGGCATTATAACCTATATTTCCATATTGTCTTGCTTTTATTTCTTCTCCATAGAAAGCTACAATTGATAAAAATGATTAATTACACAGGCTATTTGTTATCCATTTGGTAGCATTGGGCACAAACGTTTTCAAGAATGTCGGTGTCCGAACAAATTTCTCATAATCAAAATGCAACTCTTGCTGAGCAGGGTCTTCTGTCACCTGAGAAATAGGGGTCTGCATCTTTTCAGAGGGGAATTTTTCGAAGAGAGAAGTGTCCCTCACGATCGCCAATCCTCATCAACAAGAGCAACGTGGAGCGTTAAAATGCGCCCACGATAGCACCGCAAACGATGTGCTTCTATGGATGTTTTAGTATAATAACAAGAGCAACGCGGAGCGTTGAAATGCGCCCACAATTGCACCGCATACGGTATCCTTCTAGGGTTGTTTATTGGTACCATAAAGTGGCCAGTAGAGGGCATACTTTGCAAAATGGAAAGGCATGGTCATTGTCTCCTCAATGGGCTAGGGGCAAAATGTGAGTAATCTTCATAATACAAGCACATCCTATACCTCAGTTGCTTAAAACACCACAGAAACATAGAATTAAAAACAAATTTACCAACATACGAGATTAGCACAGCATTAGAATGCCAGAAACAAATTTCTACT
>NMRA01000160.1:440276-551759 GCA_002633005.1 Phoronis australis
CGAATCCATCCGAAAACGGCAGGATAGCGTCATCTCACTATTAGGTGCCTACATACCAAATTTCATGAAAATCCATTCAGGACTTTTGAAGATACAAAGGTAAGCGTAAAAACCTAAAATTGCCACTAGGGGGAACACCGGTAGTCGGATCCGTCCGAAAGTTCGCACATGCCGTCCCATTCATGAATGGAACATATGTGTCAAATTTCATGAACGTATGTCAAAGGGTTTTGGAGATAGAGCAGCGGACGCCGGACGCCGGACGCCGGACGGACGGACGGACGGACGGACGGACGGACAGAGATGACGGCATAATGCGTCCACATATAAATATGTGGGCGCATAAAAATTGCCATTAGATGGCGCAGAATGCGTCAAGTCCATCTCGCTGGTTCCCTGCGTACCGAGCCAGTAATGTTTAATAGCCGCGTGCTTGAAGCACACACATGTACAATAAACACGCCGTCATCTGGCCGGTTTACTAATGTGTTATTCCGGCTGTATGAATACAGGACAGCAACGTAAACAAGTAAGCGACAGTAAGAAAGATGTACTCTGAAAAGGCGCAACCACAATTTTCTGGGATTCACATTTCTTGAACATGAATTTTAAACACCGATTTATCTGTACAACAGATCACATTTACACTTCTTCCATCAGTCATGGCAATTTGTTTGCGTAAAGCGCGGCCTGTTGAGAGTTCGACTAACCAATCAGAAACGCCGGTGTAAAAATTTCCCGAGGAAAATTAAGTGACACCCGCGTGCTAGCCATCACCTAGCGGCACGCAGGGATCCAGCGAGCAAAGGCATCCGAATTGGGAAGGAAGGTGCCGTCGTCTCTGTAAAGCACAACTATTACCAAAATTTCATGAAAACAAGCCAAGGAACTCCTAAGACAAATGCAAACATACAATACACCTGACATTAGGGGGAACAGCTATTGTCCGATTCGTCTGAAACTCATCGTCATCTGTTGCCATCTCTATAGAAGCGGATCTGTCAAACTTCTCAACAATCCTTCAAAGGGTTAACTAAAGGAGATAAAACCGCAGATACAAAAAGCAAAATTGCCCCTAAAGGACCTCAGAAACAGCCAGAATCTTCGCATCAGGATCCCAATCGTCATGGTTATAGTCGTCGTTTGAGTGACTTGTCAGAGACAGGCATCAAATACATGCTGATAAATTTTGAATGGCCACCAGGTGAAGCATAAATCGTCCAGTCTGCCCGGAAATAAGAAGATGGTGCCGTGTCCCTAAAAGAAACCTATTTGCTGACTTTCATGAGAATATATTTATGTACTCCGAAGAAACAAAAGTAAACTTAAAAACATTTAGCTTCTAGGGGGCGCAGTGGTATTTGGAATACCGTTTGTCGTCGGCTCCATTTGAACAGATTTTTCAAATTTCACAAAGCTCTTTCAAAGGGAGATTAGGCCTCCGACGCAAAAACACAAAATTACTACTGACAGTAGTTGGGCCCGTCGGAAAGTCGTATTTAGTCGTGGCCGAATCTATTTGTAAATGGGAAGACGTTTTCATCTCTTTAATAGAAACCTATTTGTCGAATTTCATGGAAATACATCTTTTAAATCTGAAGATACAGAGGCAAGCGTAAAAACATATTTTCCCCTAGGAGGCACTGTGGTTTTTGAATCTGTTCGACACTTGTTACAATTTGTCAACGGCTCAATAGGATAAGAATACAGTACATCTTTCAAGTTTCATGAAGCTCCTTCGACGGGTTAAGAGATTCGGCCGCAAAAAGTGTCTACAAGGTGACGCAAAATTTGCCAAATCCTTTCGAAAATGGAAGGTCGTCATCGCCTCAGTATTAAAAACCCATTTGCCGAATTTCATGAAAATCCCTCAGGTAACTCCGACGATACAGAGGCAATAACGTAAAAAACTAAAATTGCCACTAGGTGCACAGCGGATTAAGATCGGTCCGAAACTCATCGTCATCAGTCGTCAGCCACATAGGAACGCACCTTCTAAATTTCAATAAAATCCTGCAGGAGTTTAGGAGATACAGCCGCAGATGACAGACGCCCAGAGATGACGGCAATATGCACCCACATAAAAATTTGTGGGCGCATAAAAACAACCCCTCGAGAGTATCCCATAAATGAGGTGCAAGAACACATTAATTACTCCACAGCATACGTTAAAGGAAAATATTGAAAAGTTTGAAATTTTTCATTTAACATTAAATAAATCGACTAATTTTCATTCTCATTATCGAAACTGGTTCACACTTTTGTTTTCCAGGTAAATAAAATCGTCGATCGTTTCATGATTCACGTGACCGTACGCTGATCTCGTGAACTACGTTCGTGTACGATATGGGTACTCTCAAGTCCACCAAAATAGTTATCAGAACGTTCGACCCAGTTTAAATATCTTGCTTAAACGGGTTCGGGAAATGCGGAAACTGACAACTTTTACTAAAACATGCCCCTAACGAGAAAACGTCCAGGGTGTCCTTACGCAGTCTACTTTTGTCGGTTCTGATTTTCGAAAAAGTACTGAGGACTATCTTGGTGTAGCAATGCCCATTTATGAAGTTTTATCTGTTTAAGTGGCAATAAACCCACCTTCCATCGCAAAAATATTTGATTTCGACCGCTTATTGTTAGGAATTTGGTCTCAATTTGTTCTTTCGGTCAAGTTAGAAACGATTCCAGGGTCTCAAGGAATAACAAATTGTCAGCTCTTTGCAAACACGGCAATCATTTCTCACCATTTCTCACCTGACTAAGGAACTAAATCACACTAGTTCATAGTGACAAGTGGTCTGAATCAAAGGTTCACTTCTTGGAAACAACGCTGGTTTGTAGCCGCTGAAGTTCGCTCAGCGATCAAAGCAGAGCAATGTTACTTGACTTATCCTGGGCGGCGCACCATAGGGGGCTGGGGCCGGGGTTATAGCCTCCCACTTTTTCAGTGCTGCGCCGCCCACGGTCTATAGGCGGCGCACCACAGGGGGGCTAGGGGGCTTTAGCCCTCCCCCCATTTCTTTCAACGCTGCACCGCCCATGCTTATACTGTATCTCACATGAATTAAATTTCTGTAATTTTTCCTAGTAGATTGTGTGCAAATTACAACGTGTTCAGTGGCAAACGTAGGTAGCCCACGTACGTAAAGACCACCATATTACACGTAGGTACCTAGGGTATGACCCGAATTATTCAGATACGGGAGAATTACTCAGTGGAACTCCCGCTCTACAGTTGATGTAAAAGGACGCTAGGTCTTCATATGATGTCGTATTTCTAGGAAGTACTTAGGTGATGGCCTTTAACAACCACCGCTGATTTAAAGTCTGCCGAAACGGAATAAGAAACTTGTCCAACTTACTTTGTCCGGCAGCTGGGCAGACCAGAACTAAAACGAGGCCGATGGTGGGCCACATGACCTGTGAATAAAAAACAAATGGTGGTCAAAGATTCACAACTAGTATGGTTGCAAATAAATGGTATTTTAATGTTCATCTTGGACGCGACTAAATTTTGTACAATAGACATATATACGGTAAAATTCTTAGTTATGGACACGTGAAAGCAGACGCAAAATTTCGTTTGGTCAAATTTCTCAAATTTTTTTTTGGAAATTCTACTTTCTTACAAGGACAGTTTGTTGTAACAATGTTCGGTAAAACTTTAGAATATTTGCGTGGGAAATTCGCCACGTGATCTCGATATAACGGCTAGTAAACGCAAAAATCAGCTGAGTCAATCATTGGTATTCAGCTGCGTTACAAGCGATTAATGGGTTATTTTTTATTATTTTCACTTAACATAATCCTTTTAATCGTTTAGATTGATCAGACTCGCTATCAGTGACCAAAAAGGTTAGTCGTCTGCCGATAGTTGTTAGGGCCATCGCAGATGAAGGGCTGTGTGCCTGGCCGGGAATGCCAATGAATTTAGTCCATAGCTAACGTCTACTGCAACATGGACCGCGAGGATTTTGTCAACAGTTGGATTTCTTCAGCTGGCAAACGTAAGTCCTCAAAGTCTGCGAGCGAGGTGAACTAACTATTGAGCCGATTGCCTTCGGTGGCTAGCGAAATTTGATTTAAGCAAGATACATTTGTTAGCTTCATCGGCTTTAAAAAGGCATTCGATTAGGTGGGCAGAGACTGTCTTCTGAAATTGCATGGTGTAATGTTGTTAAGAAGCTGTTTTTGTCATTAAATCCCTCCTCGTGAACACCCCGTTGTGTATTCGTCTGGATAGTATGAACACCGCTATCAATTGTTATCCAGCAACTAAGGGGGTGCATCGCTACTTTATTTAAGCTAGCATCTTTGTGAATGGTCTCGCAACGGAACAAAGATGACAATGTAATGGAAGTAGACAACGAGTTGGAGATAACCAGATGCTATGTATGCTGATAATTGCTTTGTTAGCTGAAAATGAGATTTTCTTGTAGATTTTGTTGAACAAAGTTCACCAGTTGCGTTAAAAGTGAAAATTACTGGTTAATGGAAGCAAAACAAATATTGTGCAATTTAAAGAAAACAATGGTTCCAGCTTTTAACTTTTTGTTTAAGCTTGCATATCGAGTTCTTAATTACAAGACAAAGTACAAATATCTGGGAGTGTTGTCTCTTAAGACCTGTTCACACTGGCAAACTCTGCCAAACTTTTGTTCTCAGGCACAGCCAAAGTTGGAGTTTGTTGATGCTCTGCTGAGTTTAGCAACTAGTCCACACTAGCAAACTAGGCCAAACTTTCCCTTACGGAGGCTACCGTTTTGAACACTGATAATCACATGCTTGCTTGTTAGTCATTATTCACCAAAGTCCACCAAACGGTTTTCAGATTAATGTACATACTACTTTGGTCGTGTTTAGCAACCCATCCACACTGGCAAACTTCTGTTAGCAAACTCGAATTTGATCGAGTTTGCCAATATGGCCTGGCCTTTAATTTCGATGTTGGACTTAACACCGAGTGGGACTTGGTGCGCTATTCTCTGAGTTCAAACCTGTGGAGGGTATTAGTTTTAGTACTTTGAACACAATGTATACAATGGGTTTCTTATTGAAAGGTTGTGAGAAGATTCAAAACTGTGCCACAAGACGAGACATTTTTGGGGGGGTTCACCACTTCAAAGAGGGAACGTATAAATTATTTAAACATGTTTAAAATATGTCATTTTAATACATAAGTTGATCCAATCATTCACATTGACCACATCAAATCCCGCCTCGCTGGTTGATTCTGCCCGTGTGCACTGCATTTACGCTACCTACAACTACCGGTCACTGAGCATACTGCCGCCATATTTGCGGATAAAGACGGCAAGAGTAAAATTTCACTCGAGGCACACAGCTCAGCTTGTTGGTACTCGTCTGCGGTAGCCTCAGGTAACCGGGTCAAGTTCGTCCCTTGTCATAACAGTCACAGGGCCTCTCAATCGTATTGTTCTCCTCAAGTAAGCTTAAAAATTACAATAAAAGCCTCTTTGGCCAGAGATGTGCCACTCTGCTCTTGTAACCGGGTGGGACACGTTAACGCAACAAAAGTAGGCGAGGTGTGTTGAATGTTTACTATGACTAAGAAAGGAAACGTACACCCTCCATTCAAGCCATGAAATCATTCACAGAATCGGATCATTGTCCATAGGAATTTGCTGAGGGGTTCTATACCGGTCTGAGAACTACGCGCAACAAAAATATTATTGCGATTATGATCACAGTGACAGATACAAATTATGTGTTGTTAAACTGATGTTCATCGTTTCACTTGAAATTAATAGAAATACTTTCACAGTACATATTTGAATTGGAACACCAAAATGCAACAGTATAGGTGCTTTCATCGACTACCTAAAATGGGAACGTTTTAAGACTTGAGCGAAGGCTTGAATATTCGTACTAAAGACCGGAGTCGAAAACTGCAGGGGCGGATCCAGGATTTTGAGTTAGGGTGGCAGGGCACAGGAATAACCAGAATTGCAGCAGATGCGCGCGCCCAGCCTAAAATGTGGGGATGTAGGGGTCTCGAATTTTGGGTTTGTGGACCTGTTGACTAAAAAAAACGTAAACGGGTTTTGTTCAGGGCCTATGCATTGTTTATTCACCGCCCGAGCCCCACTGGTTGCGCACATGTGATAGCCAGTAATTCGCATCCGATGTCCCAAATGGTATCTGGTACAATTTTGGGGGGCATGCCCCCCCCCCAAATCCGCCACTGAACTGTACTCGAATGATGCAGCATGCTCGGTCAAGTCACGTGGGTCCGAGTCCGGGCGGAGTAAGAGTGCCAAACTTACAACTTGGGCCTTGGTTATTCGCGCAGGCCTTAATTTAATTGTCAGGACATCAACGGATTAGCGTAATTTGTGTAATTGACATTTAAGTGGTGATTGAAGACTTGTTCATACACCATTACTTTTACAAAGCTGTTTTGTGTATAACTGTATCACTCACCATTTGTTAATAGGCGGGGCTCGATATTAACGACTGGCTCTAGGAAAGGCAAACTTTGCACTGCTCAAGTGTTTATTTGTCAAACATGATTGCGCAACTCTGCGAATAGTTCCTGGCAATAAACTTCACATTCCACCGTTCCTTGTTATACCTTAAGTTTTAGGGCGTTCCGTTTTTTCTATCTTAATTGAAATTGAGTGTATTCAATTTGTCGCAGCGACTCTATGCGGAAACAAGTGATGCAAGTGTCACTACACACTTGGGGCAAACAGGGCACTATAACTCAAGTACACGTGTAACGTCGTTAAACAATTGACTTTTAACATTTATATAAAACAAAACAACAAAGATTGTCCCTATTGGCCGGACCACCACACTGCCGTAACGTATCTTTACAGATGCAAAGTGATTTTAATTTTGAGAATCACATACATTGGTCGCGTGTACAAAATGTGTACACAGGATGTCCCGCTCACTAGACTGTCGAGTTTTCACGTCCAGGATCGCTACCAAAGCTTACCTTTAGAATTCCAATTCCAGCGGAACGGATCACTCTTTAGGTTAGGAGCTCCATAAAAGGGCTTATGGTAACAAAACCACATGAAAGCTTCACAGTTCAAAGGGAAGTGCGGCGCTTTACACAATTTCCCATATTGCCATTCAGCCAATCAGACGCAATGTTTGGATTAAAGAATCGTTTTTTATTAATTTCGTTTTTTATGAATTGTATATGAAGGTTCAAAGTACGAGCAAGTAAAATATGCAAAATATACCGAAACTACTTTCAGAAAAGCAACATTAAACAATAATGGTTGACTCGGTGTTCACTTGTGGTGCTAAAGAAAAGAGCCCCCTCTTTTTAACAATATTCTCCATATCGAGGCTGTATACACTGGAAAGGTGTGTTTGTGAAGTGGTCACCAGCTGTTACTAAAACTTTCTGAAGCCAGTGCACTGTTTGAGTTCAAAGTCAGTCTAACGTTGAATTTGCTTATCACTGAAAGGAAATTTTGGGATGAAGAGAATTTCAAGTGATTTTTAAATATTTTTCAGGGGAGAATGGGGCTGATATTTGGCCATAAAATTGAGGCATTGAGGACCCTGACTTACTACATGGTTAGGTGGTGCTTTAGTCGGGTGCAAAACGCATAATAAATTTAGGAAGTCAGTTATTCTGGAAAATATTTCACCGACTCGTTTTACTGCCGAATACATAAAGTGAGCAGCTAGTTAGCGGGATTGGGGTTCTCCGGCGAGCAAGAATTCGCTACACCATGGACCGGCAGCTGTTACTATCCAAAGCTCGTCGAGATCACTTGCCCAAATTTGGTAGGAAGGAAATTGGAACGTGTTATGTGATCTCTACAAATTCACTAGAAAATAGCCGTGTACAAAAAATTAGCAAAAGCAACAAGATTTTTTTATCTAAGTGTGCTCCCCAATCACAAGTAATCAAACAACACTGTCCAAATAACATGGAAGGTGTTATCGGGCATTCTTGATCCAGACCAACTCAATACCTGAGAAACTGAGAAAAGAGGCGGGCACACGAAAAAGCCTAGTCGAGACAACACCACTTTTGCCCAGTCATCATTTATATTTAAGTAAACGACGCGACAAAATCAAAGTATTCACCTGGAAGGGCAAAATTGCCATCACAGAAGATACCGGACTCGACGGGAAAGGCATTCTCTAGGTAATAGAATACGATAACGGATATGACAACATACCCACCCGATATGACAGGTGACGTCCCTACCAGTGGAAGAGCCACCCTGCGGCTGCCGGGGAGGATCGAGACGGCGGCATACCGAACAGTCAAGAATCCCCCCGGTTGGTCGAAGGCCGATTGGAATGTTGAATTAGGGAATGTGGCATGGGATTCACCATTTACGGTGTAGCATGCATTCTTTCTGTTCCTCAAGTGAAAGATTTCACGCGGTACTAAGTGCTGTCCTGCAACAGTCACTAGTGGAATGCTCCACGTGTGACGCTCTTGTACACAGAGTCTACTTACCCAGCCTTTGTAAGGGAGGCATTGGAAAGCTAATGTAATACTTGACTTCCTTACGCCGACTACACACTCATACAGGGTTTGAAAATTACTGTCGACTCATGTGCGTTTGGTCTTCCCGTACTTTGCCTCCACTGGCTTTTGTAGTGGCATTTTCTTATTTCATACTCAGACTACAGAATTCGTTTAGCCCTGAAGTTGGGTTTCCTATTGTAGTAACTCTTTTCAGGGTACGCTTAAACTAGGCCTGAGTCACAAGGGTGTGCCGTCAATGGTTATGTAACGCGCCTCTATCGTCCTAGGTAGAAATGGAATCAGCTAAAGTGTCTTTGGGTTATTTGTATAATAGACTAAGAATGGTATTCACTTCGGAGTATCAGCATTACAATTGAGAGAGACTTGGAGATCGAAAAGACATAGTATACACCCATTGCAAAAGTTATGACTGTGAACAACGGTGCGAACAGAAACTAACAGTTACCCTATGTAAAATGCATTAGCACCCAATACAAGCTAATGCTCAGTGGGACCTGAGCTATGGGAAAACACTAGGCTATCTACCTTTCCATGTTAGTTCATTATTCAAAAATCACCACGTTTCAAATTGCACATCAGTGTTCTGTAAAAAGGTTTTTATGGAAGTTAAAGGGGCATTTCGCTGTTGAGTTGTTGAATTCGTAATAGACGCGCTTTGGGGTTTGAAAACATTACCACGGTTACAATTACATTGTTTTTTGGTCTAAATGATCAAAAACAATTTGTAAGATTAAAATCTAATTTCAGTGGCATAAATTATTGGGAGAACGGACACAGCAGGAAGGGATCCAACTCCACATATGACACCTGTTTTGTTTTACACAACAATTCCAATCACTTTTTTAGCAAACATGTGTAACTTCTATCGCCATCAAACCGTAAAATAAAGTTCTGCATTTTACAAGTAAAAACAATTCATTACCTAGGCAACTGTTAACAAACACACGTATCACTAAAAATACAAGACAATGACGCCTCTTGCATGAATAAATTAATTAATTAAAAGTGCCAACACTTCTTTAACTATACAAAAAATCAACTTTCAATAAAGTTTCTTTACAGCAATCGAGCAAAACTGTGCAGTCATGGTACAAAGAAAAGTCCAATATTATATGGCCTCTTAAAAGTCTCACTGAACACAATTGGGGTAATCACATTTATGAAATCGCTTTGAAGGCGTTCTCGCAGGAGTGATCGCATCCTGTCTCAACACGAATCTCGGGACAGTAAGTGGTGAAGTCGAAATTCTACAGATATTGGGATTGCAAGACAAACCCCAAACACAATTTGACAGACATCCTTGTTTATCTTGGACGAATTGCTATAGAAATCAGCAATCAGTTTGGATAGATCCCCCGGGTTTTACCGCAACGCGATCATTCGACAGATACTACTGGGGAATACTATTGTGAAACAATTGTCGATTTTCGAAATGATGTCAATGCAGAGCTAAAAATCAACTTACCGCTGAGTTGTGTGACTCTAGTTACTTCCACAAAACCCTTGGTCAGCCTCTTCACCGCTACAGCGAGCGAGCGTGGTGCAGGAGGAAATGATTCAAGGCCACGCCTTACACGTTTCGCGACAGAGAATGCCTCACAAGGCGCAGTCCCTCTCAAAGGGTTATGTAAGACGGAGCTTTGAAAGAAAGTTGAGGGGCTGTACTTATGAATGGACTTTTGTTTGCACAGCCATCCTTTGAGAGATTTCTTCTCTCGTAAAATATCGTTTGTCATGATGAAGGTGCCTAGAAGAGGTGCAACATTGAATCACCTAACGGCCCGCCCGTCTGGACACCTAGGAATTCTTTCCCATACACTGGTTTACAGGTTTACATTGAACAATTTTTATGACAGTAAGGGCACCAAGTTAAAGTGACCCAAAACCCAAGACTTATTTTTACCCCGGGATAATTCGACATTTCTGTTTGACGGGGTGGGCCGATATCCACTGACTGGTTTTAACTAGTTTTAGTGGTTAAAACCACTAGGTGGGGCTTCGGTTGTCACTACACATACTCGCATGGGGAACGATTGCATCAGTGTAGCAAATACACTCACCGGCAGGCCATTAACCTCCGTGTAAGAAAGTTACTGGACCATTCACTACGTAAGCCAACAGTAGCGTTGGTAAGTCGGAGTGTTTGAAGGGCTTGATCGGATTCATAGAAAACTTTGAAATGACGGCAATTGACGATTCTCAAAAACACTTAAAAGTTGTTTTGAAACTAGTCCAGTGAATTTTGGACGAAGGGCTATCAAAATATAATACTTTAACAAAAAAGTTGAATGCGTAGGCCTAAACCCAAAAAGAATAGGTTTGAAAACTGTCAACAACGAAATTTGCTCATGTTATTGATATCGTTGTTGTGCTTTCCACTCATCCTTCTCTTTGTCAAAAAAACAACACTCGCCCTATCCAATCAATGGCAGATTGGAAAAAAGTTAAGAAAACCAGTAATTGTACAGGCTTTCTATTTTCAAAAAAAAAATACACTTCCTGGGTTAAAATCTATGGTTTAGTAGATATTTGACTGAAAACACAGACATGTTGACAACTCCTTGTACTTAAGAGCGGCTAGTCTGAGGAAGGAAGTTCTCTCGGCCTGTACTGCCATACGTGGCACCACAGAACGGCTAGAGTTCTATGGTGGCACGTAAGGGGGCGTGCAGTTCAGAGTTTTCAGGCCCCGCCCTTTTCACGTCACTAGAGCCGACTCGATCTCTACTGATGCGCGTATCTTTTTCGATTTTTACAGTCTCTAGGAAGGGAACTTTTTGGTGATTTATGCAATGTAACTCCCCAGGAAAATGTCACATTTATCGAAGTTTATAGTATTTATTAAAAAACGATTAAGGGGGTTGGGTTTAGATACGCATTTTATGTAAAACCTATAAAAAGATGATGAATGTCATGGAGAAATTTGCAATTTAGTATTGATGATGCAAGATTTCAACACATCGGTCTCTTTTCATGGTGTTCACTGATCTCTTAAAGGGAGAGTTTCGTCTTACCGCCTACCGTTAAATGTTGTATTCTAATTTGGCTGCGTCACATTCCGCGAATAGTTAAGGTCAGTACACCCAATGAGACTATGAAATAGTCACTCGTCACACACGTGACACTTTTAATGCACTCTATTAGAGCTTGCGCCCCGACACCAGCCGCGAGAGTTTGTAATGAGAATTTGCAGTCATTTTGCTCGACTGAGCTAGTCGAGAGTTGTAGTTTTCAAGTATAGCCTAATTTCATTGCTTCGTTTTCATGTTGTTCTTACTGTTCATCAACCGAGACTCTTGAGGTACGGTCCCATGCAATCATCGATTCCTCGGCAAAATTAGTCAAAAAACCGACAATTACACAGGTCATTCTTGATAATAATTCTGTATTCTATGGCCCAGCGTGGATACCGGGAGTCAGTAGTTTGGCCTCTGATGTCGTTTCAACTCGTGTCGTAGAACCATTTCCAATACGCCAGGAGGTTTTAACAGGATATTTTGGGTGCTATCACGTTATAGTAATCTATGAAAAGAAGTTGCATCTGGTCTAAATGAAAATTTTAGGCCCAAAAATGTTAATCTTAGTGCACTTGTGTGCGTTGATTTCTGAGAAGTAGGTCTACTGTTAATTGTAGTATTTACCTATACCCATGAAAAAAAATAAAAACTGAAAATTTTGCATTTTAAAAGAACCTAGTAGTACAGTCCTTTGTGTTGCTGACAGAGCAGTTTATTTACCGATAGCCCCGCTCTTTCCAGGTTTTTAATTTTTTCCACCATCCCGCCACACCATCTAAATGGTACTGTTGCAATTTTCCTCGCGACATAGCCATATTTGCCCGCTCGAATAAAGAACAACAACAAAAATGCAGCTGAGCATTTTTGGGAGTTACACCTCGGCAAAAATCTCTGTAGGTGCGTGTTCGTGTGTTACAGCTAACACTTCACCCTTAATTCGTTTTGGCTTAGACCCAGATGTCCTAATTTTTATCCTGAAGTCCCGCTTTTCAATCCAGTTGTTCCATTGTTTTGTTGACCGTGACAACTATGCAATATGTGTTACAAATAACGTTATCTCTTTTTATGAATATCATTATTTTACAGAGTCATTATTTTACAGAGTCCGCGTTCTTAAGTAGCGTAACAATCGTAAAAATGTGTTTACAGTAACATACAGGCTGTATGTATCAGGATCACTACTACTTTTACTTTCTGTAGAAAAGTGCTTATTTCTAAACTTTTATGGAAACTGCAAGCAACGTGAAGCTATCAACAGTACATTTCAAAGCCACCTGATAGATGTTTGCCATTCTTTATCCATCAGAAAACTTTTATCTGTTGCTAATTTCGTAAATGTCACTGCATTTTCATTTTTTCTTGAAGAATTTAATAGTATTAAACGGCACCGAAGGTCCAAATAATTACATTATATAGTGTATAATTTTGAATGAATTTCTGCCTAAATTATCCACAGCAAGTGTGAGGGATCCATATTCTAGAACCTTCGTCTTTATGGGGTAAGAAATCTTTTGAATCGTTAAAATTATTTCCCTAACCTCTCTGATTTATTTCCTTTTTATGTTACTCACACGCTGTTATTTTTTGCATTTTGTTAACACTCTTGGTTTTCAGAATTTTGAACCAGTCAGGTATGCGAAATGATAATTATTAATGAATTAAGTTATTTATCTTTTGCTTCTGGTATCATCATCGAGAATTAACAAATGGCTTTCTCATGATATCATGGCTCTTATGCAATTCGGTAGTCACGTGTTCTCATTTAAAATACACGGCATTGTCTCCCGTAATCTCGCGAAGTCTTGCTTTTTAGCGAGGTCCTAGCGTTACTGAACGGTAGGCGGAATTGGCATTCTAGGGCTAGAATTCTATGCTTAGAATATTATTCACAGGGATTAATCACAAGTCTCATTTCTTCACGAACTGAAGTTCATAAGAATCTCTTTGGACTGTCCCAGTCTTCTCAAACCCAATGTAAACCCCTTGAGTAAAGTTCTGTTGCAGTCTGGCCCTTTTGAGACATAATTTCCAACCCGAAAAGAATCCCTTTGAAGAGAATTTAAAGATGTTTAATGATTTCGATCAACTCGTTTTCTGAAAATGTCCCCTTTTCGATTTGAGTTTCATTTTTCACGGAGCGTAAAAACTTACTTTCAAATATCGAAACTCCAACAATTCGATTGCTTACTGAATTTGATAGCCGTGTAATTCATGCCAAATGATGTTGGGTGGATTTCGCAAGCTATTGTTTCACTTGCGACATCCATGAGACGGGTGCTACCATTGTTTTCCTTTGTTGCATCTTTGTTGGACAATACAGGTCGCTCGGATATCGTACCTTGGGCGCACATTAGTCGGTTACCGATAAATGCAACAATATCTTTATTATAAGAAAGAAAAACAAAATGAACAATAGATAGTCCAGTCTATGCGACGAGCTTGTGCCCTAGTTTCCCGCGATCAGGAAATCTTATCTAAGGTCTTATTGTGCGGAGTCGGTAGAATTATTACTGCATTAGAGATGGCGTCAGGGCAACAAAACACTGGCTGAAACATCGTGGAGAAAAACCGGTTATTGTCGAATTTACACTGATGCGGAACCATTGCTGATTTCCGTAAGGTGGGGTTCTTGCGCGTTCAGATTACACATTGAAATATTCGCTAGATGTCGCGATGTACTACAAGCAAATCACCTTCACGATCGAGTATAAAGTGTTACAGAGCCCCAAGCCACGGGATCACAGCCAACGATAACAGATTGCTCACTGGGCATTACAGAGGTATTTGTGGCCGGTTACATGGAAAAGCCCCAAATGAGGACTCAACTATGTTCCTTAAATTGCGTACTTGTTCGTAAAATATTGGTTGTTCTAATGATGTTTTATTCTCGTTGCTAAGACATTTGACTTGACACGCATTAAGAGTGATCTCTATGCTGAATTCTCAATTTTATGGAAAACAATAGGGATATTTTCATGCAACGAATTATTATAAGCGCCTACTTATTTTCATTGAAATAAGGTTCCATTTTAACTATATTATTAAAAATATTATTAAAAGGGTTATTAGTAAAAGAGAAGCTCACAATAAATGTAAAATGACAGAAAATGTTTGCGAGTAAACAAAGTCATGAATACGCAGAAGATTTAGGGTAGGGGTCCACGTCAGTTCTGCATAATTTCTTACCTTTACGAAGAATGTTGGGTAATGCACCGTTTACACCAAAGCCATTATGATTTATAAACGCGGTTTAAACTTAAAAACACTAGGCGAGATCTGAACAGTTTAAATCGAATTGCCAGTGCATTGTGTACAGCGAAATTAAGAACTCGTTAAAATCAAAAGTTTCGCCAACAGATAAATTCCTTCGTCAGTGGAAAGCTCTATCCTGTTCACTCAACGATGCCAGCTTTTGATAAAACGATAGACTATAGCGCCTTTCTATTGAAGAGTTTCATTATTAGAATATCTTTTACAAGCCTGATGCGTGTTATAAAAGGATTTTGCATAACGAGTTCGTATAAATTTCGCCAAGTGGGTTGCTCTGCCATCAAGTTTGTTTTTACTTGGCGAATTTCAAGAAATTCACACGCAACCTCTAGTTCCACAAAAGCTGGAACCCTATTGTTTTTTTGTCATCATCGGATTCAAAATGGTGGACGTGGCAGCCATTTTGTTTTCGAATTCAGATTCAAATGCTCCTTGAGGCCGTATTGTTTGACCTACATGTAGGCAATCGAAAATCATTGCTGAAGACGTGTACTACAAATGTACTGGAAATTATTTACTTTCAGTTAAAGATGGCGGGAATATCGGCCATTGCGCATGCGCACCTCAATTTTGGAATGAATTTTTCAAATTTTACTTTCTTATAACTGGCTATTATTAAGTGCTGCGTAACTGGAAGTTGCTTTCAAGATGGCGGATCTGACTCATTTTCACCCATTTTCAATTGTGCTGTGGTGTCATTTTGAACGGGAAAAGCAAATGACGTGAATTTTTATATGTGGATCTTCTAAGATATACTCTTTCAAATGATTTGTAACAATTTTTTCTCTGACTTACCGTTTTGTAAGTTATTTGTCAGTTCCGTCAATGCCTTAGACAACAATTAAGTCATTTTGTCACGATGGTCTGAAGAGTATATACTCTCAATCAGTGACAAACTATCATTTCCAAAATTGCTTCTCATATGTGGAACTAGCTGAGACCAATTTTATTACTGAATTTGGTCTAAAGCAAAAATCCGTTTATTGGATGGAACGTGGACTTTTACTGACAAGAAGAGAACACATGTTAATACCTGCACTTCATTGAGGTCGCCGGTTCCGCCGGATCAAGTGGCTCAGACATCCGATTGGTTGAAAAGTTGGAAGTCGCCATCGAGAACCAATCAGATGTCTTAACTAGTTTATCCGGCGCCGGCAATCGAGGATGTCACTTAAGTGTAATTATGAATCTGCGCACTTTCCACCAAAATAAAAACAAATCTCGATTTAGACAATGTAAAACAGGGCCCAGTCTCGAATCTTTTTACAAGAAATGGAACTCAAAAATATGTTTGGAACTTTTTACTCTACTTTTGGGCGAACTCAAGATAAGTGTCTATTATTCTATGCTCCAGTACATAATGACCTACGTGGATGATTTATTAGTCCTAGTTTGCAGTTGATAAATCCTACATTAAAGCTAAAAGTTCGAGTTTGAACTCGAAATTTCGAGTTTTTACTCGAGTTTGTAGCACGAATATAAGGGTCATCAAGTGCAAACTTGGACTAGAAACTCCCACGCATCAACTATAAATATTCATTAAGCACAGTCTGATAACCACTTATCTTGAGCAGATCAATTGCCAAAAATAATTTCGAGTTCGTTTCGAGTACAAAGATTAGAGACCGGGCCCAGGTCTCAAATTGTCAGGTGACGGTATTGATTTCTGCGCATGAGCAAGATAAGACAGTAAGTGGCCACAATTTTCCCCAGTAACACGCGATAACTAGCTAGTTCTTCCACTAGGCCACAAAATGTTCCTTATGAACCCGTGTAAGGCTGACTGGTACGGATCAAGAGCTATTTTTGACGGAAGACATTATTATACCAGTTCGGTTTGAGACCTAGGTGACCGGAGATTAATCTTTGTACTCGAAATCGAACACAGGAAGTGGTGTGAAGTTTCCCCAGCCAAATAATTGCCTAGGCAGACACCCGAGAGTTTCATTACTTGTATCGGGTTGTGTAGCAAAGGGCGGCTGACGTCAGCTGTAGCTGTTTCTAGCAGAGGTATTGCGAAAAAAGCTGGACGGCTGCTCTTCTGAATAGAAAATTTGGCACAGTTGTAACGTTTTGGTAACACCACCACCCAGCCGTACACTCAATGCAGAGGGAATTGAAATTTTTAAAATGTACATTGTAATTTCCAATCTCATTGGTAGCTGGACAGAATAGATTAATTGACATTAAGGAAATTTAACATCTGCTGTCAAATATTTAGAAATACTCAGTAGCCTTGTTTTACTTTTTAATAGATGTCGAGCATTTTCTAATTTCTTTACAGAAATTGCGATCGTTTGGTTCTTTTGTTATGAGTGGCAGTTGATCTCAAAAACTAAAATTATTGTCTCGTAATGCGTGCTCATAAAACCAGATTCAGTTATAATGTTACAAATAGGTAAAATACGTACACCTGCCGCTAGTATTTGGAACTAAACAAATAAGCGCGTAAATTGGCCTTCAAGAAAATCAAACAAATCACTGCGAATTTTATTTGAACAAAATAGGACAGTCGCCAATGTACGGTCGTGGTATGGTTTTTTTATCAGCAAGTAAATTAACGGTGCTTAACACTTTGGGGCGAAATACCGTCACAAAGATAAACACTTGGCGACGAAACGTAACTATTCGGAATTTCACAATTATAGCGCTTAATCGAATCCCAACTACCCCGAAGTATAAGCCAAACGCTCTACCTCTAAACTAAATTCAGAGCGTTAAATAACAGACACCTGTCTTGATTTCAGTAAGTGTCAGGCAGACAACAGCGAGAGTTGGGGATGAGTAATACAATCACAAATACACAGCGTATTCTGTTGTTTCATGGCTCTGGTCAAAAGTAACAACTTCACCTGTGAATTTTTTTCAATTCAAAAATAATTCCAAATTTCAAACCAATTAGGTGCTTTTATAGACTCTCTTGAACGATTACACCTGTAAATTTGATTCCTACAGTATGCTAAGAGCATCGCTCTGAGCACACAAGTCCAATAAATTGCCGTTAGGCATATTGGCTAGCTTTTGTCAAGGGTCACGGCGAGAATCAGATTTTAATTCAAACAGCTGCAAACAACACCCGCATGCTATGGTGTTCTATTCAGACCCCTATTTACTACAACTGTTACATGTATAGCCAAAACGTAAAGAGTTTCAGGACGCATTTTTATATTCAAGAATTAAATTCTTTGCAGGACCAGAAAATAAACTCAAAAACAAAATTTATCGCGTCAGGACCTATAATTCATCACGTCAGGACCAAATTTTAAAACGGGGCGCCAGAAAACAAATTAAAGTTATTTCGTCAGGAAAATTTTACACGTCAGCGAAAATGTCATAAAAGGAGGCCACGTGACCATCCACGAGCACGCCACCCCTCAAAGAGATGACGTAATAGGTACACAATGTGCCGCCGACGACAGTCACATTATCGTGACAATGCTGTAGGCTCTTCCACGTTTTACAATAAAAGCCAATGTACACTTTGACACCCTATAAATACGGTTGAGTATTACAGAAACCCCGGCAGCGGTTCGTCATTGACATATGGTCTCTTGGCCTGAAATTTTCTCTTGGCCTGAAATTTTCTCTTGGCCTGAAATTTTCTTCTGGCAAGAATTAAATTCTATGTCCTGGTATGATAAATTCTGTGACTGTGTGTCCTGACGTGATAAATTATGGGTTCTGGCGCGATAAATTTTGGTCGGGTTTTGAGTATATTTTTCTGCTCCTGCAGAGAATTTAATTCTTGAATAGAAGTTTGTTCTGAATTTTTGTCCATTTTCGCGGGCGGACCCAGGATTTTGAGTTTGGGGAGGCCAGGATAGAGTACTCGTCAGATAATCGCGTCTTCAAGGCAGTGCCAAAAAGGGGAGAGGTACGTGGGGAGGTAGATTTCGCTATCCCGTCTTGGAGAAGTTTTGATTTAGTGTCCCATATTTTCACTTAGAGCTCTGGTATACAGATCTCGATCAGTGAGGTCACTTTTCACAAGATGCAGATCGACTGCACTGAGGGGCGGCCGGATGCAGGATTTTGACTTAGGGGGATCCGGGCAGAGTATTAGCCAAGATTTTACCCGTCAGACATTCGCACCCCCGAACTGCCATATGGAACTTCTGGGAGAATTTAGGGGGGCATGGCCCCTTGCCCCCCCCCCCCCCTAAATCCGCCACTGGACTGCAACTGTGACCTCATCGCATGTTGAATTCCGTAATAGGATTACCGGATTACTTCTTTCTGGTTACGCTTTCAAGGATGTCGCCTTTGAGTAGTCTCAATTGCCTGTACAGCTTAGGATGACATGTTTCCAGGTGCTCAGCAAGAATTAGTCACTTCCATTCTGAAGTCTATCAAAGCCATGAAAATACCGGCACTTTCGCAAGAGTCATCATCGCGGTGGCCCCACGACGGGTCAGTGCTATACCTCAGTCATTGCCTCCAAAACACCATACGTACACTTAATCAACGAGGTGATAACTTCTCTATTTCTCTGAATGCGTACATTCTGAGAATCGAATATCTACTACTCTAGGTATGTAGAAAGGTTTCCCGTGTAGTCACAGAGTCGGTTAAGATGATATTCGCAGGTCGCGTGTGAGGCGTCTTTCTAGTTGATAGTGCTCTAAAAAGAGTTCCTTGGGGCGACGTTGTGAACAGTCTGGGAACAAAACGAAACTAACCATCACTTCTTTTGAAGATACTACAAACTTATTTTCTCCAACCAGACGTTTCTAGGGCTCTTGTCGTCATGAGTCTTCGGTGGAAGTTTGTAAGAAGGTGACGGATTTCTGTTTTAAATTTGTTCTCGTCGACATGTTGACGTAGATGCTAATATTGTAAATATTTGTTTTAGTGTACATGTCGTGTACTGCATTCGGGATCATACTCAGAATCATTCCGATCACAAAGCTGACCGTCCATTTGACTATTGACTGTGCTTTATCGTCTTCCTTGGCATGATTGAGAGGCCTTGTACTGCAGAGAAAGGTACGTCCATGCAGCTTAACAAAGATGCAATGTGGTGCGTACTGCCAGTTTAACAAAAAAAAATAGCTACCACTGATGCAATGAGGGAGCAGTGGGCGGCGCACCATAGGGGGCTGGGGGCTATCATAGCCCTTCACTCATTTTTCTCTGCTACACAGCACATGGTCTACAGGCGCTGCACCACAGGGGGGCTGAGGGGGCTTTAGCCCCCCACTTTTTTCAGTGCTGCGCCGCCCAAGTGGACGGAGGTGCTTCAGTGAAAAACTGCCAGTTGTCATACCAGACAAAAGACTCGCGGGCTTGGCAGTTAACAAAGGAGGTAGATGTTATCACACGCTCACGACCCGGTTAGATCGAGGGCCTCTAGGTGTGGTCAAAGTCATTGAACGGGAGAACGCCCTAACGGCTATCAAAAGTGACAGATAGTTGGTTAGTTGGTTGACATCCCACATCCAATAGCTGCCCCACTTGGTGGTCAAATCGTACCTATAAGGGACAGACAGTTGGTTATTTAGTTGACACCAACATCCAATAGCTGGTCCACTATGCAGGTGGACCAACAATCACAGACAGAAACAGCCACGAAGATGTAGTTAGTGGTTGACATCCACCATCCAATAGCTGCCCTACGTGGTGGTCAAATCCAAAGCGAAAATCAGCTGGTTACGACATCCAACATCGAATAGCTGCCCCACCTGGTGGTCATAAGGTCAAAGGTACGGAGACAGCTACTCAGAATCTTACTTGGATGTCAAACTAATACTAGTTAGGTGTACACGTTACTACTGCCACACGGGTGGTCAAATTGTAAAACTATCCCATGAAAGAATTAGTTTGATAGTTGGCTGACATCCAATACTTGCCCCACCTGGTGGTCAACCAAACGGACAGCTGGTTAGTTGGCTGACACCCAACATCCAATACTTGCACACCTGGTGGTCAAATCTTAAAGCTATCCAAGGGAGAGTCAGCTGCTTAGTTGCTTGATATCCAACATACAGTAGGTGCCCGACCTGGTTATCAAATCGTACCTATCCAAAGGGACAGAGGGCTTGTTAGTTGGTTGACATCCAACATCAATACCTGCTCCACCTGGTGGTCAAGTCTTTTAAAAAGCTATCCAAAGAGAGTCAGCTGGTTACTTTAGTTGGTTTACGTCCAACATCCAGTTGCTGGCCCACCTGGTGGTGAAAAGATCAGACGGACGGACAGGTACCCAGGCGTAGTTAGTGGGCTGGCATCCAACATCCAATAGTAAATTTTAATGTAATTGTTAAGAAAACAATATATTTTTAAAATGTAAGCAAATTGTTTTAAAAGTAAAACAGATTAAAAAAGAAAATCACAGAAAACAACTTTGAAAAATCTTCGTATTTAAAATGGAAAAAATGAAAGTAACTCCTATTCAAAAAGAAAATCCGATATAAACAATTTTAAAAGTTTTTCAATGTGAGACAGGTTTAAAACCAAAATAGAATCACTATTAAAGACAAAACTCATTGATATGTTTGTAAACAGATCATACTGATACCAAGGAAATTACACATAACAGCAGTGACAATCATGTTAACGACAAACACAGATCTTTTATAATACTGGATGGAGACTGCAGTGGAATGAAAATTAATATGTTGTTACATAGTTGGTGCGTTTATTAATGCTTAAGGAAGATGGCTTCAGAAAAACATGTAAAGATACACAGAGCATCTGATTATTGAATTTTGAGGCGCCACTTGGGGTTGACTCGTTTACTACAATTTGTTATAGATTATTGTGAACTTGATGCATTTTACTGCGCACAACATGGCTTAGGAGACATGTCAAGATGGAGACAATTTGATTTTTGAATTTTCTAATGTCACTCATGGTAGGTGCACTAGCAGTTGACTTGTACACCTACATACCCTGTATTTATATGTGCACAACAATTAAACATTCTGCTATTCGCAGGCTTAAAGTTTAGTGGATAGATTCAAGCTTTGACCATCGGGTGGGGCAGCTACTGGATGTTGGATGTCGAACAACTGACCAGCTGACTCTCGCTTTGGATAGTTTAACCAAGGAGTGTACGAGTATAGGAGAGTTCACTCCGCCATTTTACCATTCGCCGCAATGGTTACCGGTCGAAACACTAGCGCTCCAAGCGGTGAATAATCAATACTTACTTAGGAGCGCAGTCCGAACAATGTAAACACTGATGAATTCATACTTTAATGACGTTCAACGTGCAATAAAATTACTGTGTGATTGAAAATGGTTAGAATACGTAAACTAACATCCACTTATAATCGAATGAGAATGAAAATGTGTATTTTAATCAATATTAAAGTGTATTTGTTTTTATTCTTTTGAAGCTCCCTTCAAAATCTATCACGGTTTTGTTTCATGTTTGAGTTCTTAACAAGGCAAATTATCTTTCCTTATAACAGTTCATACCTCCATGGACAATAAAATTTGAATGATTGCTCCTGGGGGTTCAGAGGGTAATTCCCCACAGGTGACAGCTAAGGGGGTACAAGGCAAAAACCATGTGGGCGCCAAATGGGTGTTGACCATCTCCCAGGGGGGTTACATGGGAGGAGTGCTAAACAGGTAAAAACCAATGGGGTATGCCACATGGGTGTTGAGCCATTCCCATTGTCATAAATTTTGGTTGCTCCCCTGACCATTGACAAACATGTTGCTCCCAGCTCACTGCTGGTTTCACCTCCACCCAATTTCGCATGTGTTCCTTATTCAATGCACCAGGATACTAACAATGTGAATAATTGTTTGGTGTAGTGGGTGTTACACATGTAAGAAGAAGAAAGCAATTCATCACTACCACAAAATCGTAATATAATTTTAGAACATCCCATTATTTCTTAGACATTCCAGCATAGGGTAAACTCGATTGCACTCTCCCACGCGCGCACCCAGGGGGCTCGGGGGGCTTGAACGAGACAAAAAGTCCGAGAAAATGGGACAAAAGTCCACTAAAGAAACGGAAACGCGCAATTCACAGTGGTGGTCCCCGTTTTTTTTTTTTTAGTCCGCCCACTCACTTGTTAGCAAAAGGTCTACATCGTCGGGAATTCGAGCCCCCCCCACATTGAGTATATCCCCACCATAACCAGTCCAAGCTCAAAATGTCATGACAAAAAAGTTAAGAGGTGCTGAACAGCAATCAAAATATTCACTAGCCACACAACTTCATACAAAACTGAATTAAAAAGACTTTTAATGGATGATAAAACTAAAATTTTTATTTTCTATACCCACTGTTCATATTATCAATAACAGTAAATATTTCAGGATGCTTAGGAAACCTACAAAATGACACGTGTGGGGTTGTCGTGGCATCGGATCAATTCATGCAATTTATCGCACTGCAAAATTTGTCCGTCCCCATTGTTTTGGCGCTTCCTGGTTGAGCGTAGCTTGTTCACCACTTGGCGGCGCTAGTAGTAGCGGTAACAGCGAACTCACAAGTGAACTCTCCTATACTACTACACTCCTTGGTTTAACATTTGACCACCAGGTGGGGCAACTATCGGATGTTAATAGTTTATCATGAACTAACCATCTGTCTGTCCCTTTGGCCATCGGATAGGTACGAATTGACCACCAGGTTGGGCAGGTATTGGATGTCAAGCCAACACGCAAACTAACTCTTTCTTCGGATAGTTTTACAATTTGACCACCAGGTGTGACAGTAGTAACGTGTACACTTCGCTAGTTGTTTGACATCAATGTCGACAAGCCTGTATATTTAGTGATAAATTTCAACTCAGTAAATATGTGAAAGAACTTCATCCTGCAGAATATTTGATTGATGGCTCTTATACTAATGTGCCATTAATTGGATCACGTGACCATGCCTTTTGTAGTAAAAGCGAGCATTGAAACCAAAACAACGGTAGGATGTCCCTGAGAAATTCGTTTGAAATTAACGCTCAATATGAAATCTTAAAAAGTTGGTTTTCGAAAGCGTTCGTTTTTGACTAATGCATTTTTTCATGGAAATTAAAAAGTCCTACTTCTAGATAGTCCTTTATTCAAAAGTAAAAGATCATAAAGTGCTTAAAATCCCCTATTTTATATGAAAAACATCAGAAAAAAAACATCCCAACCACTCGACCAACTTGAACTATCAAATTAGAACATCCGCAAGCGCTATCTGACGATATAGGTGATCTCGACACCACGTGAAATTTGAACAACCAACTCATTCTCAATTGTGTTTACTATGAAAAGTAGTAGAGACGTTCCCATGGTTTTGATGTGCGCACCTTCGGGGCGGGGAGGGGCTCGAATGAGCACCTCAATTTGGCGAAGTGGGCAAAAAGGTACGCCAACAGAAACTCCGACAAAAGTAGAAAACGAGACAGAAAACCACGAAAAAAGCAGGAACTACCAAAATTCGGCGAATGCACAAATTCATTGCCTTGAACGTACTCCGTGAATCATGGTAAAAGGTCCACATTCTCAAAATTCGAGCAATTTGATTTTTAGTCTGGGTGCCCGCATGTTCATGTACAACAAGGAAAGGTGAGGCGTTGCGTTTGTGATGATTGTGACTTAAGTAGTACACAGTTATGGCTCAAGTTTGCACAAAAAACTTGCGTGAATGTGGACCTGACACAGTGATGCTCATGGTTACGTTCATACGTCACACTGATTCGCGTGGAGCTAAGAAACTTTCCACCAATTAAATCGTTTTTTGTATTTCCTCGTTTTTTTTGGGATATTGAATTCATGATTGGGGCTTGCAGTGATATAAAAGAAGGTTTAATGCAGTCACTTGTCAAAACAAGGAAAACGGTGGTTTTAAGCACTTTAAAAAGCAAGACTCGATCCTATAACAACGTTTTGGGGAACACCGCATAAAGAATAGTTTCTGAAAATTTCATACGATGTTCCGACGTTAGCCACATTTGGACGAACATTCTTTAGGGTTCTTGCAGTAATTAGCTTTAACCGGAGGGACAAAGCAATAGGGTCCTTTCTTTTCGCGATTTTATTAGAAATCGTCACGTCGATCCTCGCCGTTGTCTATAGTACCCGACATTCGCTGAAATCGAAGCCGGTGTCTTTACCAATGCACCTAAAATTTTACCGCTACGTACTCGTCGAGTTTGGCACAGCCGCGACAGAACTTTGGCTGACACTGCGGTTTAGTGGGTACGATTCCGTGATACTTCCTGTGCAAATTTACCTTTCTGCAGACAAAGGAGTCTAAAAACGAGGTTAAACAAAATAAAGTTAGGAGTCACTATATTTGGGCTAGAAATAATTCAATATCAATGCCGGTAGTGTATAAAACGACAGTTTTTATAAAAACCAAGTCAAGTCAACTTGGCGCCTAACAGCAAGTCATGTTTAGAATCAATTAAACATACATGTAATGCCCCATTTTACAGTGCCAACGTAGTCGGAACAGTCCAACAGCAAACGTTTACCAGCACTTCCCTAACAGGAGAATGTATGGTTCAGCGGTTTGAACTCCAGGCTCCCGTTTGGGAGACCCGGTTTAAATCCTGCTTCCCGTTCAGCAACGCTAGGACCTCGCTAAAAAGCAAGACTTCATGAGATTACGTGAGCTATTGCCGTGTATTTTAAATGAGAACACGTGACTTTGACTAGGTTATAGCTAGGTCCTAGCGTAGGTCCTAGCGGCTACTGAACGCACGCCTGGTCTTACTTGAAGACAACAGCATTGCACAAAGGTGTCTCCTACTGCCCTGAGCTCCGTCTCAGAGAATGCATGCAAGGGAATGAATGAGAACTTGGATATCACGAGAAAGCGATTTCTGGGGCTGTGCTCGTATTTTTTAAGTTCCCCGAAACCACACGAAATTGTACTCAGTGGTAGGGTGTCAATATTAATACCAAGACTGGAAAGAAATGAGAGAATCAATGTTTAATCTGTTAAATCTTCCATTAGTTCGTACAAAATTGTAGCAATTATTGTTTCACTGGATATGCAGTGGACCAAAAATTAAAAGATTAAATGAGATGTACGAATCAATGGAAGAAAAAGGGGAAACCCAAATTGAGCTTGCAAAACATACAAACGCACCACAGTATCACACAAAATTCCACCACTTCCAAACCTGGATAGTGACTAATTAGCACATTTCAACACATTAATAAGTTCATGATTACATGGCAATAATCAGATACACATTGATTTACTGACTGGATAAATAACAATATTCCAAGACCAATATATACATGTACAAACAATTAATGAGGTGAAACTAGTGGTCTGTTACAAGATAAGTAACTCAAGACTCTAGTCAGAAATTTGGTGTCATGATTCACATAAACAGTTACAGGTATGAAAAATAATTAAACCTCATTTAAGCAAAAGTAGAATACTCACGCACAACCACTAGTTACTAAAAAAATAACCTATTTCAAGACTGCGATGCACTCATAATAACGTGGCTAAAACTATATTCAGCAATTTTGAAGTAGGAGAGGCAAGACCAAATTTCTGACTTAAGTCTTATTAAGTCATTTTTCTTGAAACAGACCCCTGTGCCGGGTTGAATGAAAATCCCCAATAGGAACTCAACTTAATTCCTTTTAAGTCTTCTGCCTGTATGTAACATATAATCTCTGTTACGATCCCCTCTTTGACTCAAAGCCATTTTCTGATAATTTATCTAAAAATTGCTCCCTATTGATTTCCAAAAATATTGAGAATTAAACAGAGAGTTCACTCTCGGTATGTATGAAAGCCAAAAATATATTTTGTAATGAAAGTAAAACAGTCCACAAATGTGGTAAATGTTAAGGAATATAGTTGGAACTGTTTCATGCAACCGGGCACTCAGCGATGTTCCAACAGCTTAAAACCGTTTTGAAGTGACATTGCAGCGACACAATTCATATAACATATGAGTCTATACCAAACTCTAGTCTATTTACATTGGTGACAAACTGTGATGCAGAGATTAGAGCACTGAACTGATAACCAAAAAGGCCCACAGAAAAATTAGTTATACAACCCTAATTACTGACCACCAGGGGTCCACCAAACAACAGTGTTCATTCTTCTAAGAACACTGAAATAACTGTCCGCATAAATAATCCATAAATGAATTGGAACTGGAATGACAAGTCAGTACATGACTACGTACAAACGACTAACCCCATCTAGTGTGCCATACCGGAAACAGCCTAATTTCATCCAGCCCATCAAACCAACCTGAGGTGGATCTCTTGCAGAACCAAAATCACATCTTATGTGAGTACGGGGCGAGTCTGAATTAAGTTAGTTTACATTCAACACTGAAGGCAGGTGCATAGCAGGTTTACGGAGTTCAGCACTTGGTAAACGAGGACAAACCTAAGTATTCACATACAGAGTAAGTCGGCACAACCCAGCACTATTTTAAAGATCATCTTCTAAAAAATAATCAGATGGACGTCTCTAGTCCACACCCTCGAACCCGGAAACATTCTCAACGGCCATTAACAGCTTCTTGCGTAGATCGTTGTAACTGGTATAGGGCGGGAGGTCGATACGGTTGAAGCTGAAATAACAGTTATGATATAAACAGTTAGCGACCAAGGACCTCATTAAATCTAATATTTTTACTCAAAATCGAACTCGAAAGCATTTTGGCATTTTCCGTTCTGCTTGAATGAGAACTCGGAACAATTGTTTATAATTGTGTGCTCGAGTATATTATGGTTTACAAGTTTGATTATGTAATCCTGTTTTGCGTTCGATGATCTCATCATAAAAGCTTTATGTTCGAGACTGATCTCGGGGTTACTACTCGAATTGTAGCTCAAATCTTGGGGTCATCAAGTGCAAACTAGGACTAGACACCGATGCACATAAAGCATTGTACTTGAACTCAGAATAATGAACAATTATCTTGAGTTTGTATGAAAGAATGTCAAAAATATTTTTGAGTGAAAATATTAGACCATGGTCCAGGTTTGTATTATTTGTGCATTTACTTTTAATCTAGTAGCACCAAGCCAATGGCTCTGAGGTAAAATTCCAAACAATCTGAAGGCAAACAGTGGCACCAGTTAATGTGAAAGAGTCTAATAGTATAATTAAGCTCTTTATAAAAGAAGTTAACCTGAATGGAACTTAATGTAATAAGGGTGTGAGGTGGCTAGCACAAGAAAATATAATGTCATAATATGACACAGAGAAATCATTTTGACAGAAACATCTGGGATGTCATAATGAGATCCCAGCCACATTTCCCCCGAAGACAAATCTTTGCAAAAGTTATAATTAAAAATGGTGAGTCATTGTTTACTATGGCCAGAGGAGCTTGAGTCCGACAGAGAAAAACTATACAAAAGTAACAAAAAGGCCACTAGGAGTGCGGGCCAAATTCACGTGACGTGGGCCAGGTGCCATTGTCTCCACGGCAGCAAATCTCTCAAAAAATTTCATGAACATTCATTAGGGAACTAAGCAGAACTGGAGACAAATGCAAAGAAACCAAAACTGTCACTTTGAGACTGCACAATAGTCAGATTTGTCAGTTTTACTCTCCTCAACTGACACCAGGTGGCGCCACAGTACCCAAGCCCGGCTGATAGAAAGGCCATACATGAAAGAAACAAAGATAGCCACCGAGTAGCTTAGAATACATCAAATCTATCCAAAAACACGAAGGGACAATGGTCTCTTTAATAGAAACCAAATTTCCTAATTCCGTAAAAATCTGAAACTGACAAAATGGGATGCAGCCATTGTTGGATACCTCAGAAAGTCACTGACATCCACTATCAAGTTAGGTATCAATACAATTGCCAAATTTCAAAAAGATCCTGAAAGAGATTTAAGAAGGTATCAGAGAGGTATGTGAGCTCTAGATGAGTGGTACAGGGATCAAAGGCCAACAAAACAATCCATACCAAACTCATGCATGTCTTACCACGTATGAGCTCTAGGCAACTGGTTGGGAGTTCCCCACTTCTCAATTGTGAACAGCTGCGGACCATTGCTGCCATAGAGTTCCTTGAAGCCATTCATCGGGACACGCGATGTTCCCGTCACAAACTGGAGTAACCTCGAACGCAACTCGTTGTTGAACGAATATATTGCCTAAAATTGTATGCAATTAAAACTTTGAAATTACATCATGTTTCAAACATTTCCCCATGTTATCATGACTGGGACTGCACACTGGGTACAAGAGTATCTCGGTGCTGACAATAATATTTGGAAATCAGACTTCTGGTGTTTAGAAAATGCAATGTTTTAAGAACCCCAGCTCCAAATACAATGCATGACATCACAATAATAGAGTCCAGCGTTCATTCTGAAACTGGTCTTTGCAGTTCCATGTCGGAAGTACAACTAATTTCCATCCTGACAAACATTTGCAGGCTGGGTAGCTCAAGAATGTCCGAATGATGGCAACCACTATGAAGATTTAGACTGCACTGTTTTCATAACTTAGTAAAATGTATAGAGCGTTGAGAATGACCTTTTAGCAAATGAGTACTCTTTATTCATTTCTGAATAAGGTGGTAAAACTTCCAATCAAACTAAATTTTTTGTATGTTAAACATTGAAACAAATCGCCATATTTGACCTGGATACAAAAACTGTCTAAGTTGTATGTCCAAATATTGTCATACAATACACTGGCAATAAAAATTAATTAAAAAGGTGTTTGACAAATATTTTCAAAACTTTTTGAAAACTCTTAAAGACTTGTCTAGTTTCAACTCCCAACATTTCAAAACCAATCAAAAAAGGTAAAAGCAACATTTTAAGGAATACTCACTCTCCAGAAGTTGACAATGACCGGGTGGTTGGGGTTATACTCTCCCCTGAAAGCTGTGTTTCTCTTCCAGTCATTCACATCAATGTCTTGCAAGCCACACAGTAGAAGCTGAAACAGAGATGTGCAGAAAATAGACAACTACTGTAAATTAGTTGTTGAACATCTGGACAAGATTCATTGCCAACAGTGATGTATTCAAGGGTCTATGTCAGGAGTATTGATGCATAACTTTTGTAATCACACACACCATAATTACAATACACAAAATTGACATTATTCAGGTAAACAACATTTAACAAAAACACAGTGTTGGAAGATATTGCCAGATTTGTAACTAGCACAAAAATTAATAAATGAGAAAAACTACTTACAATTAGATTTCTTATAGTAACGAGTTTAACATGACCATATTATTAAAATGGGCCAATCTTGTCAAACTCAAGAAATACCAGTAATATTTTTTTTATTGTTATGATCATACAAGCTACACGCGACTTCACCTGAGAATTAATTTACAGCACAATGAATACATGGGTGATTCATCCGAGCCATGAGCAATTTTGCTCATTGTGAATTACAGACAGATAAATTAACTTCATTTTTCAGATTTTGCTCTCATTTTCATTTGTGGTTATGTATAGACACCAAGATTTGACCACACTTGAGAGTGTGTGAGTATTTAAATCTCAAGCTCAAAAAGATTTCTTTACATCAAACGTCAATTCTTTCTCATTTCTTCCATTCGTCAGCAGCCATCACAGAACCTCTTGTTTCGAATACCCGTCTCTCCGCAGACTGTACCATTTGCCACTGTTGTCTGAACAAATGACCATCTTTACAAGGTTAATGACAAGACATACGCAGAGCATAAGCATTAACAGTGTGTTGGCATTACGTGCGTGCACTCACCTCTAGTTCGTTTTCGTCGAACAACGTAATCATCTGCAGAGGTATTAACTCGGCAAAGCCATGCAGGAAGGCGTCCATCTGCTGACGGATGCGAGACACAAATCGCCATTGAACCACAAGACTGGAATGACGAGAACGTTTGAAAGACTGCAGTAGAGATCAAGAGAAAAGCGGAACTGATGAGAGTTAGACACCAGCGTTCAGTTAGTAGACCACAGTCATAACAGCTAAAGAAACAACACCATCATTTCGTCTATGCTCAGCAAGGTAACAATAAGTAACAACGACCACTCTGATGATAACAGCATCTTTGAGAAGCAGCACTAACATAATTTTCAGACTACAGCGGCTGCCCTAACTGTGGCGCTGTAGTCATACTCTCATGGAAGAGACCCCATAAATACACATATACACGCATATTTACAAACTTAGGCCATATACGTTTCGCACAATACACATTTACACAGTACAAACTAAAACACTGCCCATTGATATACTACATGTAAACACAAGAGCAACGCGGAGCGTTGAAATGCACCCACGAATGCATCACAAATGGTGTGCTTTTTGGGTTGTTTATTTGTATCATCAAAATGTCCACTAGATGGCGCAAAATACATCGAATCCGTCTGAAAACCAGAAAATGTCATTGTTTCTTTAAAAGAAAGCCACTTACTAAATATCATTAAAATTTGTCGAGGAACTTCAGAGAAACAGGGGAAAACGAAAAAAAAATGACACGCCCCACCCCACACAGTGACACGCCCCACCCCACACAGTGACACGCCCCACCCCACACATATACACATACTCAATATCTTACTTTATATATTCTTTCTTGTTCTCATTAGTTACATTGATTTCTTTTCCATCAGGTTTCAGCTCTCGCTCTGTTGTCTGTAAAATGAAGCAGTCATAACACCATGCGGACCATTGGTTATGGTAAGACTCCACTTAATTTGTACAATAAAATAAATGCAAAACCAGTGGCAGCCATTTTTCCATTTCACAAACACTGATTACCTGGCTGTGTATAATTCAAACCTGGCCAAATCCTAACATCTATACACTATACATGTAAACCATGACGGTAAAAAGACTGAAACGTTCTTAATCTTAACTCTTGAGGAGAAATTTGACACAACACTTGCTGGCAAAAAATTAGCATATAAGAGTCGAGGTGTATTCCACAGAGCCAAGTCTCTTTCGAGATCTGTCAAGGCCACTAAAAATCACACAACTAAAAGCTGTTTTGCGAGTACGTTGTGGACTTTACTTCCGCATACTAGCAAAATGGCTGCCACAAAATTGATTGGTTGAGAAGGCTGGAAGCATCCAAATTAATGCTAAACGTTTTTAATGAAGAATTTTCACCGCGAATGTCTTACATTTTGAACGCACCCCAGTTTGTGGACATTGCACAGCAATTTCTATACATGTGCTGATATACTAGCTAATGACCATTTATGACCCTTTATAAGCCTGTGTTCACAAGAATCACTTAGGAACATCACTCACAAGAGGGGAAAGGATCCTATACCTACAGAGACAATTTTTTTTTGGTTGAGGGGAAAATTCCTCCCTGGTCGTCACCTCTCATCGGCAATGCCTCAAGCAGTCAAAACTAAGATTTTGCAATAACCGCGAGGGGAATTTCGCACGATGTTTAAATGGTTTTTACAGGGGAATGGGTCTGGTGGTTCGTCCCGAGAACTGAGAGTCCTGCCCTGCGACTCATGAACAAAAGGGACAACACTTGAACCAAAGAGTTACATTTAACATCATTAACTACACCTTTTCTCTTGAGTAGAACCTGTGCAGTCTTGCTGACTTAATAAGTGAAACAATGTAGTTTGCCGAGTAACCATCAACTGGTTGTCATTAATGCAAACACTGGTGAAACTATTAAAAAATGAAGTACTTGTCATAAGTACCTGTCCAAAGGACTCCTCATCGACAGAAAAGGTCAAGCAGAGATCCTCGGGATCATTATCTTTGATCCACTGGAGGGAGTTGTAGTATTCTGAGTCCTGTCAAACAGAAGAAAGGTGTAAGTATACACTGTCAATAAGATAATTAATAGCAGACCACAATGCAAATCAGCTGACCTGTAGAGCAATAATTTACAATTTCTTGTCACAAGCATTTAACAGACATTTCACCCATGTTTAGCGCTAAATGTTGACTTCTTGAACCAGAGCTCTCTGGGGTTTCAAACATTACCAAGCTCACCAGATCTCACGTTGACCTATCATCAGGATTTTGAGTGACGGTTTAACTGACCAATCAGAACGCAGCATTCCTAACACACTTTCATTTCCAAGCCACCATTCTACCCGGCAAACAACACGTTGTCGGGTAAAACTTACTGTTTGTTTGTCGGGTATTGACACGTGGCTTTTCGCAAGGGGACGGAGCTTGCGATATGTCAATTAGCGTTGAATGAGACAGCAACTCAAATCACAGCCAATGCGTGCGTACATGTGACATTTTCGAATCCGCAATTTTAGCGTTGGCCAAGCCAAATAAACTCTAAAATGTTTCTCGTGTCACTTTCAATCTTCCTAATAGTGATGCAATCAGAATCCTATCGCGGTAAGAAATATCATAAGACAGATTTTATTAGAGTAAATGGCCCAAATCGACTTTTGTTTTTTTAGCCAGCTAAAACGGGCGACATGCAACTTTATGCATGTGCTCAGACCCACAGACCTCTACGTGAAACTGGTCTTACACTACTCAGATGCACGCGCCTGTCTGTGAAAAACCCGACGAGTAAAACAAAGGAATGACTGAGAGCAGCTCAACTTGTCCGTCACAAAGAGATGCCGAAGCGTTCAATTTTATATCAACTGTTTTAATTTAAGAGAAGTTCCTCAACAACAGGCCAAGGCTGTGCATGTAGAAGCGATGGCTCTCTATGCTCATAGGAAGGTATACGCATGTACACACAAAAGACTGGGAAATGAGCTAAAATTTTTGTGAGAAATCGTTTTATACAGGACTAACCCATATTAAAAGCAGTAGAGCTGATACATACATACCACTGATTCCATGTCGGCAAGAACAATGGGTTTGGACAACATCATTTTATAAAACGGACGGATGAAAAATCCTGCAAGAAAATATCCAGTTTATAGACTGAGCAAATTTCTGTTACGTTGGTGAAAATGGACTAAAAGTTTTGTCCAAAACACAATTCCTTTGAGACCAGGAAAATTCCGTAACTCAGCAACTGAAAACCCAACAATCCTTGACTACAAAATAATACATTACTTACAAAATGCTTAGCGGTATTGTGATAATTTCAAACGATATAATATTTATTTCACATTTAATAGTTCATTGTACTTTTCTACTTTATGTACCACTTGTTATTTATTTCTTCTAATTTCAATTTCTCCAGTTGCATTTCAGGGCAATAAATGTGTTACAGCAAATAACAGATAAGCTTTGCTTGCATGTAAAGTTATAACATTCTGGGCTCAGCTATTCTGCTATCCATAGGGGGTAATTGATCCATTTTCTTCCCACCCAGGACCATAAACCCTTTGTTACGCTGTGTTTACTTGCACACGCCAACTGGGACAGTTGTATGACTTAAGAGCATGGTTCAAAAAGAACTGCTTTCAGTGACTTGTCATGTCAATTTCAAAAGGCCTATTATATGTGAATGAGACCCATCATTTACAATCCTCTTCGAAATTCTAAGCCACGGTACGCAGCAGCTACCCCTTTGGAGTCCAAAATGTTCACTCTTACATCACATAAGCGTCTCTTTTCCCCCATCAAGTTCCATTTCACAAGTTAAGGCTAGATCTGAAGTGCCTAACCTCAGACTAGCCTTGCTATATTGACTGGTCAATAAATGTCTGAAAAACAGCTTGCATGCTTCGCAAGCTTAAGATAAGACATCACACATAACGAGTAGTTACTTATCAGCAAACGAGAGCCTCTGCAGTTATAAGCACCTGTAGCTAATAACTAATCAGCAGACGAGTCAAGATTAGAAATTCAGAAGTTATAACATTTTAGCAGAGACAAGCAAGCACTTGGTTTCTCAAACTTTCTAGTACAGCGTTCACTTCCAGTCAGCTGCCTTGCGACAAAATTAAAGTAACTGTTACTCTTCTCAACATAACAGACAGGTGTAAAATGCTAAATTCTAGGCACTCACACATGATTACTATCAGAGAAGAGAGCTAAACCACAACCTACGTCAGACCAATAACTAGATTTCTCATGGCAAGAAGGCAGATCTGTCAGTGGATTTGAGAACAAATCAGCATGACGGCTGATCAAATGTCCCACAAGCGTTCACATGGAAATTTTTCAAGGCGGCTGACCAGACGCTAGGTCTGCAGCTGATCAGATGGTCACCTTGCAATACTAGAGCATGGACCTCTATTAGGGAGATCAAGGTATCTTGTACGTACCATCGAGCAGTTTGCCGTGATACACGGCCATGCCAGCAACTCGGCCGATGAACTTAAAGTATGACAAGTGCTGTTCGCTGATGATCCCTGACAGGGGGTTGATCTGTAGCGTGTAGTTGTCTCTGGAATGAGTTGAGGATCAGAATTGCAACAAACCGTGCAATATTGTTGAATGTACTTTTATCAAAAATGAAAACCTGCTAATTATACTGCCTTTCATCGAAAAACTCGTTTTTGAAACATGCCATTTACTGCTATAAAAAGTCTCAGGTCTTGCCTTGTTCCTAGACTAAGGCGATGTAGGGTCTTTGCTAATACCCGTAACCAGGTTCCACCAATGGGCATGACCCGGGAGGTCATTTTTATGTAAAGTCACTTTCATAGCTGCTTGAAAAATCAACAACTTCACGAGTTTCAGAACTGATAGTGTTATTATTAGTATTAATATCATTATCAATGTTATTATTGTGTTATTAATTATTGCTAAGTTGACAGTGAGGCACCAACAGAAACAGATGATGTCGCTCTCCAATACTTACGTGGCGGAATATTCAAACAAGCCGTAGTACGGGTTGAACATTTCTTTGGACAGTAAGTAGAACCACTCCCGAGATACCCCACCATAATCCAAACCAACTTCACCATCAAACTCGATCCATAACCTAAACACACACTCCGACAGATGAATTTTACCACAAAACGTTTAAATTCTGTTCTACATTACACAAAGCCCATAACGTTTGGGGTCTGCTACCATTTAGCAAACCTGTTTATCACGGTAACCAGAAGGTCCTGAGTTCGAATCCTGGTAGGGGCAGCAGAAATCGTTTTGGACTTGTGTTCATTAGGTCACGTGATGTGGCCAACAGGTGGCGTGCAAACTAGACTTAAAATCTTTGTGATCTACATTTCTACGCCGGTTCAAGATTAACATAGTTACGTTTATCCTAAAACGAGGCTGCACAAACTAAGTCACTACAGAACTGTAAACAGAAGGCAAAATACATCCCTCACTTTTTACATTATGAGTACTCAGGCAAAAAGGTTGAGACAGAAAATGACGGATAGTTTTGATGGTAACAGAGTACGCAGAGTCGCAGAAAGGTTGAATTTGATAGTCCTGTGTAAAAGTAGTCACGTCTGTGAAATTAGCTGAGATCTCTTTGAAATATAAACTGCTCAACTTTATAAGGCGTTGTTATCACACATGCATACACTATTTCATGGCCACTAGGTGGCGCAGAATACGTGAAATCTAATCGAAAACAGGAACGTGTTGTCGTCTCCTTAATAGATGCCTACTTACCAAATTTCAAAAAAATTTGTCAGAGAACTCTGAAGATACATACTAGCAAATGCAAAAAAAATTAAATTTCTAATAAGGGGCACAGTGGTGGTTGGATTTGCCCGAAAATTTGTTCGTGCCATCCCACCCATGATAGGGACCTGCCTGCAAAAATTTCACGGACATAGAAGACACAGCACCGGCAAAATTTTGTCTTTTAGTGATTTAAAAATTACATTTCTGTAAAATACCAACAGCCACGTCGCCAACCGTAAACACATTACCGTACGCAACAAAAGTAGCCAACCAAAATACTGTATCCTATCGTAATGGCTAATGACCCATTCATTACAATCATCAAGAAGGGCCGTTCGAGCTACTCTGATGGTAGATTCAAATCACACTCCGCCATCATAATAGGGACCAAGGTGAACTGTGGATAATTTTGTCTGATTATTCATGGCATGTATTAATGTGTTCTGCCGGATGGATTCAGTGTCACTAGTCAGAACTACCTGGCCTTCAACATGTCTGGTTCCTTCATGGACATGACAACTCGGTAGGAGTCCTCCAAGATATCCGATCTTTTAACCTTGATATCGATCTTGTTGGGCAAGTTATTCTGCAAGCACAAGTACAGGAATGTAGCACAAAAATAAACATTATTCATGCAAGATATACCAATTCAGGTGCAAAATAATCAGAAACACTTCCGTTTCCTAGACGTGATGGGTAATGACCAGCAATGGCAAAGAAGAAATAAAGTCATTTAAAGTCAAATTTAAGTAAATATTGTTAGTCTTCGTACACGCTATACACTGGTCACATCACGTGACCTAGAGTTATGTCTGAAAAGATCCCTGCCCCAACTGGGACTAACCTCTCGTTCTTGATTACAAATACCAGCAACTTAACTACTCCATAAATTACTGATTATTCAACTAAATAATCCGTTATGGCTAGAAGTATACGACACGTTAGATGAGCTACTTACAGGCTTTCGTAGTTTGGAGCGGAAGTAGTCGTATTTACGTTTATAATCTCTTGAGTAAGGAACAGCCTGGAAAATATACAAAAAGTTTTAAGTTGTTCTTAGACTCACAAGGTCTACACAGGAAGCTCCGACCTTGAACAAAATAATTAACGTCCACAGTGACTGTTAAAAATGGAGAACGTTTACTGAATTTTTTCAGAATTATGTGATAGTAAATTGGCTGTGTGGACATTATTGACACGGTTGTAAACACATTGTCTCTTATATATTTTCAAATGAGATTTTTTAACAAAAATCATCAATTTTTTTGATTGAAATGGTAAATGCGTATGAAGCAAGAGTTCACCAACTAATTGTGAAAAGTGTCCTTCATTCAGCCAAAATTTAACATAACAAGGTCTTATGGCAATCAACGTAACAATAGAACAAAAAATTCATAAAGAATTTATATCATGCTACTCATCTTTTATGGAAAAATGAGAAAATAAAATTTCACTTGTTTACCGTATTGTGCCATAAATTCATGCAATACTGTAATGGTAATAGAATTGAATGGCCCAAACTGATGCAAGGAAAAAATTCAAAAAGACACAATCGGCACACAAGTGCGCATTGAGCAAAAAAATAAGTTAGTAAGTATTTGTTTCAGTATTCTCTTGTCACCATTGTGTTCGAAAGTACTTACAGCACCCCCTAGTGTAGCCAGTCGAGGGTCTTCCCACTGTGTAGTTTTAGCCGCTGCAGACATAAAACAATAGAATCTTCAATACAGCAATTCCTCAGTTATATCACAAAATTCTAAAATTCATTTCCCATTTCACAAAGGCTGACTACAAATAAGTGAATTTCACTGTAATTGCTCAACAGAAGGCACGCTACAAAAGCAGTACCCCATCCCCACCCATTGCTCTTCTTTTGGTCAGGTTAACTCAGAATTCTCTCCGGCTGTCGTGAGATCCAGGAATAACAGACAGCAGTGAACTAGAGTGGGTGGACAAAGAGCCTGGGCTTTGAGAAGAGTTATTCTTTTTACACAATTTTCATTACCACTAAAAGGGTTCCCTAACAAATACACAACAGATAGGTGACACACAGCGCCATCTGCTGGATACTGCTAACTACTACTTGCCATGGTTTATGTAAAATATTCGTCCATCCGAGTGAATTCGTTCTTCCCAGCCAGCCTGAAGAATTAAATTGACGAAGCGATCAATAAAAATGACATTATTAGAGCTTGCACTCACAAGATGATTATGCCATCTCTTACAGTGACGAGAAAAAATAGCCTTGCTTTTGCCTAGTTTATCAAACACATGTCAGAAGAAATATAAAGATCACAATCAACGCTTTGACATATTATGTCCACTTTTGTAGAACACGGCAAAGAGTTACGTAACTGTATTTCACAGACAAACTTAACACAACTGTGACTCGTTACTGCATGTAATGAACACGTTATAAATATCAAAGAGTGATAAAAACACACTATAGATGGGTAAGCTCAACAAAACAAAAAAGCTTAACAGGATGTATGACGAGATTAGAATGGGTAAAAATAGAAATGCACCAACTTTGTTTTGGGCCATTCACAACAAATGTGACACATTTTGTCAAAATGTGCACAACCTAAATACAAAGCAACTATGCAATGCAATAAAAACAACAGGGGTGGGGGGTTGATGCCAGACAGAAATCATTGTCCTGGAGGTAGGGAAATATTAGGAAAACACTTAGTTTCACTTACACTGGCTTTGTTTAGGAAAGTGTTGATTCAAAGAGTCATGCCACAAAGTATCGTATTCACGAACATTTCTCAAGTTCAGCCAAGTTTTTGTATTAGGAGTTGCAGCTCAATCAGGGCTGCAATAAAACTTCGTTGGCATTGGAAGGCCGATTACAGTTAATGCAGTCAAAAAGAATTTGAAAGTAGCAAAGCGCCAACAAATATCACGAGAAACTACAATGAAGTGAGAATAAGGCCAGAGAACTGCTCTACAGATGTGACATCATTGCGGATAAATACGACGAGTTTAAAGTGTAGCTGTGTGTATTGCAAGACGGTAATTTTGGTACCATAACTATTCAACAACTAATCAAGCTTTGGATGAGATCAGGGAAAAGCCATTATTTGGAGCAATAGTGTTACGGAGTGGTTCAGCTGCTTACCGGCAGTGGGCCCAAGTTATGGGTTAGGTCTTCGTTGGAGGAAGATCTCTCAACAGGCTTCGGAGTGACCTCTTTTGGAATACGTGGATCTTCCTGAGGAACAAAAATGACTAAACATAAATGATGCAACCTAATATGCACTTCGTTGTTTGTGGACTGGATTACACGCCTTTCGCCCAGACAGACGTTACATATTGGTCAGAGCAACAAGCACCACCATTTACAGGATTGCTTTACAGTACAGGCAAAAATAATTCAGGCAAAATGACATGGACTAACCCAAATTCTTTATGAGAGTAGCCTTCCGTCGTGATAGAGAATAAAGGGGAGATAATAGAACAGTTAGTAAGATGGCTAAGCCACTTTGTAAATAGCAGTTTACCACACTAATAGTAATTACCAGTCGTTTTTGCTGTTAACAGAATTAGCTGTCACCACAAGGAAACAGTACTTTGTCTTATGAAATCCCAGTTTAATATGTATTTGTTTTACGTTCATTTTAAATCTGTCTAACTGCTAGATGTTGGCTTTAACTTTCAAGAGCTAAAAGCAAAAACGTGGATCCACCAGCTATAAACATATAATATCAGTATCTAATGCCAGTTTCGTCTTGTCATGACCATCCATTGCCTGAACTAGAGGCTAACTCACCCACGTTGTCTTTCTGGTATTATGGTCTATGAAGAATATCCTACCATCGGGTGTAGTCGACATAGCCCACCCCGCAGGTAGAGGATCCTCATGACCGCCCGCTGCCACTACAGGCTCCGGGGTCTGGGTGGCCACGCTCTCCTCATTCTAAAGAACACAAAAATGATACATGTTGAACTATCAACTGTTAACTGCTTTAATCATCTACAAACATCAGCATCAAGATTTGACGTCAAAAAATGAAAATAGAACATCAAATGATCCTAATACCAACTGCTTGGGAGTGAAAGTTGACCCTGCACAATATCTTTCAAATGCCTTTTGAAAAACTATGCATATGGTGTTATTAAAATAACTTGAATGTTCTTATGTAAGAGGGAACAGAGTCTACAATGTCTCAGGAATGCCAGAAAGAAACAAAGTCCTCAATCAGGGTTCTCACTCACCACAGGGAAAAGGTGCCTGTGCCTTATGAGAAGGGATTATTTGAGGGGAACAACCCCCCACCTCCTTAACACCAAATTCTTCAGTTGCCACCCATCATTAGCAATATCTCAAGTAGACAAGATTAATATTTTGCGCAACTCCGAGGGGAATTTTTTAACAATGATTTTTGGGCCTGATGAAGGCAATTTCGTGTGATTTTAAAATATTTTTCGCGGAAGAATGGGGCCAAGGTTTGGCCCCAAAATCGAGGCATGAAGGTCCTTGTCTTTAAACTATTGTGGTCACAAACAGTCCAGCTTACCTCGATCGATGTATCAGCACTCGAGACACTAATGGTGTCTTCTTGACTGATGTGGTGTCTACTTCGGAACAACTCTGCAGCATTCCGATACTCGCGTCGTTCACGCACTGAATTGCGTTCAGACTGGCTTGACGTCCTGCATATAGAGCAACAAAAACTTAAAAACTGCCTTTGATTATGTTTAACTTCTGAAAAATTAACCAAATGTTAGATTACACCTCTAACACCAGTTTTTGGACATGACATTAACATATTATTAACAATTTAACAGTTTGCTGTGGAACCATTTATTTTAGTCACTGATGATGCTTGACAGAAGTTCGGCCAAATTTCTGACAGTGTATCCTCATATGAAACAAGACCATGAAAGTTTTGTTGTTTTACTCACCTATAAACTAAATCAGACACACTACAGATGCACAATAAGTAGGACAACCTTTGCCAAAATTTCCTTTTCCAACAATCAACGTAACAAAGCGAAACTAGCCCAAATCATTTGCTAGGGCCGACTGCCTGTACTAATTACCTGTTTGTAGGGCGCTCCCACTGACTTCGCCGCGTCTCATGATTCACATAATACACTCTTCCATTGGCATCAATTCTCTCTTCCCAGCCATGAGGAAGAACATTGTTAGTGGTCCTGAATTGAATGAATAACAAATAACACATCAATTCTCTCTTCCCAGCCATGAGGAAGAACATTGTTAGTGGTCCTGAATTGAATGAATAACAAATAACACATCAATTTTCTCTTCCTAGCCACAATGAAGAGCATTGTTAGTGGTCCTGAATTGAATGATTAACAAATAACACATCAATTTTCTCTTCCTAGCCACAACAAAGAATATTGTTAGTGGTCCTGAATTGAATGAATAACAAATAACACATCAATTTTCTCTTCCTAGCCACATCGTCCTGAATTGAATGAATAACAAATAAAACATAAATTTTCTCTTCCTAACCACAACGAAGAACATTGTTAGAGGTCCTGCATTGAATGAATAACAAATAACACATCAATTGCATGCAATAAGAGTTCACTAGAGCCATAATAAAACAACACGTCACGTACCATTCACCTCGACTAATCTTTAAAAAACGAGAATTTTTAACATCACGATCTGATCTAGAATCACTTTTGATTAACCTGACAAACAAGCCTGTTGTGTTGGTAAACAAGGCTGTGGCAGTAAGCGGGTCAGAGTTTACAGTGACACAGAGAAATCAGCTGAAATTTAAGTGTTATTTCTCTGCAAAATAACAGTTACTGCTTTTCTCCGTTTTAAGTTGTTTTGGTGATATTATTTCATTTGTTGAACGTCGTTTGGAAATAGCATTTTTAAAATAATATTGTTTAGCGTCAGGCACACTGCTTACAGCATAATTGCTGGATTACTTGAGCTTATCAGACAAACGCAGACAGTGAAAGGGCTGGACTACAAACAAATTGGTTTGCCAACTTTTCCCCCTTGCTATCACTGTCAAACTGATGACACAGCTGTAACCCGAGTTCCCGATCAGTACAACCAGGAAACTCATCCCACAACGTGAGAGCGTAACAAGGTGACACGCGAACGTATGGAGGGGTAAAGGGTTACTATGTTCCCCTACTTCTACGCTACTGCCGTATATGTCAGACGAGAACACGGAATGCAAAAAGAGATTTGTATGATAAAGACATCCTCAAAATGTTTTGCATTTCCCCCGCCTTACCCTCACCCCTCTGAGATGGGTAGGTAGGTCAGTATTCTATTTTTCCATAATTTATTCATCAACTGGAAGTACCAATTTTTGTTACAGAAAACAATAAAGGAAGCGTTTGCATGCTTATTTTATGGTAAGTCACAGTAGGGTAAATAAACTATTAACTTTACTCAATGCGGAGCAATCATCTTCTTTCAGATTAATTTAACATTTTTGAAACCTACAGTTGACCACCCACTGCAGGTAACTTAAATGTGGTGTGCACTAAATTTTATATATTATCATGTAACAGAAATAGTTGCTTCAGGAAAAAGGCACACCTTATGGCTGTAACATCACAAATGAAACATCACCTGACAGTGATAACAATAGGCATCCCACAGACAGCTGAACCATAACATATTATATATAATAACTATAGATACGTCTACTCAAGACCGTAACATAACAATAGAAGCGCTTGAAACAAATTTTAGAGACAGGCTACATTAGTCATAAAAAATTCAATGTGGCTGTTTTCCATGATTTTATGAGCTGCAAAGTCAGCAATTAACAAAATGCAGTGCACCATATTCCAGAAACGTAACGAATGCATGAAATTCAATTTTGGCGTGAATGTCAGTTTTCCCAGGTTTTAGAGACTTTCTACCGTAATACAGCTATGCTAGATGAATACACTTACGGCCGTTCCCATTGTGTGATCCTATTGGTATGGTTGACATAGAACGTCCGACCTGAGTCATCCTGCCGTGCCTCCCAGCCAGACGGTAGAGGCTCAGCCTCTAATTGAACCTCGGCCTCTGTCTGGGCATCTTGATCTAAGTCCACTAACTCCCATTCCGGCTGCAAGGTCACAAGTGAACGAAATCATACAAGTAAACGATACCTTTGAAGTTACCTGTTGTAGGCAGGGTTATTAACGATGAATGTGTGGTACACTAATCACCTCCCTCTTTTACACTGACAGCAGGAGACACAATATACCTAGACTGGTGTTGCCTGAGAGCTGTAAGTTATCCACCTCTGCATTAGTGCTGGCAAGTGACAGAGATCCTGAAAATCATGTCACCGTAGGCCAACATGTACAATTATATCAGAGTTCAAATTTGATCAGCATATTAATCACGTACCCAAGACTGCCAAACGACTGGGATATGTGCCAATTTCAAGCGAATTATGCGACCTTCAAGAGGAATATGGGGACCAGCATCAGTACTACCCTGATATTTTATCTGTTCAAATGCTGTACATGTTGACAACAAATGAGCCCAGCTTTTCTAGCCATCAACAAATGGGGCCATGGATCGAGACTGAGACCTTGCAAACCAGTTGGGGGCTTCCCCGTTCTTGAACTAGTCAAATTTAAATTCCATGGGAAATAATTACAGTTTAACGACATGAGCAAATCCTGAATGAAAGTTGATTTCTTCGCGGATTTTTCCCATTTTTCACAAAAATTTTGTCAATTGCTAATCTGTTGAATTGTGATTCACACAATAGCCTCTAAACTGTCCACGGTCGACATTCAGTTGACTCAAATTCCAAACAATTCTGATTCAGAATCCAAGCTTGAAATGTTCGACCTGCAGACAGTGTATGTCTTTCAACCAAAACCCTTCACTGACCGTTCAAGGTTTTTTTTTGTGAAATCTTGTCTCAATACTCTACCTGCCGAGTACCAGAATCAACATAATGATGTCAATAGTTTAAAGTATCATGATAAAACAATGTGTGTGCATCTTATCCTGAAATCCACCAACAAATAGCAATTTTAAAGAGATTTTAATGATTGCACCCTAAGTATCTTCAAATTTCATTTGGCACTGATAAATGTGAAAAATTTAGTAGTGAAAGAATTAACCTTTACCATTTAACAATCTGGTCATGGTTGCACAAAAACTCAGAATTTGATATCTGTGCTTGTTGCCATACATCAAAAAGATTCTCAAACAATGGAAACACGGTGAAACAGAGTGATGCCATTGTTGTTCAGCAACAAAATCTCCAAAATGATTTCACCCGTTCCCTGATGGGCAAATTATCCAATCACGACCATGGAATTTTTCAGAGTTATCTCCCCTACGCCACTAACCTCATTAGCAGGCTCTTCTGTTTCTTCTTCTTCTGTTCCTTCTTCTATCTGATAGGACAAGTTAAGTCGGAGGTGACCTCTGACCCGAGACTTGGTGCTGCAACGAGGTCAAATGAGGTCATGAGAGCAGATGTCCAAAAGGAGAATGATGCAAGCTATTCCCGCTCCTCATAGACTGAAAACTGATATATACCAGCAGAACCTCACTAATTAAGGACACAACGTGGCAGACAAGAGAAAACTTATTCATTTCTCAAATTTCATTGAAAAATAATGTAGCAATTTAATGACATAATTGTAAACTTTAATATGTACTTTAAAAACTACATCATACGAAATTGCGGGCAATCACAATAATATTGGAAGTATAGGAAAAATGAAAAAAAGCAGTTTTCTGAAAACAATTCAGTGTAATCTCAAATCACATAACTATCAAGCAANGCAACCCCCCCCCCCCCCCACCATCAATAGCACTCCCCACGTCTCCACCCCTACTGACTCTACCTCAAGTAGCCAAAGCTAACATTTCAAATTGTCACTTGTGTAGTGTGAGTTACAAGATTTTAACCTCGAGGGGAATTTTTAATCACTTGAGGATTTTTAAGCCAGCAGAGAGGAATTGTGTGTGAGTTTTAAATATTTTTCAGAGGAGAAATTGGGCCAATATTCGGCCCCGAAATCTGACAGCAACAGTTTCCAGCTTAAACAGTCGATCAACAAAATTCATCATGAGAAGACAACCAAAACGACGATTTTGAATATTGACTACATAAGGTTAATTACCTTCTTTGTCTAAGTAAAAAATCTTTGTCAGGCAAGTCTCTTGAAGGATGAGCTGTGGGTAAATATTGACAATACGTCTCAACTTGTCCAAGAAAGTCATCTCTTGTCTGCAAAAGACAGGTTGCATTAAAACCAAACAGTCAGCACTTACAAAAATGTGCCATAGTCAACAACATGGAAACTAGAATGCAAAATTTCTCGTGAATTATAAAAAGACTTAGAAAACAGTTCAATATCAATGTCAACGAAGGTATCTTAACACTCTGTAGGATCGTAAATAGCTTTTGAAAAATAGAAAAATGGCAGTTGCGATATTTTTCTGGAACAACATGAAGGAACCTCCCCCTGTTCAAGTCAAAACATCAAAATGCACACCACATATGACTGACAGTCATACTAACAGCAAAGTAAACCCAATCCGTTGCAAAACTGACCCGAGTCAACACAGGCGTTATAGCTTACCAATCTGTTTTCATCAAAAACTTCAAACAGGAGCTTGTGTTTATCAGGTACAACCTAGGAAGTAAACAATACATAATGAGCGGCTTACATGCAATAAAGTAGCTAGTCCATACTGCACACAAGGACATGAATTAACATGCTCTCTTAATCTAAAGATTATTCACAAGCCACTTGACCACAGTGTTGGACTTTTCAGGAGGGTTTTCTGTTCCAAAGCTCACGACATGTGCATGACATGTTGTATACTAATGTACTGTCATGTTGAAACTTGCTCCTACATGTACGAGAGGACCACCTTGCAAATTGATCCTTGTCTGACACACGCACGCACACACAAACACACACACACACACAAAATCAAATGCCATATTGCATGTTTTTCAATTTTCTAGGGCTTCTAAGTACATTGTTGTGTATGCCCAACATTTTTCAAAATATTTTCTGTGGGGAGCTATGGTACAAACCTTGGATACGGCAAAAGCATCATTCAGGTAACTCAGTATGTCATTTACGAAAATGAAAAAAACTTCACTTGGCCGTCATATTATGTCCTAAATTGGTGAGCTTTTATCGCACACGTTGGCGCACAAAAATTTATCTCCAGCTTTAATTACTTTTGTATGAAATAACTTTGAAATCAATGAGCCCAGAAATGGATATTTTTTTCTTAGCACTCCCCCCCCGGAAATCGCTTTCGCATTATATTCTGGCTCTCAATCACTACCTTGCATACATTTCCTACTAAGACCGAGCTCAGAGGAGTAGGAGGCGCTTTATATAGACTATTGGCCACAAATGTGTTTGTACACGTGTCTTACCCTTATCAAGAACTCTTCGTCCCAATCGGGATTCAAAGTCTGAAATATAATAATATAATAATGTATCATTATATACAGTAGCCACTCTATATTAACAATGGCAACCCTAAGACAATACTAATAATAAATACAAATCATAGCAGGCTGACCAGGAGCAGTGTCTGTGTACTATAGCTAAGATTTGTCCCCAGATAAATCACAACACAATACCAACCCCACTGATAAGCTTACTTGAAAGTAAAGACAGACACCACAACCCTAGACATTCATTGGGGAATTTTGTCAGATAAGAGGGCTACTGATCACTAGAAGAATTAGTCAATACAGTTGTCTACTGGTAGCTAAAAAATTAGGGTAGCCAGGAGGCCACTGTTGTATAGGCACACAATATTTACGAGGTGTTTACTCATAGTTGCTCAACAATTACACTTCCAATTCTTTCCTGTTCGAGGACCCATGTTCCCTTGTGCATGCCTTAAGAATCCAAAACCATATTCTAACCTTGAGGAGAACATTTAATCATTAGAGGGTATTTTTGGGGCCTGGTGAAAGGAAGTTCACAAGATTTCTAAATACATTTCACAGGGGAATGGGCATGATATTCGGTCTAAAAATTGAGGTCATGTAATCTGCTGATGGCACATCCTGACTCTGCTGTGAATTTGAGTTGCATAGTGCATGCATTTCAGTTGTTGAAGGCACTCAATGCTTTGATAAGTTGAATATTGGTCCCATTTACTTATAAAAAAATAAAATTTACATGATATTGCCCTCATCAGACCCAAAAATCCCCGTCCAATGATTAAATATTTCTCTCAAGATAAGACATGCTTCTGCAAAATGTATTGGCTACTTGAGGCATTGCTGATGAGGGGTGGAACTTGTGGTGACCGGGACGGAGGGAGAGAATTTTCCCTACAAACAAATAATTCCCCTCGTAGAAGCCACAGACACTTTTCTGCTCAGGTGAGCGAGGGTCGTGATGCAGGGATATCACAAACATTAGACAGACAAACAGCATTTAAAATCTCCAAACTCCAACACTAAGTCCATCTCCTGAGTGGACAAGAAACAAGTCTATTCCCATCCAACGGACAGCCATGTTGTTTTTTACAACTGTCCCACAATGCATTTGAAAAACAATCGCTGCAGTGTAGATGAAACCTCCTGAACTGTATCAAGTTCAGTACTCAGCAAACAATGAACAATCAGTTCCTTTCAAGCCTTGACATTTTGGACCTTATTTTTCACCTTGATTTACCACATGTTTTAATAAACGTACAAAAGCCATCAAAGTTACTGAACAACTGACCTTTTTAATAACTTTAGTTTGAAGAATTGTTACAACCTGTCCAGAGTCGACTGATTCACCCTCATACACTGTTATGGATACATAGGGATCACTAGAACAAAGGCATCAATAAAATAACTAACACGTGCAAGTTTCAAATTGAACAACTTCATATCAATGAGTGGAAAAAATCCATGGCCATGCATATCAATTCCAGCTATGAGTTGCCGAATCTCAGTACCAGAGCAGGAAACACCAAACCTGTGGTACAAATCCTTTACAGACACTTGTCTGGAATTTGTACCGTGAATTACTGAAGCTGTTACAAAATTGTTACAAAACAAGAGCCGTATTATCAAATTGGGTCCTGTGAAAGCAAACAAAATGTTTTGCACAGCAGTATATATCCACTGCCCATGGATCTTTTCAAAGATTACCAGTCCACAAAGGTCCAACATGTTTAATTATATGGTAATTTACATTTGCTTAGAAATTAAAATCAAAGAAAAATATTTGTAAAATGTTATGAGCAGGCGAATTCCCATCACTTTGTATAATTTGTTTATCCAGACAGTCATTCAGCTAATTAGTCAAGTCTGCCAAACGCTTTTCTCAATTTTGCGTACATCATGCATCAATGCTTGTGCGACAAAGATTGTGGACTAGTTGCGTGCTTACAAGTTGTCACGCTCCGAATGGATGTACGTATTAGCTTGATTGGCATGCTGTAACTATCTCAAAAAGAGGCCATGACCATGGAATCATTTCCAACCCTGAACCTGTAAGTTAATATTACGACTTAAAAAGTGGACAAGGAATGCTTACCAATAGCAGCAGTGTTTCTGGCAATGGGTCCCGGCTCAAATAACTACAGTGCCACTCTTAATTCAATGATGTTCCCCCAAAATGCACATTTGTCAGGCTGTAACTTCCATGGCAGCCATGGTAGTTACTATGTTACATCAGAATTATTAAAAAATAATTGCAGGCGGTCTGATACACATTGTACGAGATGTGCGCAGGCCGCGCATGAGGGCCATTGCACTGATCACCTGGAACCATTTTTATGTTTTATTAATATACAGTTAAAATGGAGCAGAGGAGCTAGAAACCTGACTTGAGGGTTTAGCAGTGTGGCCTAGTGGGACTCGAACCCACGACCTCGAGCAAAGAAAGTGGCATCTGTCACACTAGGCCACACTGCCTCCTCCATTAAAATTATAGTGCCATAATCGGTTTTACGACAGCAAAGGTAACTTTTGCATAACGAGTTGCAATGCTTATGCCAAGAAACTGAATAACGGCAGATACACGGTAATATCCATGCATGTGCTATGCACCACATCTCATGTCGTGGTTTTAATAAGGTGTCTGACACTGTGAGAACTAGGTCAATCAGCTTTTTGCAGCACAGGACAGTGCTTTTCAACTGAGGTGAAAATGACATCAGTCTTTGGAAGAGATTAGGAGATTTTTCTACCACGCTGGGATTTTTTGGTAATGGGACTAGGAGTCTGTGATTTAAAGATAAATTACAATGGTCCTACACTGATTCTCAACTTCACACAAATGCGCCAAGACAGATTAATTAAAATACTACTGTCAGCTGATGTTAAATGCAGTCATGTGCTGACAAGTTCTGATCAACAATTCACTCTTTATGTCAAGTGCTCCTATCATTATCTTACTGCCTCAGTATACAGACAAATCCTGCGCTGAAGTTTAAAGCACAGTTGATGTAATGGCCCATTGAAAACATCACCAGTTTCGCAGCAGGTCAGAAAGTGTGCACATTTTGTGCATTCATAACCATGGCGACAGCTGTGAACAGGTCCTTGCTTACCTTGCACCGAATATGTCCTTCTTTGCTAGGTTTATCCCTTTAGCAACTTTTACTCTCAGTATACGAGAATTTTCCTAAAGAAAAATCAAGAGATCATAAATACGAATAAGGGTAACAAATTTCAAATCTTCATTAATTGTGACTTTTTTAAACATATAGCATCTGACTTAGACCAGTTATGGTTGCTATGGAGATGGCCTCGAATTACTCCTTACTCAGATGAGAAGTGAATTCAGGGGTCAGTTTCATGAAACCCGATGAACATCTGAATTCAGAAATTTCCCATGCTCCCGCCCCAAAATAAAGTAATTTACATTTGAATATGTATGTCTTGAACCGGAGTGAGCATATAGATTGCAAACATTTTTAAGTCAGGTCTGCACGCCACCTGTTGGCCACATCATGTGACCTAATGGAGATAAGTCTGGTTTTTAGAAAATTTCGCTCAAAACTTAATTCCAGCTTTCGGAGATAACTATTGGTTGGCAAATTATCGAAGAGGGAAATTAACACTGCATGTTAGGCAGCATTGGTGCACCAACAGCAGTCAAGACTTGCCAGTCACAGTCCAAGGCCTAGACAGTGACCAGTAGGAGCTTCACACGTCAGAAGCTTACCAGCAAATTATGCATCACGCGCGATTAAAAGTCAAATTCTTATAAGTACCTCTCGCGCATAGAGGGACACCTTAGGAGGCTGCCGCTGCCCTTAATTCCATCCAACTAGTACAAATACTCCTGTTATCAAACTTTTTCTTTGAGCAGTCCTTCGTTCATTTCCCAAAATCGAAAACTGGCCATTTTTACACAACGGCACGCCAGGGGGATATGACATCATACCATCTGCTGTGCGCAGTGTTAAAAATGACCACATTCCGATTTTGGGAATTGAACGAAGGACTGCTCGAGGAAAAAGGTTGATAACGGGAGTATTTATTCAAGTTGAAAGGAATTAAAGACATCAACGGCCTCCTAACTAAGGTGTCCCTCTATGCGCAAAAGGTACTCATAACAAAATGACTTTTCATTTTTTAATTAGTGAGAGGCATAATTTGCCGAAAAGCTTCTGGCGTATGAAGCGCTTATAGGAGCTTTACTGTCTGTGGCCACCGTCTATCCAATGCCTAGGCAATTACATCGCCCTGGATGCAGAAGGCATACAGGGGTGATAGTACATCCCCACAAAAAGTTAAAAATTTCAAAATACAGCAAATAAAATCAAATGAAACATGCATATATGGACATGGAGTTATAATTAACACATACCATAAGTCCGGCAAGGTAATTTGAACAAATCGATGAAAATCTGTCACGGTTTGCTCGAGTTTCTTTTACCGGATACCATTTTGAGGAAGTTACATGAAATCACGCATATTGACAAATAAAGAGTCCAAGGGACACAAATCTTACAAATTTGACCCGATACCTGCCCATGCTATTTTGCAAGTGTCTCGCTAGCGTCACGCACTTCGCTCAGTCTTGCGCTAGCCTTTGCCTAACTCACATGACTCAGTTTAAATACTTTGTGGTTACTCTCGAGTTCCAGTCCCAGATAGCCATATACATACGATTATTTATTTCAGACTCTTTTTTCGATCTGTACGAAGCTTATTTGGGTCTCTACGTTTAATAATTATAGATGGTTTATCCACTGAGTCCACTCCTCCACAATTATTTGGTCAAGATGAAATTCGGAGTTGGCTGTTTCTTACTCATTTCTTGAACACAATTTTTTACTCAAAATTTTTTGGACTCCGAGTTTCGAACCCTAGCTGGTTGCCTGAGTGAGAACTCACAGTCCTAACCACTAGACGAGACACACCTAACAAATTAGCAATTTTAAGGATTATATACGATTCCACGGTACACATGGAAGTCACTTGTAGATAACATGCACATGAAAAAGATTTTATTCGTTAAGTATACAACTGTACATTTCAAAGCTTAAATAATCAGACTCCCAAGTATGTATTGTCATTAGTAATGTCAACAAACCCACCGTATGTATACCTCGTTGCCCAATGAAAAGTTGTAAGTTATAAGACTTGTCAGCTGAGTCATGCACGAGCCATGCCAGTTTGTTTTCGTCATGAGCATTTTACATTTTACGCAAATATTTTTATTATTCAAGTGTATACTACTTTTAAAGTTCCACAAATTTGCCATATATATATACATATATCATTGATTCCATTCTATACTAAAAAAATCGCGTCTATGCAATTATTCCAGTCTCTACTATTATTAGAAATCTTGAAAATTTCCGGTCTATAATATTATTGCTATCTCTACAACTATCCAGAACTCGAGAGTATCACGCACGCGGTGAAAAAGTTAACAGTGACCAAAAAAGTGGAGTTGGAATTCTTCGCCAAAGTCACCTTATTTTTCGTAACTAAGTTTCATCGAAGATATGTGTAGAAGTAGAAAGGACCACTGAAGAAAGTAAGTGATATTTTATGTGACAGTTTTAGTGTGGAATGTATTTTTGACGCGGTGAAAACTCCTAATCGGTGGCCAGATTTGGCCTACCGCCCATTTAAAATACACGGACGAAATTCGTACAGAAAGCGATGGGAAGTATTGTAGACCCTAACCGGCCAACCGAGGGGCTACGTGTTGCCTATTAAAGGCCAAGCTGCAAGTCCAAAATTGAATGGGCGGGAACACATCCCACGGCCACGGTCACGTCCACTCAACGCCGAATGTGTTCCACGTAAATCAACGGGAACAAGTGGAGCAGCTGTCAAATCAAAAGACAGTTTACCGTGCTATCGGGTACTCCATATACTCGCACTCGTCGATCGTTGGAAGACGCCATCCACTTGAAGTCCTCGCTCCTTTTCAGCGAAGATTTGTAAACACCACAGCTCCTGACTTTGGCGTAGAGTTGAGCTAACGTATGACTTTCTTGATATTTTTGAGAGTAACTATATTTGGAAGGAAATGTGGCTGCACGTTCAAATATCTGTTCCTCTGTTCTAAATATTACTACAAGGTATGTGTTCTAGACATTTATAAATATACATCGTAACTTTTCCCAAATTGTTGCGAAATCGCGACGGCTACAGCTAAGTTTTGCTGACGTCATTTTCAGGGTGTTGGAATCAACACTGGGGAGCTTCATTTTAAACAGAAATGTTTTCATGATATTGACAGGATAACTTTTGCAGTAAATAGCAATTATTTTATGCATATATGGGGACATTTTACATTAAATATTTCAAAAATTATATTGTTTTGTAAAAGCAAATTATTTAATTATTAAACTATGATAACCTGCTGAACTAGCAGACGAAAAAGACTTTCTTGTCACAAATAATATCGGTAAGTCTCGGTAGGTTTTGATTGACTGCTGCGGCAACCGCAGTGTCTATGGCATAGACATCATAATACTATACTGTGATTTCTATGATGGTCTGTGGTGTAACTTTTAATTTTTAATCAATCTATTTCGTAATCCTACCCCCATATAAATTATCCGATTATCTTTAAGTTGAATGATGTGTAAAAACGGCCAGCAGCAGCAACTTTTTGTCGTGTACGAATAGCCTACAGCTGGTGCTCACACTTAGAAATCGAATTTCAAAAGTTTTGTCGCGTTTTAATTAAATTCAAACACACCATGTGAAAGCTCAAGCGTTCCTCAACGACCCAGCGTGCGACATGTTAGCCTTGGTGCAAAGCTTTGCGCCGATGCGGGTAAAAAACTTACCAGATAAAACCTGATACAAAATAAGTGTCATTAAAAACTACACATTTCCTTGAGCAAACTAAATTATTGGAAAAACAGGCGTTCTTCCGTTATTCTCGCTGTTAAATTGTGGAGCGATCTTCTGTGTCGCCTCTCGGCGCCATAAAATATTGCGTCACCTATTTGGTCAGTTTCTTTTTCCATCGATTCTTCAATCAACTGTTGTTCTTTCACGAGGTTGCGTACACGTCACTACAAGTTATCGGAACTGGTTTCACTTCATTATAAGTTTTTAATGCAGCAAATCGAATTCCACAACAAATTTTCTGCTGCTGCGAAACCGGCTGTCATCATCTCCCGAGAGACTTATGCAGGGCTCGACATTAACCGTAGTCCGACTGCCTGGGACAACCAATTTGCTTGATCTGTCTTTTCTCTCAAGAAAGTTGTCCTACTGAGCACACGCCTACCTGTAGGAATACCTTAGTTCTAAGAGATGACCAGCAGCGACCGAGGTACGTAAAAACCCAATCACGTTCAGGATCACGACGCCACTGTATCGTGTGCGCAGGCCGTCGAAGTCCGTTACTTCAGTCCCGCGACCTATATTTTAACTGATGTGCTTGAAGTCCGACGTCAGTGTATCTCCGTTCGGGTGAAGTCGGTCCTCCGTGCAGTAAGCAACAACTCCTGACTTTTCCAAAATTTCGATTTTAACCGTCCATGCTCGGCTTATCGCCCACCCCGTTTTTAGATTCCCATTTTAAGCGCCTAGGGCGGTAAGACGCGGACGAATACGTTAGTTTGCGTATGGTTTCAGGTCAAGGAGTTCTGATCTTGCATCTGGTAACCAAACCAAACGTCGTGAAATCACGAAGCAACAATATGAAACCAATAAACGAAAACAGGAATTCATTCCGAAATGAAACTGAGAAAGATTTTGACTGGTTACCATACGGTTTGATAGCGACCAGAAGTAAAATGTGTTGTGTCCCGTGTGAAAAATACGCCGACGCAAAAAAGTTCATCTGTTGCGTCTGGGTCAGATGTGTTCAGGATCGAAACTGAAAAGTCATGGACAGTCGACGGATCTCTCAGTAGCTTATAAAATACATTATACAACTGAAATGAAAAGCCAGGGTAAAGTTGTAGCGTGTTCACTGGTGAAATCCAAATCCAAATACCCACTTTAATAAACTTCTGCAAAATTTAAATGTCATGTAATATATGCTCTTACACATGTTTATTGATCTTGTGCTAACAGGTATAACGTGCGACATTCACATATGTTTGAAAAGTATAATTTGAGTTTAATTATCTTTGGACAAGTGTCTTATAGGTCAGGACAAGTAAATTTCATTTCTACTTGTCCCACTGGACAAGTTAAAATAAAAGTTAATGTCGAAACCTGTTATGTCGCAAAATTTTAGGAAATGGCGCGTGTTCGTGACACAAGCGTACTGTTTTCAAAATCAAGAAATACTTTCATTGTTACAAAAGAATTACGCAAGAAAATGACGTTTGTTAGATTATTTTTCACTTAAACGGCTGTAACGGGCAAGGTGGGTGTCGCTGATTCACAGAGTTTGCATCAGCTCTACATGTTGATACAAGTTTCGCGGCGAGGCGACGATCACGGAACTACCCTGGCTGCGTACAATTTAGAGGTCTGTCGTCGCTGAACACACAATGGTACCTAGCTGTATTTTGACGATAGTCTTCATGCAGTAGCTGGCTGGCTAGCGACATGTTTGACCTGATTCTGATTTTATGTGGTTTTCGGCCTGAACTTGAAAAAGAGGGCGCTAACGTAAAAAACAGCGAATTGTCGGACGCCTGTCTTTCGTTGGGTTGAGAAGACGTTTTTAATCATATTTAATTGAAGAAGGACTATTTAAAACCAATGTCATAGGCTCTATTTTAATGACAATATACAATTGTTGTAGACTCGGAAATTGTTTTGGGCAGCCGGTAATTTGGAAAAGAACTTCGGTGTGCCGTGCTTGGCTCCCGGTCACTTAGGTAATTTTATAAATATTAAAGAACAAAGTTGTGCACTTTGCTGCAATAGACAGGAAAACATAAATGTTATAACGTTTTCATTTTCAATAATTTTTACTATTATTCGATGCTCGATGTTCATCCGACTAAGGCGTTGCGCGAGTTATTTTCATTCAAAATGGCGGAGTCCGGCTTGGTAGCGGTGGCACCTGTCTCACATTTTGAGAAATAACCTTGTTTGCGATTAGGACCTTCACATTCCAGTTTCCAAGTGCTATGTGTAAATAATGTGCGCTTATGTCAATGGAGATAAAAATCACACATTTTCGTTTCTAAGTTCTAATTTACAGAAATATACCAAAGCGACCAGGATAGTGTTCAGTAACGCTAGGACCTCGCTAAAATGTAGGCAAAATCACGTGTTCTCGTTTAAAATACACGGCAATATCTCACGTAATCTCGCGAAGTGTTGCTTTTTAGCGATGCTCTAGCGTTATTGAACTCAATACTCAAATGCTTATAGTGGATTTTCTTCACTCTTGAGTATATCAAAACGAAGGAAGGTGGAGATTTTTTTGCGGACAAAAGCATAAAATATTGGAAACTTGTGTATTTTCCCCGATAGATGCATGTCTAGTAACTAGTGCTGACCGTGTTCCTGAACTATGTCGTCTGTGTCTCAGTAAATGGTGACATACATGTACTATTGCATATGACATTTTGGCGACGAATATAGTCGATGGTTGGAAACTAACGTAAGGGTGGCGCTGGGGAGTAGCCGGTGATATTTCATGAGAAGAATCGTACGATAACACCATAACCGGTCGAGAATCTGCCGGTTTAGATCAAAGATACCATGTTGTTGTGGTCAATTAAATCACATTAGGTTGCTGATGTTATCGTTCTCTAGATAATGAGACCATCCTTTCCTCACTGGGGGCGACAACAGCATAGTTTTGAAAGCTTGTAACTATCGAATTTTGAAAAGAAATTTGAATTTTACAATTTAAAACGTTTGTTTATTATTGAAATATCTACTATCGCGATTTTCTATTATTAAGCACTGACGTTTATGTGGATAGCATGCATTCCCATAACATGTTGAACAAGAATGAACTGGTGGAAACTTATGCCTACTGCAAACACGTTGCAGTACCTCACTTAGTAACAAGGGCATTTCAGCAGCGCGTCGGCAGTGCTACGCAGTTCATGGTTACGAGTACACGATTGACTGCAAGAACACTAAACTACACGGACAGTTAACAAGTTAGTGTCGAAGGCTGCTAGTGCGACAGGCAACTTCCAACGACACCGAAGATCTCAGGTCCATGTGTACACGATGAAGCAACTTGAAACGTTGCCGATTCAAAACAGTTTCAACGGAAAACTGTACGCGATCCATGCGCAGTCCTAGGGAATGGTCCGAAAACCGTGACACAGAACTTGCACAATTCTATACCAATCGCAAAGCCCTTTACTACACTGGGCTGTTTCGTTTGGGATAAGTGATTGGCGGTGCTCCTGTTCACTGGTGAGTTGACACCTAAGAATCTCTTCTTCTTCATACTTTCGTGCATCTATACGAGAAGGCGTCCACGAGATAAATTTATCTAAAAGTTTTGAAAATAGCGATGCAACTAGACCTATGAGAAACATTGAAACTCCTATTATTACGTCACAAACAATTTCACTCGTCATTTCTGTTTCTCCGAAACGTTAACTCTACAGGGATGATAGTAAAGATTCTGCGGACTAAAAACGATTCGAATGTTTGGGAAGGCGGTCCCGAAGTTGCTATGTTCAAGGTTTTGCAGCAACTTTGGAACTCTTATTTTCGGTTACCGTTTTACTGTTAGCTTAAGGTTGTAAACAATTCGTGTGGGCAAGGGTTTGAATTCCCCTGGATGCTGGCAAACAGTTCCCAATGATTTTCGCCGCACGTGAATGCGACATCCAAGTCTGTCTTTATTTTACCGGCTCTGCTGTTTGTAAACTGATCAACCTGCGGCATTAAGCATCCAAGGAAAGAATTAGAACCTGACCATGACGCCATGTGGTCTGAAATTATACACGCCGATAAACCCGAGTCGATCTTTCAGTTGACTTCTACACTCGAAGAAAAGGAGGCTTTGTTTGGATACATTTTATTGAAAAACAACGATGTTTCAAAGTTAAAATACCCTATATTAAAAGAAAAAGAACAATGAACTACACGAATGAAAAGATGAAATTAAAAACCTAAATGATTGTATGCGCAAAGACGCAAGTTCATACACGTGTCTTGCATATCAAAATCGCACAGATGCAACGTATTCTTCGTCACACTCTTTCGACGTATTTCTGTATTTTTTCTTTATTTTTTTCTTTTGACGTAACTTTCAATAATTACAGGCCGTATTGATTGTAATAGGGAAGACCTCGGTCAAGTTTCTTGCGTATGAATGTGACGACTGCCTTGTGTTTGCAAAACAGTTCCTGGAATACCTGCAACAACCAAGTAAAGAAGTTGCTGATCCTCTGTGTTCACAGGCTGGCTTATTAAAATGAATGTATATGTCCTGCTATGAGTTGCGCCTGCCCATAGTACTCAGTTTGGAATTACTCCAGATTGAAACTCTGCTGGTGTGCAGCGTCCTAGACAAATGACGAATTGAAGATTCAATTTGTCAAATCTGTGATTTTCTTCATGGGCTTCATATTGGATAACAAGAATAATAGTGTTGAAAGTTCTAGCAAAAAGCTTTTCTCCTTCACCACCAGTCTCGCTCCATTCTTGAGATAAGTCGCACAAATCACGTGATTTGCGATAAGATCAATTGTGTAACGCGCGATGTCTTCCGTCGTTTTGTTTGAAAAAGTTGTCTTAAAATGTCATTTGTGGTCGTCGCTTGGAGTAGACAAAAATTATACGTCACAAGCTCGTTTCCAGGGACGAAAAGGAGTCCAGAGGTTGGCGTAAAGAAGCCATTTTTAGGATTAGAATAGTGCTACAAAACAATATAAGAGAATAGTAAATAGTATGGAAAAGTAATATTATCTCTGAAATGATGGGCAATGGCAAACTGGAACACATAGCAACAATAAAAGCTTGATAAAGGATGGAGTGGGGAAAAATGTGAGAGAGAAGTCACACGGATCAATCAGATGAATCATGCAGTGCTGATCAACCGGGGGTATTAAGCATCCAAGGAACGGTGAATTGGAAGCTGGTCATGACGTCGTAGGGTCCGAAATTATACACGCCAATAAACGCTTTGAAGTCCACGTGAGTCGATCTTTCAGTTGACTTGTTGACTCAAAGAAAAGGAGGCATTTTTAATGCGACACTTTGTTTGGATACATTTTATTGAAAAACGACGATGTTTCAAAGTTAAACACCCTATATCGACAGAAAATAACAACGAACTGCACGAATGAAAAGATGAAATTAAAAACCTAACTGATTGTGTGCGCAAAAATGCACGTTCATACACGTGTCCTGCATATCAAAATCGCACAGATGCAACTTATTCTTCGTCTCACTCTTTCGACGTATTTCTGTATTTTTTCTTTATTTTTTCTTTTGACGTAACTTTAAACAATTTCAGGACGTGTTGGTTGTAACAGGGAAAACCTCGGTCCAGTTTCTTGCGTATGAATGTCACGACTGCCTTGAGTTAGCAAAACAGTTCCTGGAATACGTGCAACAAGCAAGTAGAGAAGTTGCTGATCCTCTGTTTTCACAGGCTGGTTTATTAAAATGAAGGTATATGTCCTGCTATGAGTTGCGCCTGCCCATCGTACTCAGTTTGGAATTACTCCAGATTGAAACGCTGCTGGTGTGCAGCGTCCTAGACAAGTGACGAATTGAAGATTCACTTTGACAAACTCTGTGATTTTCTTGATGGGCTTCAAATTGGATAACAAGCAACAATAGTGTTGAAAGTTCTAGCAAAAAGCTTTTCTCCGTAACCACCAGTCTCGCTCCATTCTTGAGATAAGTCGCACAAATCACGTGACTTTCGATGAGATCGGTAGTGTAAAACCGCGATATCTTCCATCGTTTTATTTGAAAAAGTTGTCTTAAAATGTCATATATGATTGACGCATGGACTAGACAAAAATCATGCGTCGCAAGATCGTTTCCAGGAACGAAAGGGAGTCCAGAGGTTGGCGTAAAGAAGCCATTTTTACGACTAGAATAGTGGTACAAAACAATATATAGTACGGTAAAGTAATTATCTCTGAAAAGATGGGTAATGGAATACCGCAACACAGGAACAAGAAAGGTTTGATAAAGGATGGAGTGGGAGAAAATGTGAGAGAGAAGTCGCACGGATCAATGAATCATGCAGTGAAGCATGATGTAGTAAAAACAAAGAAATTCCTAAAAGCTCGTGGCAATCATCGGCCTGCAAGAGCCGAGAGCTTATAAGATAAGACTCGAGACCAGTCAGTAGTCTAAGCCAACAAGGAGGCTGGTAACAACTGTCCTGCACATAAGAAATTAATGTAGGGACCAGCCCAAACGAGAGAAAAAGCAGTCTAGTAGGGAGAGTCCAGTTGCTTACATAAATATATTTATAAGGGAAATACCGTTTATTGCCACTCACATCGTTATTATTGAGTTTAATGGGGTTGTCTGTCTGGCGGGTACAATTTTTAACTGGACCGGCCAGTCAGCCAAGCAGACATTCTAGAAAATTACGAGTATTCTATCCAAGCCGGATTACAGTATTTGCCAGATACGCCCGAAATTCAACGTACTATGCAGCCACGATGTCTCGTTGAGAGAAACTCACTCAAATTCAAAGGCAGTTTCGAACTGTTAAGGATAACTAATGAAACCATACCACAGCATGAGAAGTCTGATTTGTCAAAAAAACGTCATCCAGCCTCTTCCCTAGCAAGATAATATTCAATGTGACAATTCTTCACCGAAATCACGTCATGTATTGGGGGGGGGGGTCTTAACGAAATGAGAAATCGTCCTCCACTGTACATGCGGCTAGTAAGCAATTGTAACAGGCACATGTCTGCGATTATACTTAGCCTCACTCTTCACCCTTCTTCTCCAACGCAATCTTTCTCATCACCGAGTCACAGATCCCTCTAAACTACTCAAAAAGGCTAATGTAAGCCTACATTTTGTTTCAGCCTCTAATATCCAGCCTAATTTCTACTAGTACTTTTTGTTAAGAACTCCTTTATAGTTTGGTGAAAAAAACCGACTCGACGTTTTTAAGAAAAAAGATAGGAGTCACAAAATGAATGGCTTAAGCAATTATACGTTGTTCGAGAAAGATATAAGTTTCGTTTTAAATGTTAAACGGCATTTCGTCTACTTTCACGAGCTAAGGCCTTGGAATGAGGGTGGCCTCTTCAGTGATAGCACTGCTTTTCAAGAGGGCCCTGCTACTGGATTAGTACCTTAAAAGGGCGCTGTAGTAAAAATAATGGAGCAGTTAACCGGTTCCAACATACAAATAAATCTCACATTTGCCCGAGTTGCGCGCTAAACAAAACCTCAGTCATAGTTACTGTCAAAAGACTGAAACCCTGACAGCAATCGCCGATTGGCTGATATGTCAGTGACGTGGCTGGTGGGGCCTCGACTGCTTATCGCATATTGCTGTGCCATATTGTTAAGAGTTTAATACATTTTGAGTTGGCTTTTGGCGATTACGTCACCTGACCATGACCATCTTCTTTTCTCCCGAATCTGTTATCAACTGTTCTTCGCTGTCGGCACAAGGTTGCGTACTTGTCACAACAAATTAGCGGAACTTATTTCATTTTGTTACAAATTTCTAGTATTATAATACCAGCAAACCGAATTTTATAACAAACCTTGCTGCTGCGAAGCTGTCGTCATCTCCCGAAATACGTCGCAAAATTTTAGGAAATGGCGCGTGCGCCTTGTCACGAGCGTGTTGTTGTGAAACGGACGACACACTTTTCTTTGTTACAAAAGGCGGCGAATTGTGCTAGAAAATGACGTTGATTTGATTGCGTTCCACTTAAACGGCTGCAACGAAAAAAGTAAGTGTCGAATGACTACCAGATTTTGCATGCACCCCGCCCGTCCGTTAGCTCTACATGTTGGTGTAAGTTTTACGACGAGGTGACGAGCATAAGTTAACTATACCGGGTAGTCAACAGCTGTGTGAAATTTCGGGGTCTAACGGACCTCAACACATTGTGGTACGATAGTCTTCATACAGCAATAGTCGGTAACTAACCAATCCTTTAAGTTTACAGAGCTGAGTATTGGCTGGCAGCTGGCTGCCAGGCGAGAGTAAATTTCGTCTGACGATGATGAAGACTGGGTATCACTTTGTGATGCCTCGTCTCAAACATGTATCCCTGATTACCGGCCATTTTACACTAAAATTTCTTATTCCAACAATTTGAAGAACGCCACTTGACTGCACTCTAAAACAAGACACTGACTTTATCCCCACCAAAAATGTCACGAGAAGCAGCGCTCCAAGCGGATGGCTTTTAGCTTTGTTAGAGAATATAAGTTTATTATTTGCTGTTGAATTATTTGTGAAATTAATCGACATCTCATAGAAAGCTATGCAAAATTTATTCAGAATAAAATACAGTTCCCTTTCTGTCTTTGATACAAATGTATCTGTCGAGTGACCATCCCTGCTTTTGATAACTGGGCTTCACATATCCTTCCTCCCTTGCTAAAAATGCGTAGGTTATTTGTGTAAAGTAAACCGTAGGCTTAAAGTTTCGATTGTGCGCACGTAGTGACTTTATCACTACATGTATTTCATATGTCACTGCTGGATTTGGATACATTTGAGCACCTACCTCTTCTCTCTTTCAAGCCTGCATTTATTAGAAGATATGGCGACAGGGCTTCATGTCATCGGTGAAGGTAATGGCATCAAAGGTACGAAGGTTTTTTTGTCAAGTAATATTTCAGAGATGGATAGTCTGAATAAGTGTATGAGGCATGTAGTGATTCCCGCAATAGTCCTCAGATGCGGAGCACTCGGCACTATAGCTCTTATTATTCAACTTAATTTTGCAAGTAGACATTTTGCGGACAGTATTTCGCAAGTGTTGGTGATGCATTTAGTCTCTTTGGTGTCTATCCTTATGCAGTCAGTGTCGTTTCTACACAGACGGATTTAGGGAGCCCAAAGTTGTGCAAGCATTTTTATTTTGAAGCTGTGGTTGGTCCACCCTTGCGACATTCGGAATCCACCCAGTGCTGTGGTGGGGCGTAGGCTCAGCCAACCATGTTTTGGCATTTGAACGTAGCGCCTACGCATCGTAAGTTACTTTCAGTGCTCAAGGTGATACGGTGGGCTTTGGGTGCCTACTTACCACTAATTTTACCACTACACCACTGAATCCACCAGACATCCTCGTAACGTACGATAGATGTATGGATTATTTATTTGGTGCTATATATCTTTTATGAAAAAATAAAAATGCCCTTGCCCATCATAGTGTGTCCTAAATTGGCGAATTTTTGTTCTCGTGATTCTTAAAGCGTGTTATTTTGATCCAAAAAATCTTGTATTAGCCGATAAGAATTTCTAACAGTTGACAAGTGAAATCTATAACAATTGTTAATGTTTGATACATGTATTTTTCAATGGCAGAATAGTTCCAAACACTTGTGCTAATCAGAATTGTTGTAATTTTCCATCTGGGCTATAAAAGGCTTGCTTGATTTTGACATTGACTATTGAAATATTTTATAGGGGCATTTCGCGTTTTTATTTAACAGTTGGTGAGTTCTTAACCGAAGCGTTTTGGTATTAAAAAAATACCTCGTACAGTACGTACTCGTAATTTTGCGGTTGGCCAACCCGAAGAATAGGCGGTGGGCCAGGATTTGTAGGGCTTCTAGAAAATGATTTTGTGAGTACTTTAGGGGGGCAATTTTAAGTCGCTGATGTTTCTGGTAACAGAAGTGGAGCCATATTACTACGGGCCTCAGGAATATGTTATCAGACCGATTCTATGAAAGCGAACGGTCTAATTCGATTTACGTTTTTAACCAGCTAAACAGGGCAAAATGGAACTTCGATAACTTAGTCCAAAGCCCGAGGTTTAATCTTCGAAATCGAACTCGAAATTAGTTTCCCATTTTCCAAGATGGGGGTCAAGGGATTTGGACCCTCACCCCCTTTTCCCTTGATTTTAGTGATTTCAAATGTAGAACTTTCAAGTTGTTGACTTGATCCCCCCTTCTTAAAGAAATCCTTGACCCGAATCCCAATTTAAAAATCCTGTCTCCGCCCCTGGACTATTCTATTTATGTGCGAACTCAATGTGAAAGGTCTATTATTCTTTGCTAGAGAGTATTACGGCTCACGCAGATGAGTAGGCCTATGTATTGCAAGACCTCAAGATTCGATGTGAAAACGTGAGATTTTGAGCAAGAAGTCAAAATTTCGAGTTCAGACTAAGTTATAGCTTTAATGTTCGGGTCATCAAGTGCAAACTAGATTGGACACCATAACGTACTAAGAGCGGACACTGGCAGGACGGAAAATGTCAAAAATAGTTTCGAGTTCGATTTCGAGTACAAAGATTAAACCCCTGGACCAAAAAATGGACCTCCGCCATTACGTCCGAGTAACTTCACACAAACTTGTGCTGGCATTCATGATAAGTTGATCTTTTCTACAGAATTTGGGAAAACTGATATCAAAGTGGAGACGCACATGCTACGACTTAGGAACACCTTAGTAGAAACAATGGATGAGCTCAAAACCAGAAGGGTAAGCATGACTAGTGCTCATGTTTATTCAGCACTCATCTCTCGCGTACTTACGCCCTATACACAGCAGTCCTGGATAGGTTTCTTAACTCTAACAAACTGGTCTCAACAATTGTCTTAAAACCTGTTTTGTTTTCTTTCTGTTTGATAAAAAACTCAGATGACACCATAGAGCGTGAGGAAACTCGAGTTTTGAATTACTGTTGGCCAACTGTGACATAATAATAGCCTTCAGTTTTGACGTTCATTTGTTGGTAGACAGTTACGTGTTTGCACATGGAAATCATTTTCTGTAGGTTTGAGATGTACATGGTGCTACTCGACCTGTGTTATTCCGCAGATCCCAAACACAAAAAATCACGCAAATCTTCGCAAGACATAGCCATGGATTACAAAGAAGGTGGCTTTAGACACCCGAAATTCTTGGGTCCGGGAAACATAGCCTGGTTTAGTAGCTTTGTAAGGAGGAAGTGTAATTCTTTGCACAGGTATTGTAGGTGTGTTGTTGAAGTCAAAGGATCGATTCTGTTCACAGATACTGTGCAGCAAAAATGAAGCAAAGATTAGACAGTTGCTAAACGATGCACACCAAATGGAAAATAAGCATGTAAGTAGAAATAACTTGAAAGGTACATTTCAAACACTTGTCACCTTTATATAGTTCGTTACTGAAATATTTCCCACCGAAAACCATTCTACCAGTCTTTAATTGTTGTCTTCACCTCTCGCAAAATGATCTCTTAGTCGGCTTTTGGAAACTACCTGCTTTTGAAGGAGGAGCTGGCCGTCTCACTGCAATGTTTGCATGACGAACGGAAAAAGGATGCTGAAAAATCCAGGAGAGAATGTGAGAAGATAAAGAAACAGATATACGAAGAAAAGGTGTTGTTGAATTTTATAAAATTTCCTTTTTCGTGGTTATGACTGTTTTTTTGTATTGTTGCTTTGGATATGCAAAAAATTAACTGTAGTGCTGTTGCTGAGTAGTGAGTGTAAATATGTGACAAATTGTTGTAAACAAATGCTAATGCTGGAGCAGTTATTCATAAACAAATTCAGGATAGGTTTCGGAACATGGGAGTAGAGAGACGACCGTTTTGAATCTATAAAAGAAGAAAATATAAAAGTTCTAACCCAATGAGATTGTTCTCACATACTTATCAACTTAGTTGATTGGAAACACCACTAAACTTTTTGTTTGAAAGCTTGATACAGAGGCTCTCGTAGTGTCGAAACAATCTCCTTTCTTCAGGTGTGCAGCTATGTAGCAAAACACCGAGAGGCATAACAAACAAACAAATTAAAACGTTAGCTAGTTTAGTCGTATTTTCAACGATGTCTGTGTTAACAAGGGCTGGTACCGAACTATACTGATATTGATAACTAGATTTCTTCAGACATTTCGATCTTCGCACAGGTGGATTTAGGATGTCGCAACGTTAGGACCCAACACAATTACTTAGGAAAATACCTGTGTAACCCTAAAAACGGCAAGCTTTTTGGTCGTGTCTGTAGGAGGAGGTCTGTGGGGGGGGGGGGTGCAGACCGTCCTTGTTTCAGACTTCAGATAAGATCTCCAAGCAAATGCCGTCAATAATATGTGTGAGTTGATTGTCCCCTAGAGTTCGGTTGCTTCTTAAGACTCCGTGGAGCTTGTATATTGGATATTTATGCACTCACAATTCAAAACAGAAATCTGAGTTGTTTCTTGTACCGCATACTCTCGTCGTGGCCTTGATTTTGAATTTTTACTAGGAAAATTGCTGCATGACATCGGAAACTCTAGAAAAGGAAGTGAAGAATTTAAAAGAAGCTGTGCAGTCTTTACAGGTAATTAATGCCCTGCTTTATGTAAAGTGTAGAGAGATGTTGGGGTTTTGTTGTATGTCATGTTGGCACAGTAGTGTTCATAAATAACGAACAAAAGTTTTCCTAAGTCGTGAACCTTTTGACCAGTCGGGAAGGAAAATTGGAAGGACATGAACAACAAAATCACAAGAACACATGATAGCAAAGTACTTTTCTGCAATAGAAGCAACAGCGTCAATTTTTTGTGCACTTAGATTAATATGTTAAAATAAAAAATATGTTTAAACATTTTGGGATTCTGAGGTATCATAATTTTAATTTTAGCTTGAGAAGTATGACCTAGAAAGTCAACTAAGGGTCTTCAGCGAGAAAGCTGCCATACAAGTGTCGCATAAGGAAACTTTTTTCAGAAAGTTGGACGAAATTGAGAGCAAGTACCAGGAAATTCGTAAAGATTGTGACGAGACGGCTTCATTTTGCAACAAACTTCAAAAAAATGGTACGAGATGGTCAGTGTGTAGTGAATGGGAGCAAAAATGAACTCCGTTCTTTTTCTGCATGTTCTGGCATGCGTATGGATGTATGCTCCGTAAATGTGAATTGTAGTCTTAAGGTTATGTGGGACCCTAGAAAACTGGCCAAATTTGGCTACCTTCGGAACATCGTATCTCAGAAATGACCGACTAAATTTATATGGAACATTCAGATACTTTGCTTTAGGCATTGTTCTCCAAATCCCCATAAGGAATTGTTTTTCAAATGGTCTACTTTTGCATGAAAGGCTATCAAGAACTGGGATTTGATAATGTTTATGAAAGGGAAACGAAGTGTTCATTTAGAAAACTGTTACAGCATTTTGATGTTATCTTGGGCATTTATATGAAACGAAATCTGGACATGTTATTACCGTACTCGTCCGCGTTACCCTTCGAATTCGCTCGAATCCTAACCCCCCCCCCCTTACTGAAAACGTAGATCTGCCACTGCAATAGGGGTACTCAGTCAGCTGCCAAAATAATGAATCACAAACACATCTTGTAAAAAGTCATCAGGCACATCAAAAGTTCAAAAAATAAGGTTTTGACCACATGGAACGTGGACAGAATGTTCGACTTTCGCTAATGACAAGTTGATTTTTTGGGCTCTTGCCTTTGGTTGGGCGCTTCCATTTTGGTGTCAGGAGTGAAAGTCATTAAAAACATGCGTTTAACCAAGACGGGAACAGCAACACAAGTTGGGTTGTCACAATGGACCATGTCTTTTCTTATTTCAATGCTCAGGGTGGTTACGTTTCGTGCACTGTCACGATGAATCACACAGAGGTTGGCCACGGACGTGATATCCCTGTCAAGTACTGCTTTGCTGGTTCTTCTACAGATAACGAAATACATTCGACAAGCGCTGTCTCAGTGATCAGTACATGCCGACACGAGTTCCGCGAGTAAGCCAAAGGAAACAATTGTGTCTCCTTCAGTAAACGGCATGAGAATACGGGTATTTTACCGCCATAGTAAGGCAAGGTCCCGGTTCCGCTAAAACTGATTGATTGTCACAGAAAGGTAAGCGAGTTGCGTACGTTTTGGAATCTTAATTTTGTGCGACGAAAGTTCACAGAAGCACAGATACTTTTACGGAAATCTCGATCATGAAAAGTTGGGGGTAGGCGGTAAGCCGAGCGTGGGCGCTTAAAAATGAAAAATTGAAATTTTCGGGGTGGGTGGTAAGCCGAGCATGGGCCGTAACCCGGACGAGTACAGTAATTGATGTCGTTGGTTTGCTGTGAACGAATGCATCTTTCTGTTTTACCAAATGTTACTGAAAATGCACGGTCACAAGACCCAAGTGGTTGTACATTGGTGTAGTGTGGAAAATCCAATTCTACACACGTTCTACTTTCAGAACACATATACTGTCACGGAGTGAAATTCTCTGATGTTTGACTAAATACAAACACTTGGGTTGACTAAGTCGAAGCCACGTTAAGTTCCAGCGAGCTGTAACTTAAGCCCCGTAATTAAACGTTCTTCTTCTGAGTTACGCGGTTGTCGCAAAAGTCACGCATCTTAAAAGATGGAGTCCTTAGCGTCACCGTAACGTCAAATAACAGTACTTCTTCATATTTTGCGATTTTGAGCGTGGCAAATCCGAATTTAGTTAAGACAATAGTCTATGAACTCCCGAAAACATTTTCTAAAAAATGAAATTAAAGTCTTAATTCCGAACCAAACCTATTTACGATGGCCGTAGTATTTTTCAGGCTGGTGTCTCAGCTAGGTCGCCTGTACGTTAACGTACAGTCACACTTTTACGTGATTTGTTTGACTATGGGACTGCTTGTCTCGTTAAACAAAATACCTAACAACAATAACCTTTAGAGTCCTTCTCTCACGCGTTGTTAACCCTTATTACATGGTTAGAAGATGATATAAGGATCCAAGAAGTACCCCATAACTAATACACGATCCGTACTCGAAAACAGTTTAAATGAACGCGCCACTCACGATTCGCACCCGAAGAACACCGCCATTTTGAACTTGCCGCGAACCCGGAAGTACAATTCATTCAGGAACCCAGGCCGAGAAAACGCCGTCAGTGCGACTGGAGCAGTGCCTGTACTGTTACCAGCCAGCAAACGGGGATAAAAAAAATCGACAGCGCGCCTTAATTTTGATAAAATCAAACTACGAACAATTTTATGGAATTTGCTGAAGAAATGTGGCGAAGAAATTTTGACAGAAATTATTTTGCCAGACTCGGGACCGCAGCCTATCGGACCCGGTGCGGATCGAGACCAAACACTGGCGAACGGTAAATGCATGCGGTTGCAAGCTGTTTTGTCGAAGTAAAATGATAAATCATAAATGCTGCATGTATTCAAGGGTAGTTTCAGACACGTGCATGAAATTACGGGCTGGTTAGTCTTGTGTCACACTGCCGCGGCAGACCTTAGTTAGCCTCAGTCACCAGCTACCAGTGAAGACTATAGTCGAAATACAGCTTGTTAGTAGGCATATACAGCTTTGCGCCAAGACTACCCTTAGGCCTAACTGGTCGCTGGCCACAAACACAAAAAACACGAAAATTGAACAAAGTTTCTTTTTTGTAGCAACGTTTGTCAATATGTATCAACGTTAAATCTTCACAAATTACAAAGTAGCCGTTTGAACATGCCTTTCAGTTCAGCAAAAGTCGACATTGTAGGTGTCGCCAGAAATGAGACGAAGTCCAACGGGAATTGTGAGCACATTTATCACTTAATGAATAACAACTGCGAGGCTGAAATTTGGTGAACACTGCTAAATCGTGCAGAATAATAAGTACAGATATGTCTAACTAAATTTCACCGTAATTTGTTGGCGAAAACAATTTACACAAAGTTTTAAACTCGTAACTCATCCCGCTGTCCTCCAATATGGCCGACGCGATCCAAACAAAGTGACCCAAATTTCGCCACAAAACTTGCAATAAAACTTTACAGTGCTTGCCCCGATTTTGATACTTTTTCGATTTTTACTGAGTAGAATGTACTACCTTTCCGATGATAGCAAAGTACTTTTTCAAAACGAGAAAAAAAATAAAACCGAAAAAAAAATTGGTTCGACCCAAATTGGTTCCTTGGTTCGACCCGCCTTCGTTAGGAACTAAACACCAATGCTATTTTAACATATTAAGTACGCGTAACATTCCAAAAAAAAAAATCAACGACCACTAACTACAAACTATAAATACACTACATATGCAAACGAATCACGATATATTACTAATAAAACAAAATAATGAAGACTTTTCGAGGAAGCCATAGCACATTCAGTTATAAGGAAAAAATGGCGGCGTTCAGGACAAGTTCCTGAACTGATGAGCCGGAAATGTGGGTACGGAAATAACCGATGACAACCGGTAATCATACGCTCAGAGAGAAGGTTCAAATACTGTTAAAAAATCGCTTTTGGCAAGAAAGGCGAAAAGAATATAAAGAAAGGGTTTCGAAAATAAGAATTTATGTAGTAAGTATTTTCGGATACTGGAACCACATGGGCAGTTTGCAAGAAGGACTTTAGAGGTATATCATCAGTACTAAGTACTTACGTGTTCGATGTGAACAGAAGTCACATTGGTAAAAAGATGAATGGTTCTAAGGGTTTTCGAACAACTTAAAAGAAAATTTTTGGTGAAAATTGTCTTTACGATGGATAATACTCAATCCGTTAATAACGTTAGAGGCTGCTCAGTTCTGTTAGGTAACGGTGTCACAATTAGTATTCATAGCGAATTCGAACATGGGGGCATGCTAGCGGCGTTATACTTGCACGCGGGATATCATGCCGAGCCATAGGCAATGACCATCGCCTCTGTTGGCCTAGCCGAGCCATGGAAATAGACCTCTATTGGCAATAATGACATTTGCACACCCGCTTTCACTAAAACTGCAAAACACGAAAAAAATTGTCAGTCGCAATGGAAATAAAACACAGCAATGTTAGTTTCATGCATATGGTCCCTCGACAGCGAGTCACTCTTTCCCCGAACTGCATGTGTGACTAAGTTCTGAAATTAAGAGCAGCTTCAGGATTAGGGGCATGCGCTCAGTTGCCGAATTTTACGGTAATCCATTTGATCCCAGAAATTCTTGTAAAATGAATTAGTTCGGTTGCAGGCGCATGAACCGGTAAACGCGCGTATTTGGTAATGAAATATTAATGATAACAATAGTAATAATGTCAACAAATCAGAATGATTATTATAAAACAGAAATAATAATTATAATACTGATAAAAATATAACAATATGTTACAAAAATATTAGTAATAAAACACGAAAATGAAATGATAATAAAATTGTTGTCGAGTTTGTCACTATTAATATTCGTATAAACAATGAAAATTTCAACTATAAGTACACGTTCTTTATAAGGAATGGCACAACGCGACTAGTTTTGCCAACACTTAAGAGATAAGGTGGTGCTAAGGTGAGCTCAAGGCCACAATAAGTAACAACGACTTTTCAATGCAAGTCAAGGTGACCTCACGCTGAGGTGGCTTCAAGTTAGCGGATTTGCGTGTACTGTGAATGAGAGGCTAACTTAAGGTGACCTTAAGATAGAGTGGCTTTGGGTTAGTCCCTCTCAGTCGAGCTTGGCTTGCCTTTTGTAGACTAAGTGCCTTGCGAGAAAAGCAAGGCCATGCAAGTCTTGGCGAAATATCGCCATGGATTTCCATCGAAATAGGTGACCACACCAGATTTTCTCGCTGGTTCTCGGGAACGTGACCATGATTTAGTTTGAATACTATACCTGAATACTTTCCAGAACGAACTGTCTCTGTCTGAAATTTTAAAAACGACTTTAGCAATTAGTAAATAAAGTTCAGTGCTTTGCGGTGTGAAAATTACCAATACCCACGTTTGTTTGTCCGCGAGAACGGGCAACGAGGATATTTTAGTTGGGTTGGTTAATCCTGGAAATTTTCAAAATATCATAAATAATTCGGGCAGACTGGGCAGAAATTTTGTCAATTGTCTTTTTTGCTAAACCCTATATAACTGTTTTGCCTTCAGTTCGTAAGATTCCTACCCTTGTAATAGGGACAACAAAAAACGAGATGGATTGTTGAGAAAAAGGTAAGCACTCTGAAGCTCAGTGCTTATGTATATCTCAGTTGAAGCTGCGGTGAAGTGCAACAAATCCTTGATGAGGGTAAACCATCATTTTAACTGTGAACTTGACTGGAAACAACAAGAAATAGATACGCTGAAACTATCTAGGCCTCAGGGAACCCTCCATGCAGGGACAAGAGACCACCAGGGGGAGTTATACGAGAGAGACGAGGGGATAGCAGTACTCAAGGCTCAGCTGAATGCGGTCAGTAATACCACGTAAAACTAGCTGTTTAAATCACTCCCAAAATAGCCGTTCCTGTGTGTTAAGAATGTAGAATTAGCCTCATCGATAGAAAGATGTCACAAAACAGAAATATTTTGTTAATTATATTCCTGTGTGTATTTACGTGTTTACTAACAATTTCGTAGAATTTGAGTTCAGTAGCGTCCATGTGTCGCGACCAACCTAAGAATTCTATATTAAAATCTGTTGATTTAAAAAATGGATGCAATGTTGAAAGAGCGTTGCCCATGAATAGGGCTTACCTAAATTGGCTCGAGTCAGAATTTGTATTGTACAGGTGTCGAGCAATGGCGGATTTAAGGGAGGGAGCAAGGGGGCCATAGCCCCCCCCCCCCCCTAAAATTCTCCCAGATTCCATTAGGCAGTTTGGGTTGCGAATGTCTGAATGGCAAAATCCTGGCTAATACTCTGCCCTGCCCCTCCCCCCCCCCAATTCAAAATCCTGAATCCACCCCTGGTGACGAAAGACTGAGAACTTACCTCGTAGTGTTTACTGGTGATGTCCAACATCTCTCAGGCAGCAATTTTTGTGTGAGATGTGATCTTTCGCTTCACCATCAGCCAATCTTTGTACATGAAATTTGTCGTTCTGCGAAACAACTTTTCACTTTTTTATAAAACGTCCGTAAGTGCACGTATCAATGATCTAAACCAACAAGTCGTTATTTCTCAATTTATCAAAAGGTAGCGCTTTGGGTAACTTGGAACCATGAGTTTCAAAGCGTTATAAGATTTACCTCGCTAACAATCCTTTTATAAACGTTTCTCCGGTATCTCATATTTTTACTGGCTTTGATCTTCAGGGCTGCCAAAACTGTAGGCTACATCTATTCGTTGCTTTGTCATACCTGCCTGAAGAAAGTTTATTAAAGCGAATTCAAGCCTTTTATGGAAACCTTGAGACATAGTTTTGCGCTTCTTATTTGTGTTTAGGAATCGCTGCTACTGCTTTGTAGACAGTTGTGCCAACTTTATATGGTAAACATGTGTTTCAAAGATAATCTTTATTTCATTTTTTCATTTATATGTTGAGGACCACTCACATGCATTCTCCGCCAATGTACTAAGTCTTCACACCAGAAAACTTCGTGTGCGTTTGCATGATGGAAGACAAATCGTGCAGAAATGTTCATTTTTATTTACTTAGTAAGAGAAATGAATTTAACACGTCTTATTTTGTGCTTTTGCAGCAAAAATCTGTCATTGAGCGATTAACTCAAAGCAGAAATTCAGAAGAACACAAGAAAATGGTATGTCTTGCCTGTCACCGTGTGCAAGTTCGTTGTTATCTAAAACTTCAAAAAATGTTTGTCTGTATTTTCCATGTCAGCTTCCATTTCTACAGTCAGTGGTTTATATATACCATAAATATGTAATTCTTAAACCAGCGTAGAAATGTATATCTGCCCCGTTAGCAGAAGGTCCTGGGTTCAAGTCCCGGTGGAGGCAGAAATCTTTTCAGACAAATCTTCATTAAGTCACGTGATGTGGCCAGTGGTGGCATGCTGACCAGACTTAAAAATGTTTGCTATACTGTCAGTGATTATTATTGCCTTCATATGCGCGAACCTTGCTTAAAAATGGGGGCCTCGAATTTTTGATAATGTGGACCTTTTACTAAGATTCACGGGTACCTTCAGAGCTATGAATTGTGCATTTTCCGAATTTTGGTAGTTCCTGCGATTTTAGTGAACTTTTGTCTCGTTTTCTACTTTTTTCGGAGTTTTCGTTTCTCTGAGGCGGACCTTTTTGCTCACTTCGCGCTAAATGGGGGGGGCTCAAACGAGCATGCTTCATTGTTTCAATTTTCAACCATGGATTTTGAATTTTATTCCGTCAATAGATGGCGTTGGAGTCGGTGGAGAGAATGAACAAGTTGCTCATAACAACCAACACGGTAGCGTCCAATGGTAACAAAAATTGTTGCCGTGCCACACAGACTGAAGACAGTTTGAGACACATTGATATCAAATGTCAGTCGACCCAAACAACTGATCCAAAATTTAGTTGCTTTGAACGAGTCGACTCAGGAGAGCTACATGATAGCTTCCTTCAGGAGAAAGTCTCCTTAAATCCATTGGATGTGGAAGCTGCCGCATCACTTGACCGCGTGTTAAGTGCAAAGGTTTGTCTATGCATTTTTAATCAGATTTTTAGTTCACTTTTGAATTCTACTTCTTGCCTGAGATAAGTTTTAAGAATGAAACTGAGGTACAAAACTGTCTCTTCTTTACTGCATGAAATGTAAGAATCCGAGTCTGCTCAAACTGCATGAAATTTAAGAATACGAATGTCGATAAAGAAACAACAATAAATAAACTCCACCTTTCGGGCATCAAAGGGTACAAGAGACAAGGCGGAGGTCAAGGTAGTGCAGGCTACAGGAATACAAATTAGGTACAAGATATGTTGAATACACAGTTCCACTTACACTTAACAACCATGAGATTGGGACAATTACTATATGCACTGACAACTAATGCAGGTCTGATTGCCACCAATGGGATGGACTTTCAAGTAAGACTGCTAAGTGTAAATGGAATGTCGTGTTCCACAAAACATGTCTAAATGGAATTTGCTGTCCCAATACTTCAAATTACCCATCAAGAAACAAGCATGAATACAAGGTGAACGCGGCCGTGACAATCAACCCAGCATAAATTGGTATTACTCACATCAATGACATCCCAATTTTATAAAACATCTTAGGTATGAAAAGTTCATCTTTTCGTATTTTATACGGTTTTACTCAGTTTTTATCATCGTTATACATTGTTATCTTCAAATCCATGGGATGGAACTCTTTGTTCCGGTGTTTTGATTGAATTAGGGATCCTAATTAGACATGATAAAATAACGAAACTGAATGGAGTTGACTGATTAATTCAACAGGGAGATTCACCTTTATTTCGTCGATTTTAACTTGGCCTAATTAGCGATACATGGATATTTAATGTCTTTTTGGTATTAATTCATATCTTATTATCGTTCAACGTATGAAATGTGTGGCTCACCTTTGTTCCATTTAATGTATGGTTATAATGCAAGTATTCGTCATTCAGGGAGTGGGGCAAGAAATACTTCAGCCTGAGAACGGGCTGCCAATAATGGAGCAGACACCAACAACGGAAAGTACTGATGGTAAGTATGCAAGGCTAGACATCGTTGGCTTCTTATTTAGCATAACAGCAAGCAGGTCAGTCTGTGGTTCTGTCTTTTTCGGCGTTAAAGACCATCAGTACGTCCAATCTACTTATTTTCTGCCTATTGAATGTTTTGTAACCTGTCGAAAATAATCTGTGAAACGTTGCCCTAGCCGAAAGACGTATTGATGCACGGGAACAATTCACTGCAAATTAACACACAACGTGGGATATGCTGTTTACGTATTCAGTACATTTATTAGTTTTTCATGAACTGAAAAGCCTCGAAAGAATTCCCGACTCCGTGCGGGTTTCCGTCGGGTAATACGAGTTTGTTCCTCAACACCTTCCTTGTACGGGCAAAATAGATCATAAAACGACACGTGACCCCGCCACGTGTGTTATTAGTGTTAGCTTTTTTTCGGAGGTATAAAACAAAGCCCGGGTTTGGTTTTGAAGTAGTAAGGGAAAGCAGGTTTTCTTGGAAACTGAATTTGTTGAGTAGGATGAGAGTGTGACTCATGATATATGCTGCGCGTCAATTGGAGACCACGCGCTGTCGTTTTTAGTGCACTATGGTGGGCTCTTATAGCCTGAACTGTAGGCGCTTAGTTAGAAATTCTCAAAAGTTTAGTAGAGCTGTAAGTCCATAGGCAGCGAAGCACCGAAAAAGTGGGGGACTATAGCCTCCCAGCCCCCTATGATGGCTGCCCATGTTAGTGCTTATTATGAAACACTTCAACGGTAAGGAGTGGGCGCATGCGTGAACATACATGTAGTCGTTAAACCCGAATCTTTACGGTAATAAGATTATGAAAGACTGTAACAGTAAGAAATGTTATAATACGATTTTGCGAGGCAAACTCCATGGGGATGACTTTGTGGCTATCGTTAACACATACACTGTATCCTCTTTAGCCACCCCGAATAATTTTGTATTTAATTGCCTGTTTCAGCCGGAACGCTACATGTAAATGTTGTTTCTATTCCTGTCTAAAAAAATTATGGCGTGGCCGGAGAGCGCAGAATAGGCGTGATGTATGAGAAGAATAAAAAGTTCGCTATTCACAATTTCACGTCTACCCGTTTAGCTGCAATAACTGCCTACGGGCATAGAACAACGGGCCTAGGGAACGTCGACCCGGGGAAACATTGGAACAGGGAAATATCAGTTCTTCATTACACCGGTCCCCGGGAGGAATATCGCAAAGCATCGGGTTTTTTATAACCGCTGGAAATCTATGTTTATTGTCAAATAAGCCGTTGGGACCCGGCGCTTAACAAAACCAAGCCGGTGTACTCTTTAGTTAGGACTCGACCATTGCTGTTCTCTTTTGATGTGCAGCTTTGGAGTGATTCACACACGCCTGCACTTTACATTGACAACAACATGTCCGTGACAGACGACTCGTATGTCGCGCACCTGTAGTCCCAAAAACAAGTAAATGGCTCGAGAATTTCTTAGCCACTCAAAACTACTCTGCTGAAAGTAAAGACGTTGTCGCTTGGCTATTAATAGGGTTTTCATCTTCACGTTTGCTGTCTTTTGCGATAAAAAACGAGACGCACATTTCCAAGTAGCTATCGTCTGCCTGGACCGCTTGCGCGCTAACAGAGGGTCCGGCCAGTGTTGCAGTGCGATATCAGGGATATTGTCGTGGATGTTTGATAATAAAAAAATCTTTCATGAACCACAAATTTAGCTAAGCTGAACGTTTAAGAATGAGGAACACCTATGTTTTGTGACGTTTCATCACGACTTTATGCCGTGGTCCAAAACTTTCTTCAGCGCATCCGTCCGAAAATTTACAAAAGGAGCCAAAAATATTTAGCCAATGAAACGCGTCAAAGTTCGATTCTGCAATATCCCATGTTCGCGCGTCATGCTTACAAGTCATCGGGAGGACTGTTCTCTGTTAGTGTTCTTTTGAACTTGATTTTGCTATAACTAAATAACGGTGGGATTCACAGGAATTGCTTTACATTTGCCAGGTATCTACCGAGAAGTGTAAGAACTCAGCTCGCAAACGTTGGAAATTCCAGGTCGCATTCTGCGACTTGATATGAGCTGGCCAAAATCTGAACTCGCATTTACAACTTTCAGATCTCAAATGCGACCTGCAGCTCATTATGTCAAGGGCTAAACTATATGGATACGCAGTTAAACGCTTCTTATATACGAAAACTATCAAACGGTAATAATTTACGAACTGACTTTGTAGTTTTCATTTGGAGAAAATTCCCTCTGTTCCAAAAGAGAGTGTCTTATCAAACAATTCGTGCATTACCTATATTTAAAAAGGTTCTCTGTAAAACAAAGTGTGCAAAATGTGCCGAATTCTACACCTGTTTGCCACAAAACGCAAAGACGTACTTCGCAACTCAGACAGTGAAAAGTGCCCCACTTCAAAGTGTAAAATCGGATTTAATGCAAAAAGGGCATTTTGTGATTATTTTTGTTTAAGATTGGCATATTAGCGTTGACCAGTGGATGTAAAAGATCAGACTGATGTGTGTGTGATTTTATTATAAAGACTTCAAGTTAATGTTGACTGAGGCGGTGACCCAAAAACTATGTATTCTTTTTATTGATTTTTTGGCAAAAGCCTAAAATCACTTTTGAAAAGCTCCTGATGTTTCCAATTATTAACTAATTAATTGAGTCAATCTCTCGCTGAGTGTTAAAGAATTTCGGTCAATCTCGGCTAGGCTGTGGCATAATTATACAAGAATTGCTTTTTTTACCAAATCGCTTTGAAAACCTGATAACTTTGAATAGCTTTTTGGGAGGGGAGTTGGATAATTATTACCTGAGCACCTTGTTGCTCAACATCATGCATGAGCTTTAAAAGTTACATGTCGAGAAAAGTTAGACACGTAACCCGACTGTAAATAACTTGCGATTGAGGCGCTACCTGAGGGCAAGTGGCCTTAGATTTCAAAACAACAGAAAAGCTTAGTACTCACTTAAGAAAATCGATTTGTGTCGTGAATGCGGATCTGCATTTTATGAATGCTTCGTTGTCGCCGATTAAATCAATTTGAAGCAAAAATATATTGTAATGTTCATGACTGCACCGACTAAAAACAGGAGTGTTTTAGACAATTTATTTTTCGTGTAGGGACACCCTTTCTGTGAGAGACACTTTAGTTAAAAGGACGGATCTTTTAAAATGGTCTGGGTGAAGTTTGACGAATTCCGAACACAAAGGCTGGATATCAAAGAAGAAATACTAGACGAAAGATACAAAAATTCCCTACAGAAATCCAAAGAATATCTACATGTCCCTTTAAATGCGTGTGATCCTAATATGTAACACTTGATTGAGAACAAGAACATTATTTCGAATATAGGCGTGTGTGTGAGTGCGTGAGACAGTTATGTGGCATGCGGTACGACAGCTAGGCGGAGGCGAGGAATTCACACCTTGTCTGACCAGGAAACATCGGCCTGCTGGTACGGAAATAATATTGTCATGGCTTCGGAGATCGTGTAGTGTGTGATTGTCACCTGTGAAATCCAGTGATTATTTTTGGGCAAAATAATGCAACATTTCTGTCGTCACTATTATCAGTTGTTCTTCTATTGTGGTCTCTATCCCGCAACCGTCTTTGACTAATTTAGTTATCGATTCCCATGAAGGAGAATAACATTGCTAGTCATACAGTGTATGTTTAGAAAACCCATTGTACTTGTTCGGCTGCATTAAGCTACCACTGCTGCACATACACAGGTACATACATACACAGGTACATTTAGGCCCAGGGGGAGAGTACAGATCGACCAAGTCATGCGTCCAAAGGTCTGTATAGGAGCGAAAAAGCTCGACCTTCAAGTAAACTGCGGGGATGCGCTTCTCAGTCCCGAAAACAAAGAAACACAATTAGCGTTTAACCATATCTTATCTATTCAAGTCTCTGGCAATTGGGGGAAGGCTTTTTTCTTTTTATTTCAGGGCATCAGGAACTTCAGCATTTTTTGCGCCTGGGGGACCAGAATTTTATAGTACGAAATTTTAAGGTGAATTTATGGTGCTGTACCTGTAAAATGGCTGGCATAGTTGAGGGTGATGGAGTTTCACTTTTAATAAATTGCCAACAAGAACATCGCTAAATGCAGGATATTAATTTAGGATGTCTCTCGAGTGACGGAACTCCTGTTCGTTCACTCTGTAGGTACAGAAGGTGGGCTGTTATCTCGGCATAATTTTATTACCGTTTTCTTTATCGGTTACAGGGGCTAGTGCTCAGGCACACCCCTGTCTTCTCGTAGTTGTGTTTTACCGCATAGTCAGACGCTCTCATTAGCATTCTTTTCTCGTGAACATAATTTTCACCCTACTTATATTTCTTTTTTACCCCTCTGCAATATTTTTCTTTTGCGAATCTTGACAAATTTAAATATTTAGGTCTTATTTCCCCCAGTGTTGATTTCAAAATGCACACAGATCACTTTGATCACAAAGGAATTGTGGAAGAAAGTGGGTGTCCTTAAGCACATTAGGAATTATTTCTGAACGTTTACATCCGTAAGACACCCTACCACACCATTCAGTATTCAGACCCATGAATATCGTGTACTGGTTTGTGACCACACCAGAGAAACACTCACGCTGAACAAAAAGCAGGTAGCCCAGGGATCTGTTTCATGAAAAGAGACTTAAGACAGAATTTGGTCTTACGCTTCCACTTCACTGGGGCGGATCCAAGATTTTGAGTTGGGGGGCAGGGCAGAGTATTAGCCATGATTTTGCCCGTCAGACATTCGCACCCCCGAACTGCCAGGAGAATTTTAGGGGGGCATGGCCAACTCGCCCCCCACCCTCCCTAAATCCGCCACTGCTTCACAATTGCAGAATAAAGGTTTAGCCAACTGTAAAGGCATCACGCTCAATAACTAGCAGTTATGTGTATATTCTCGGGCTTTGCACTTTTCCTTAGGTGAGATTGAATTATTCTCCATAAATAGTTGAGTGGAATGTAAGACCAAATGTCTTCCTCAAGTCTTTAGTTATTTTTCATGGAACAAAGCCCACATGTAGAAGAGAAGCGGCAAAGGCTATTCTGGGTGTAGTGATGTGCACTCTGGTTATTGACCGGGGGTCTCTTTCATGAAAAGTAAGACGATTTAACAATCGATTCAGAAATTTGGTCTTCCTCTCCACTGAGCTATTTTTGAAAATTAATTAAATCTAAAAATTGCTCTCCTGTCATTTACGAGTGTTTTTGAAAATAATTAGAGTCATTCTTTATCAGATATGCTTTCTTTTATTTATTTACGTGTGTCTGTTGAGAGCGTCTCGCGTGATCGTATTTCGTTGCCGCGACTTCTACCGATAACTTCGACGAAGCTTCGCTTTGACTGTTACCACTACACCGAAATTTCGGTGAGTACCGAAGCTTCGCTTTTAAATCCTGCTATTTTAAGCGAAGTTTCGCTTGCAGATTAACTTAGAGTTAACCTTTCCCACTTACCGAAACTTCTAACGGGAAAGCACCTTGTGAAAGTACATTCTCTGACTGGTATTTACCGAGTTAATTTATTTTAATTATTTCTAGGCTGTGATATGTTTATAATTACACTACTGATTCTTTATTCAGTGATTTTGAAGTGGGAACCTATGATCAAACTTTTCACTAAGTCTTGAGTCACGTTTCATAAAACAGACTCCTATACTCCAAACTGGTGCTAACGGCAGTAGAACAATGAAGCACGATATTATCTGTTGGTTTGCTGCATGCTCAGCTGTGTCAATGGTTTGGCTACATTTTATCGTAGCCACACATTGAGTGATTGCCTACGTAGACAATCCTACCCTATCCAATGATGCGACTAAAATTGTATTTTTGAAGGAGGTTATAACTGAGACAGGCTGGTAACAATACATTTGCAAGTGCTGGTACAAGGAATTCTTACTACTATCTCATTCTATGAATGCATTCAAAAATCTATTATTTAACAGTGTCTGTGATTCAATTTTTGTCTTTTGCTAAATCGTGATTCATTGTAAATATAGCCATTATTTATTTCCTCTTGTCACATATTTACAACATGTCTTCTAATCTATTGTTATTAGGAAGTTCAATACCTGTTCTAATTTTCCGTATCATATTGTACAGTAGTATTGTATTAGATCGTGAGAGCCATCTAGGAAAGCGTTGTAACTGAAAAAGGCAACCTTCGTTTTAAGTATTACTACAAAGTTTCGGTTCGCCCCTATCGAGCGCGTCGACAATTTTAAGTACTTGGGTCTTATTTTAGACCCCAATCTTATAATTAACATGCACATACATTACATCACAAAGAAATTGTCAAGGAAAATCGGCGTACTTAAACGTCTATGTAAATTTCTTAATGTCAGCAGCCTTAAGACACTTTACCATTCTATACAGTCCCATATTGATTATTGCCTTACCGGTTTGGGGACTACACACTTGTAAACAAAGCCTAGGTAATCCAAAATAGAACCGTCAGGGCTATGTCGGGTACTAGAATTAGGGGCACCGAGACCCGGGTCGACGACTTGTACTCCAAGTTTGGTTTTATGAAAGTAAACCAAGGAAGTATCTCTCTGTCTGTTGTATGTACAGATGTGTCAATGGCTTAGCTCCAACATATCTCAGCCGCAAATGTAGTAGCAGTCAAGCTGTATACTCTACACGTTCTTCCGTTGCTGGCAGTGTTTCATTTAAAAAATCGAAACATACCGGCAAGACATCTTTCATTTATGGTGCTGCTGCAATATGAAACTCTTAGCCCATAAATGAGCCCAATATTCAATTAAGGCTTTCAACTTTAATATACAAAGTGGCTGTAATTTATTTGCCCGTTCTTACACGTATACCTGTCTTAATTATGTCATATTCATCACTGTAAATATTCTCACTATTTATTATCATCTTTTAATTTAATTTCATGTCTGTTAGTCTAATTTCATCATCCTTCGTCATTTATTTTTTTATTATCTGAATTCTCAACCTGTTTTAATTGTTGCTTTGTTACCTGTATTTAATTATTGTTTTGCTACTTTATTGTATTGCATTGTACTCAGTTACGTTTTGTTGTTGAGGGCCTTCTTAGAAAGCAGTGCAGACACCCTCATTTTAAATATTACAATAAATTAATAAAAGATAAACGCAAGCGCATTTTATTCTTATGAACAACCATTTTTTCTTACGGAAAGGTGCTGGTCAGTTAGTTTAGTGGTCGTGAGAAAAGGAAGCTGTCATGGAGAACGCCTGGAGAGCGTTCCGTAGACCAAGATTTTTTGTCGGAAAAGCGAAATCTTGCAAGACCGCAAAATCACGCGATTGTTTCGCAAGTATGCTTAGGCTTACAAGCCTATCCTAGAAAAATGACAGCCACTGAAGTGACTAGTCAGTGAAGAGTCGGTTGAGATGTTTCTGTTACGTAAGTGAAAATTTCAACGCTATCGTCTTGCGGTCTGCGGAAAGCAACGGTTCGCAACCCCGTTCTATTCATGTGAGGGAAGAATATGGCTATCCTGTTCTCCTTCCTCGCGTTTTTCTGCCTCAAGTGACGTGTTTTGGTGACAGTTTGCTCCCGAGCACATCCTGCGCGTCACGAGGTGATGACAAGTTAGGAGTCGCTTCATCTCCTTCGTTATGACCGGCTGATGGGTGATTATTGGTAATTATAATGTCCTTTACTTTAATTGTCCCTTCATGTTAAAACAATTTTCTGTCAATTTTGATCTTCATTTTTTCATTGATCATTTGCCAGTTTAATTCCTTTTTGTGCTTTGCAAAGGCTTTTTATTTGAAGTAACGTAATATGCAGAATTGAGCAACAATTTATCATATTCATTGCGCCACATCTTAAATGTCAATTGTCATATAGTGCTTGATTTTACTTTATTTCTGTTTCTGTTGACGAAGGATGTTATTATATCCGAAAATTTCAGTTGATCCATTCTTGTTGTTTTATCCTATTCTGCAGAATTGAAACAAGGTAACAGTGATTTGTCCACGTTACACGGACATACTAGTTATTTGAAAGAACACAACATTTGTAAAGGGGAAAAAAGTTTTTCTTGTATCGCACAATGAGTGCAATTGTAAAGTGTAGATTACTAGATAATCAACCGGTGTTGGTAGCGGATTTGTGTACTAAGTACAGACATGTTCATCTTACATTTATGTGTACGTGCTGAGTTGGTAATCGCTGTCTCTATACATGTACGTGTTGTGAATTATCAACTAGTTTAATTGGTTTTAACTTAACTATCTAAGCATTTTTATAACCTCTTGTCAACACGCGATAGCTCTTTAATTTTGACAAAGCAAATTTATTTTTCTGCCAAATCGTGTCGCTTTTCTCCATCCACATGGTATTAGTACCGAATTAGGACCGAATACGCAATTTCTTTTGTATTCGCAAAATTGTCAGTCCGTTTTATATCGTTTTCCTCATCCACAAGAATCAGCAAGACGCCAGCGTTTTCTAGGTGCACACGAGTGCTGTGAAAATGACGTTTAAAATAACACCCTTTCGAAAAGTTTCGTTTGAGTTTTAAATGGATACCTTAGATCGTAGGGCTTCTCAAGTGTATGGGGCCTAAGCTTTTTCTGCTTCAACTACGTCTGTCATACAAGTTCACGTGAACATGAAACATTTCTACAATGCCTGTCACATACTCTTGTTTTTCTACCGGTTAACAGTGGGTAACCTAGAAATTCTCAAATCCTCTCTGAAAGCCGCGTTTATTCTCCAGCAACGTTACCATAATTACTTAGACTTTTCCCTGAGAGTAGTATTCTCCAGCAATCAAGTGATTTGGGGTTAATTACCCCAAAGGTCACCACATTACATGAGGGTATTAACCGCATGGTTTGGTGTTATAGGGCTCTGAGGTCAATTGAAGGGGCCCCAAGGACACCACCTCGGCGTTAGATGTTCTTTCGAGATTCACCGTGGTGTTACCCCCAACGTCGGAAAATAGGACAAGTCAAGGGAAGTGCGAGGAAAACACTATAGGGGTTATGTAGTTCATCACAGCTGAAGCGTGAAGTACTGAAAGAACATCCAAGATAATTTAAGATGCGGATCCAATCTAAAATTGACCCGATCTCCACGTAATGAAGACGCTGTCGACAAAAAGTCGTCCCGTGATCAAGTATGTCGTGAAGCCTGATTGACGTGTTGGTTGCAACGTATTTTCCATCTCGGTTGTATTATTAACGAAGTTAAGGCAATGCAGGGCCTTAGCAACGAGTCGCTGTATTTAGCCAAATATTTATAAAACTGTAGATGTTAACTCAGTTAAAGTTTGTATTTCCTGAAAGTGGAAAGCCTCAGTGTAGGATTTTATTTTTGACTTGTAAATTTTCAAGATGGCATCTCAAAAACGTTGTTACACTTCTCTAAAATATCATTTTCGTTTAATGCAACTTTCGATTTTTTTCACGAAAATCATATTAAGAATAGGCCTACTAATGTACTTGTATACTGTATTGTTTATTGTGTCGTGTGAATTGTAAATACCCATGCTAGAGAAAATAAAAATACTTAGCCGAAAAAAAACAAAAAAAAGAATAGGCCTACTATTTTTATAACCCCTCGTGTAAAATAAAAACAAGACGTTTTAAAAACAATTCCTGATACTGTATTTTAGTGCAGTTCGTAAAGCATATAGTATATGACAGTTTCACATGCTTCTGGTTTTCAATTTCTGATATTTGACGTTCCGAAGTTAGCTAAATTTCCAGTGCATTTTCTAGGGTCCTACGTAGCGATAAGTGTCCAGCTGTTACAGCAACTGGACAATATCACGGAACTTCGGTTTCGTTTTCTCTAAAGATGCTTTCTCGATACCTTAATATGAAAATTATCTCTTGTTTCCCAACTACGGGCGCGTTTCGGTATCCTGGGCCTACCGCGATCATGGGTAAATCTCACGAGAGTATTGTGTGCCGTTATTTATGCAAGTTTAATATGGGTGAACGAAGGACCCAATGTCAGCCGAGAGATTGAAAACGACTAAAAGTTAATTTAAGGGAGTGTCAGCCCAATTTCCCAAGAAGCCACAAAGAAGTGGTTGTATTATGACATTAATTTCTAAAAAATGATTATTTTTTATTTCAAATTACAGATTACTGAATTTAGTTTGATTTTTTAGATTAGTTTTTATTTTTGGTGGTGCACCACCGCTTTAAAAGGATACTAAACACTTTTGATGATTTAAGCCAATCCTCGTTCTGTCACCTGTTAATGCATCATTGGCGTCAGTCTTAAAGGATAAAAGCAGGAATCAGCTAAAAACTCACACTCCAAATGTCAGAGATTGGATATTATGATTCTTGGTGGGTGGTCTTTCCCCACATTTGCCATGTCGCTAATAGCGTAGGTCACGCTTACTCTTTTGGCAGACTTTGAAAAGAGTTTTCAAAATGTCCTCCAAACTTTTGAGGGTTGTATGGGGTTATAGAAAATTATTTTGTTTCAGAGAATTGGATATATGAGTCGTTTTTAATATCTGTTAATAGGCCAAAACAGGAAATGGTATCCTTTTAAATGGCTGTCGTAGGTCAGTGAATAACAACTGACTCCTGCATTATGGGTAATCTGTACCGTCGTTCTTATTCTATTGATCAAAAAGTTTGAGAACAAAAACTATGGTTGCTTGCGTTTTTATCCCAGATTTCTTAGAATGAAACAGCAATGCCCGGAAAAATTACGCGGCGAATGCATTCTTGCGCCGATTGTCTAACGGAACCCAGGTTCTTTGTTTTTCGAGTGGCCATCTTAGTTTACGAAATCTTTGATATCTATTTCCATTATGCAGGCGTGAACTCATTCCCCACCGGCAGTTGAGATCCACTCCAGGAACTGCCCTTTGGCAGTTCACGTCCGCCTTAGACGGATTCGGAACAATTCCGTTTCCAAACTACTCAACAAAGTAAGCATACCATCTGTTTTGGTCCTATTTGAAAAAAATGCACAATTCATACAGTAATACAAGTGCGCTTCCTCTGCGGAATCTCGAATGGGCAAAAGACAGTGCTGTATTCAACTGCACATGGCCACAGCTTATTGCCAACAGTTGTGGTAAGTGTAAAATTCTTGGAAATTTGATTTTACTGTAATCTTAGTTAGTTTCGTCCTAGTATGAAAGAATGTGTCTTTAAGAACGAGAAAACGCAAGTAAAATATAAAAGTTAAACATTACTGATAAATTAGTGACGGTTCACGATTTCAAGGAGTATCATAAGATGAGATTGAAATTTTAAGAGGAATGTTTCTGGCACCTTTCATTTGATCGAGTTTCCTATTATTATGCTGGCAGTAGGTTACAAGTGTAAAAACACAAAAAATGAAGCATCACCTGTCATTAACTTGAAGCGACCCTATTTTGGACGAAATAGCTAACTCTGTCAAAAGGTATCATAATGCCGCTTTTTCGTCCATTTTATTTGTTGACGCCACGAATGTGTTCGGGCAGGGAGTCCTGTTTTAAAGGTTGAAATGTTTTGGACATATTTTTGCATGTTTGGCAATTTTCCGTTTAGGGAGTGATAAATTCTACTTTAAGATGAGTATCACTGGATAACAGAGGTATAAAATTTACTACACACATGTAGTTCAGACTGGTAGGAGAATTAATTTCGTGACTGCAATTGTTTTGTCGTAAGGAGGAATGGAATCCACCTTTCTCAAACTATTCATTTTGTGACTCTCGTATGTAGCTGAACTTTTTCTTAAAATCGGGTTCTTTCTAGGTATAAAAATTCCTTAATACGATCTGCATCAGACCCTGTCAAGAATAAACACGAGCATGAATGAAGAAATGTGTGCGCTTGTTGAATTTCTTCTAAATTAAGGGTTGAAGCGGAAGCTGAGTTTACTTTTTTGAGTGATTTGTTTGATTCTGAAGTTTCTGTGACTAACATGAACGGCTTGACTACCCAGGTTTTGGAACAATTGGTAATCACCGTGTAGGGGGGAGACCCAAGCTGAAGGGCACTAATCACAAGTATATATCTCACCGTTGCAATATCGGACTACTGACATCACATATATATCACGTTACTACTATTTCCAGTCGTAATTTTGCAGTTTTCATGTCAAACACGGTTTACGTGTGAAATGTTTCTTTTCCGGACTATCTTAATACACAAATCTCCAGAAATGTTCACTTGGTTTCTCTTATCAAGGTTTACATGTACATATTCCAGGCTTTAAAGAGTAAGCGTCTTTACCTTATTCGGATACTTGTATTTGTTTAACATTATGACAATGTGTTATCCAGCACGATTTTTTGTACACATTAGTTATGACATTGTTATGGTTCAAAAGATTTTCCACAGATACTTTCATTGTATTTAATTCATGATTTTTTTAAATAAAGTCGAATCATTCGTGTACGACTGTCTATTATAGCGTTTGTGAAATACCGAAATGGCTCCTTTCAACTGCAGGGCGCATGCGCCATTATTCCTGCCCTGTGCCGAGTCGTGTAATTAATGGATGCACGTTTCAAACATTAAATATATTTTAAGTATATTCACAACGAAACTGACAACTAGTAAAATCAAATATTCAACAACAATCACAATGTGAAAGTGGATAATCAAACCAAATAAGCCCTACTCAGTGCTATCTGGCGAGCATTCTTTAACTTAAAGAACAATATCAGAGTGTTTAGGTCCCGGGTATGTCTTCCCATAATCGGTATTGGGGTGCTGCCGCACATTCAAAATTCCTGAACAATAAAATACCTCGGCGCGGACCGAGAAAATGGGCAACCGCGACAAAACCAAATAATGAAATCCGCCGTGGTCGCCACTTTTTTCATTTACGCATCCGCAAGGATACCGGGCAGCCGAATTACCCACCCGAGAGACGATACCTGATACCTGAGAGGGGAACATACGCACCGTAGTTGAGTCCCCAACCTATAGGAGAGCCCCTGGTTTCCGTGTACATCCTGACCTGCAAGATTTCACTTTTTGATCTATTGCACATATCTCCCTATTAAACTATTGTCGAATGTACTGGGGAACACTCCTAGTGTAGGAAACTGATTATTTGGTGTTGTCTTACAATATTCCAACACTGATTTCCCAAGGACATAGCAAGTACTTGTGCAGTTATGAAACTGCGTCGCGTCCAAAATTCACAGGTTCAATAAAAAATGGGTAAACGTTGTTCAAAAGGCACTTGATTCTCATAACAAAGAAATAATCACATAAATGCTAATTGCAAAAATAAAAACTTCATAACTCGTAGGCCAAAACTGGATGGATTTGTGAATCGTGAACAAAATGTCTGGCTATGTCCAAAAGTCCCTAGTTAACTACGGCTTGACCGCCATTTTGCAATGCGCTTCTTTCGTAGTTGACGGCAAAAAGTTTTGGTGACTCCTTGTTTTCCAGAGCAGTTTCAAGCTGTCCCAGCCAAAACGCGCGTCGTGGTCACTCAATTGGCGTTTTTCTCAATTGTCTCGTATCTGTAATTAATATGTCAGCGCGTCAAGTCCATCATTGCGTCATTAACTCACTCAGTGGTCGTAGGCTGGTTATTCCCTAATTGGTAGACTCGAATTACATTTACTCCGTCTCTTGATGCTGATGACAGATATTAATTACTCAGTGTTGCACAGTTTGCGGTTAGACAAAATTACTGGAAATTTCTTTTAACCGAATGAGACTGATATTGTTATGAGCATTTTTTTTTTCTTGAACGCTGTGCTGTGACCGTTTTCTCCTTAATCTGAATTCAAGGTTTTGATGAAGTTGCCGGTGAGTGCTCCTTTCGAATTTTGGCGCCATTACACGTGAATTGTAAGTTCATTTCGCCGTAATTCAATGTCGAGTCATCACCATTGTATGAAATCGTCTGAGACCCATGTTACTTACCAAGAAGTCATATCGTATGCTTGATGGTTCAGTCTAGTCTCGTATATTGGCGCGTTTTTGCTAATGTTGTACATGTGTTGCGCCGTCTGTTCTTGTGCGCTGTGCGTGGGCCCAAGACCACCTGCTGCAGAATTAAAGTACGCCGAGTATGGATAGCCAAGACTAGTGGTTGGAGTCATTGGCACGTATCCTATGTTATATCGGTAACTTATGGGCATCTGACTGACGTTCACCTCGGAACGCTGACTGTTGCGCTTGGCACGTCTTCTGGCGTGCCTCCGACGAAAGTCCCCTTTTATGAAGTCCTCGATACAAGCAGGGTGAATGGACCAGTAGTGACCTTTGCCGTTGTCGGCACGACCGCATTTAATGAAGCACTCGTTCAGAGACAGGTTATGACGGATACTGTTTCTCCAGGCTTTTTCGTTGTTGTTATAGTACGGGAAATTGTCCATTATGTACTGGTATATGTCATTTAGAAGCATCTTTCTTTCTTTTGAATTGAGGATTGCCATGGATATCAAAGCAATGTATGAATGAAACGGTTTCTCTACCCCATGTTTGCCGTCACCGGTGCCATCTAACGTCTCTGGAGGCGCAACTAGACTCTTCTCCAAACCCAGTAAAAGGCTGTTCACATCGCGATGGCCGCTCCTGTCTTCCCTTGTACATTGGTCCGACATTCCTCTTGGAGACACTGGTTGCGGTTTTGGTAAGTGTTGAAACTTGAGGCCACCGAAAGAGGGTGGTAGACACACCTGTCTGTGGTAGTTGGACGACATGTCATCCTGTCCACGTCCCATGCTATGTTGCGCTGTCATTGCTTCGAAACAAAGCGGATCAATCTTTAGCCAACTGGTTTATTTCTACGTCCACTGTTTATGATTCGTAATAATGAAGTGACGTTGATGCAGCCGCATTTCGTTTTATCTCTGGATCTGTTACCAGTTCTCGCTTATGATTGGCTCATTTCACGCTACCGTGCGCATTAGCTTAGTGGGTGTCGTGAGCGAGCACGATTAGCAATCGTGAAGTATTATACAAGACTTGGCCGTCGATTACTGAAGTTGACACCCTTTATTTTGCTGAATGAGCATACTCGTTTTATAGGGCGCCACCACGGGTAGCTAATTGCAACTGCTCTATCTTATCGCTAGCATTACGTTGCAACAATACGAGCTTGCGTCACACTTTACTCTGTTTACATTCTATGAACAAAACTGTTCATTTGTGTATGTGTGATTTTCACTAATATTGGGTATTTAAAATATTCTAATATTATACTTCTTAAAGATGTGAATATAAAACGGGTTAAGGGTAACTTTAAACCAATTGTAAAATATATCTGAGTAACAAAATCACAACTTCCTTCACTATATGCTACTGAAATATTTCAAATGAGAAATTTTTGTTTCCATTTTAATCTATAATTTTAAAGCATTTCTTTTCTATTTTGTTGTGGATGCGTGAGCAGGTTCTAAAGTTAGTTCTAAGGTCACGACCCGGGGTCCTTTTGAGGGTGCCAATATTCAGCTATTCTGATAAGCACTCTCTTTTGGACATGGATTCAATCTTCCTCAGAGGAGCTAAGTGAAAAATTTATCTTAAAAGAAAAAAATCGCTTTTTTTACATGTAAGTATCAGAATATTCATCTACGTAAACCGTCTAAATATATGCTCACAAGATACATATCGGTAATATCGTAAAAAGTAGCCCTGTGCGTAGTAATTGTCGCCTGTATGTAAGTATGTTTGCTTGTTTGTATGCTTGTCTGTTTTCTTACTTGCTTGTTCTATTTGTTCGTTAGGTGGAAGACTGTAAGTGGAACTTTGTTCGCCTCAGTTTGTTGTTACGTGCGAAGACGAGGAATAACGTGAAATGCAATATTGTTTTATATATAAATTGGTCATCGACCCACATTACAAATATATAACAAAAGGGAGAGCACAGGATACCTAAACCAATACTAATTTATATCAAGAAAATGATTTCAACTTTTCTCAGCACTAACTAAATATTTTTAATTTTTGTTTTTCATGTTATTTATGTCTTGGGTCTGCATCCACTCTATAGCATCTAAGTAAAAACGGAATACTATTTACATTCGAGAAGACAGTGTATTTCTGATTTCACGTTTCCACTACTGCAGCAGGGTATGTTCTCTCTTCTCTAACAAGAACAATAAACCATATCTTAACTATCATTGGTATATAAACTCCGTAACGATACGTGAATCGCTATACATTGACGTAACCGGCTGTAACCGATTTATTCTTAAATGACTTGTCTCCGTTTTGATTGAGGCGGTTTGTCTTTCGCTCTTGGGTTTGAAAGATCACACTGCGTGATCACGTCAAACTTATAAATTATTCAACAGTAGATACACATAGATGTATAAATAATTATAGATGACCTCGCTGTCCAAAGTCAAATTTTTGCTTACTCCTCTTACAAAATTAGAACAAATCCTAAGTGTTTTGTAGAACAGTGCGTAAGGCAAAGCACCTGACAGTTTAATATGAATCGGATCACCATTTCTGAGATATAATGTTCCGATGTTGGACATTTTTCTAGGGTTCTACATAACCTTACACAACCTATACATGTACATTTTTCAGTTACCCGCACTTGGTGGCATACAACGTTTTGCAAATTGATTTGACTTTCATTAAAAGTGTTTCCACGGCATAGCTTAATACTAAATGGGACGGCTCCCACTGCCTGCCTCACGCCAAGGTCTCATTCTAAGCTTTTCGTCAATGGGGGAGCCGATGCCTCGCGCGGATTTGTGTAAATGCTCATTCATTGGAATCAATTGCTGGTGGGGTATGACACGGCTCATTACCTTGCACAGCGCATGCTCATTACCGACTGTTGTAATAGTCACCATATATTTATTGGTCGTGTGAATTCAGAACCTGTCAATCTACAATGCCCTTCCGCTGTATTGTATTGTTACCAGCTCAATGCCCGTGATTACGACCTCTAATTATGTAATATTGACATTGTTGTCATTCGAGGTAATTTGCGCCCTATTCGTGTCGTCCAGTTGACGCGATTCAGGTATATCGTGATGTCAACAGATAGCGATCATTGGGTGAATCGACTTTTGGAATGATTTGCTTAGCGATCTTCAAACGTTTTCCCATAATCTCAAGCAAATACTGTGTTGGGGAAGGAACGAATGTGCAAACTCAATTTAACGAGAGTTTCTTCGACCATGGCCTCGAAGAACTCCGTGAACTACAGGAGCTGTCACGTGACGGTTTCCGCTGAAAAGCGCGAACTGTTTGTTAATAACAGGATGTGTGTCGCCAAACTCGCACGGTTTGACGCGTTAACTATGAGAACACCAAATTTTTAATTGACTTCCAACTTACGTTCCCAAGCTATGCCTGTGTACCAGGAAGTCAATGAAAGATAGGCAGCTTTTCAGCGAGGATCGTCTGGTAGCCAAGAGGGGACAATAAGTTAATGAACAAAGAACACGAAAAATATAAAATGCAAAGGATGATACATGAAAATAGGCAAATATGAAGTATGAAACATAATGAACCAAAAATTAAAAGAGAGTTTTATTGTTTTAAAGTCTATACGCGCCGGTTTTGGGAGTGGTCGATGTGGAAGCGATGAAAGCATCAAAACCACCTAAAATTGGGATTTTATCAACAGTGTTGCTATTTTTCTTTGATTTTGCCTGGCCGCGAATGACTGTCCGTCCGGTCTCTGCCCTCCACCTAGCTGGTCATGATTTATTTCTGTTACTGGAGAAAGGAACACGGTTAATTGGTTGAATTATTTTTTAATTTCAAGGAAAAACATTTCATTTTCGTGAAATATTTAGAATAAGTATGTAGTATGATGTATTATATTTTAAGATAATTATATTTTTAATATTTAATAATATTATTCTACCATGGTATAATATTTCCTCGCATATTTTGAGAATGTTCAAAGCCATTTTTTGAGGAATAAAACCATCTTTTGGAATATCACCGTGACTTAATTCTAAAACTAGACTTTTTTGTGGTGTAGATTCAGTTTCGTTGCATTTATTCTGTCATTTTTTTCTGTTAATCTCAGTTTCTGTGAAAGGGGAAAAGCATATTAGCAGTCCTCAGATGGCCTGTAGCCACCACACAGACGCACATTTAGAGGTGATGCACATTATTTTTTTCAGTGACATCTATACACCATTGTTAAGCTTAATAAGCTTACGCTTTGTTTAACTTCGGAGATTCTCACGCATTTTCTCCCAACCATTCATTTTGCAGGTTCTGATTCCAGTTTCCCAGATCACCCTAGACCATTGTTACTTTGCTGTACTTTGAAATACTGTACTTGACGTTTTCTTGCTCTGCAATAATGTGGAGATCCCGAGATCGATTGACCACTAGGGACGCTGACGAATTGGATTTTGAAATTTCAGAGGCAAGAGTTCATTTCTCTTAACAACAGATTTTTTCCGAAATATCCTTCGTTATGGAAACATTGAATAACGCTACTCATTCTTAGCTGTTGTAAGCCAACATAGTATTGACTAAATTTATTTTGACTCGATTTATATGGGCGGATCTCAGACTTTTTGATGGTGTCAGTAAGTGCATGCTGTTCACTTAAAAGTGTTGAACAATACCGTTCGACCTTCTGCGGTGTTTTGGGGAGATTTTTTTTTTTTTTGATAAAAATATTCCAGTGTGGTCTGCTCTTAGGAGGTATGACTCCCTCCTAAGAGCAGTATGGTATGACTTGCAAATATTATTTGCAAGATGACCTGATAAGTCTCCACTATTGGCCAGAATGAATTGTAATTGTTCATTTCGTTTACAGCATATAGATTCATGATCAAAGTCCATATTATACACTTGTCACATTTATTGTAATCCTGACATTCACGATAATGCATGCAGAAAATAGAACATGGTAGGCTGACATGGACCCTCAACTCTGACATTCTCAATGGACGAAATTTGTGAACGAACTCACAAGGTGCAACATCCCTATTCACTAACGGCGCCTGATGTGATCTCCGGTCTTACTTCCGACGAGTATGTCGTCTGCTCACGATAGATGTTTTTGTGTGGCCAGTTATTTCATTGGGTTGCTAAGTAATGGTCATAGAAAGAAAACACTGTTTAACGGGCGTTATCAGCATTCGCCCGGCAAGTGATTTGCGGTACGTTCCTTTCAACCACCGCTGCCGACCAAGGCAGAATGCACGGGACGTTTTAGCCGGAATGCACGGGACGCTTTAGGCGGAATGCACGGGACGCTTAACTTTCTGTATTGTGGTCTTCGACGGAATTCGCGTTACAACAAACGGATTAGGATTCCTTTCTCGAATAACATCATTTTAATTATTGTGCAAAACGGCACGAGTTGTTGTTGTCGATTGAAAGAAAGCAAATTGGTGGCAAAGGCGTTCAGCAAATGTTTTGATTTGCAACTTACAGTTGCTGGACCACGGCCCGTATTAGGGCTAATCTCCAGTGGCGGATTTAGAGGGGGGCCGTGCCCCCCCCCCCCTAAAACTCTCCCAGATTCAATTTGGCAATTGGGGTGTGCGAATGTCTGACGAGCAAAATCCTGGCTAATACTCTGCCCTGCCCACCCCTTAACTTAAAATCCTGGATCCGCCCCTGATCTCTGTCCGCCAGTCATGACTGGCAGAGTATCTAACTTGGTCGCAGCGCGACCACGCGAATTAATTTCTGAATGTACCACGCCGTGGCTCACGCAGGTGAGTTTATAGTCCAAGTTCAGTCGTACTTGATGACCCTTAGATTTGAGGTATAAACTCGAGTAATTATCCATATAAAAACTAGAGCTTTTGATTACATAGTCATTGCTTACGTACCTTTCAGTGTACAGCTTTTCAACAACAAAAAACACGAAATATTGGCTGAAAAAATGATGCGTGCGAGCGTTTAGTTGGTGAGGGCATATCTCAAAATGAGTGGTACTATAGACCAGAACGAACTTCGCGTTTTGGCTTCACAGAGCAAAACTGCGGAAGAATGTATCTATACGCCTGTTTGCTCACAAGTTCCCTGCAATGGGTCATTTTTCGTGCTCGCTCTCTGACGTCAGGTGTCCTTTTTCTAGCTGCACATGAAAATAACCATTTTGTTCATATTTTCCATATGTTTGTGCGACGGCTGACGTGTGAGGATCAGTCCAGATTTTCTAAGTGTCACAATTCACAGCGGACGTACAGAGCCGAACACGGGTCGGTATCCAAGTGTCAAGATTTTAAAAACTGTATCAAGTTGAATGGGATCCTGGGTGAGCACACTGAGGCACACACAGTTCCTTAGTTTTTGCATGCACGGCCGGCTTGAAATAAAATTACTTTGCAATCAAATACATACTACAAATCGCCTTCGTTTGTTATGTGAGTGCCAGTGTATAGATTGCAAGTAAGTCTTTATTGGTGGTTCAGAAGTCACCACAAAAGCTTTGACGCAATTTTGCTGTAATCACTGGAGGTGCGCTCTGGGGCCTTCGCGATGGTCGGTCGTGGCGGTCTGACCAGGAAGCATTGGTTTTGAAGTTACAGGTTGTTGGACGTGATGACGACTGCTTGGAAAACGTAGCCACTCCTCTTGGTCCTGTTTTTCTCGGTGGTGACTTACGTTCATAGTAAAAGGACCGCTTGGGACGGGTTTTGGCGATTTCTTTTTCGTTTTGGATCTCCTCTATTCGCCTGTGTAAACCATGCAAAGATGTTTGATACTTCTCTTGATGCGATGACACTGACCGTATCCTTTTATCCGTTTTTCTATCCAGCAAATCCAGTTCCTTCGTGAGAGCTATTTGTTCCCGTTTGTTGGCGTATCGCTGGCCGTTGCTGAATTCACTTTTCTTGATTGGCCGGTGCATTCTCGTCGTAGCGTTATTGCTTGTATTCAGTGACATCTGGTGGCTAGGCGTGTTTTGACATTTGCTATATGTCCGTGTCCTCCAAATTAAAACTCTCAATTCTTGATCTCACTGAGTAGAAATGGCTTGTAAGCTAAAAATGTAAGAAATGAGAACGATTTCTCAATGTACGTAACGTCACCTTGTGAAGAATCTAGATGATTCTGTCACACCAAATTAGTTCCACGTATTTTCAGCGAAGCGCATCAATAAAATGCGACGTGATGGAAACAGTCAAGCCTGTAAAGAACAAAAATGTACGATGTTACGTAGCACTCTGTTTTCAGTACGTGTTTCATTGCATATCGTCTTGTAGCTGCTTACGCCGATACCGCTTACAGTGCTAAAATGTCGTGGTTCATATCGCTTTTTGCACAAAGCACTTCTTGTATTTTCTCAAATATAAAACAAAAAATTCATCCCGAATCGGATGGTATCACCGGTGTATTTGCGTTTGTGAAGTTCGCCCGTCACTTTCTGATGCACCATCAGAAATTCAGATATAATGCCTCGAAAAATTTAACGCATTATTCCTAGAATATCAATCGGGATTTTCCTGAAGTGCGAAAGAGTGTCGCTTTTAAAATGCTAAAAACGTTTAGTTGGTTCTAGTCTAGTCCGTGTTGGTGCAATATTTTTTGTTTGTTACATCTTCCATTAACAAAAAACTATCTTTAGTACTGGTGGTGTCGGCCGAGTGTGGGGTGCCGACGCTTATTCTTCTGAGGCAGCGCGGGCTAAAGCCTATTGGTCAGATGACTGTGCAATCGTTGGCATACCACGTCGTTTATAAATGCTGTGTAGGGTTCGAAAAGTAAATAAGGACTTTTCTTTAACGCTGGTGGCTTTCCTAAGCAGTAAGCTCCCAGGTTTGAAAATATTTTTGCCGAAGATGCTCTTCTTAACTTAAACACTAGTAAAAACTATGCTCATGTCAATTCAAGCGCGCTAATGTTTTAAGACCGGTAGCTGACTGATTCAGCACCTTACTATTTTCACAGAGAACTGACAAGAATTTCCGTCATGGATCTTGGAAATAATAGCTTGAGAAGACATGGAATTGAACCCACCAGACCACTGGTCACGGTACCAAATAACAATAATACTTGTAAGATAACTATTTCTGTCTCCAAATTGTTTGATATTATGGAACATTTGTATTCTTCAAACATGGAGTTTAGCTATCGGTTTTATGTCATAAATACGATGACGTTGCTGATTGCCGATCACTTACGGTGAAAGGCCAACGAGTTTCCTCGAGCATGTCGAGAAAGAGGTAGCCCTACAAGATACCCAAGACATTTCCGATATTAAAATTGCAAGACAGGAATCAAAACACAACCTGATCCTTACCCGTTTACTCCTTTTGATACACATCTCAGAGCAGCCTTCCTAGCGGAGCTCGTGAGAGACATCAACTGCAGATCGGTAAGCGCAGCAAAAGAGTATGGTCTGATTAACAGCAGCGCAATTAAGAACTATTCATTGGTAAACTAACATCTCCAATACTTGCGTTTGGCCAGTGGCTGTTTTTTGCCCATCACCTGCACTATAGGAAATCGTTTACTGCAAAAAATCGATCGTCAAGCCATACACGAACGATATATGCTCTCCACACTACGGTGATCATTTATTATTGATGAATTAGTTGATAGGTAATGTTTTGTAAGATTGTCACTTAATTAAATCCACATGCCTTACAGATGTTTGCCGAGCTTTTGGGAATTGACATCGTTTTTCTATTCAATTAGTCTATTAGGCAATGACGATTTCACATCAAAGTACACTAATTAAATTTCCACTGCACGTTCCTATCACACATTCTTCTACGTGGTACATCAACCGTTACTCAATTTCCGTATTTTAAAATGGTATAATCGGCGACAAAGCTGAGTATTTGAGATCAAGAAGGATTCTAACCCACGTCCTCAGCGGTCGCAGTCCGACTTTTTACTAGTACAACTAAAAGCAAAAAAATGCGGCAAGTAACGGTAACCGAGTGTTTTAAGAGTATTTACCTGTTAAAATCACCGGTCTCAATTTTACCTAATTCTGCCAGATGGCTGGACGCCAACGCTGGGAATCGGCGATTTTTAATAAAATCTCAAAAATAGATAAGATTTGCTGTTTATACAGCAGTGATCAAATTAGCTGACGACTTCGATAAGTCTGTCCTACTCAAAAATAATCTTCAAATGCGTTTTTCGGTCCTATATTCGATCGTGTTCCTCAAAATGTCCTTTGCCGAGAAAATTGTACACTGTACGCAGCCCAAAGATAGCCGGAATACGCCGCTAACCATGAATAATATTTGTATATTAATAATATTCTGTTTTCTCACGGTGTAATACTTAGACGGGCTGTAGTCACTTTTATAGTAGTTCACAACCAGTGTTATGTAATGATATCGGTAGCCAGTTATCTAGAGACGGTTGCTCGGTACAATCTTTAGACTACGCAGGAACGTTACGGCTCCTCGGTCGCGTAAATATTTCCTCCACTAAAAATATTCAACACTTCAAGTAAAGGCTTTTTGACTGCGTGCCAGAAACATTTATGGAACTCCAATTTATTTCATAGAGACGTTAATGTTTTTAAAAATTTTTAGAACATAAAACATTCACCCTCGGTTAAAAAGTCATCTAGTTGCTCATCACGGGGACATTTCCTTCGCGATAGGTATAAGAGTTGGAGTTTCCATTTGACACATTGTGGATACAATGGAGTAATAAGTACTAATTTCTGATTTATTTCAGCATGGTCTGTTATCAATCGCCCATTTTTTCTCAAGTTCTCTTCTATAATGAAGCAAAAATTATCTACTTTCCCCGTTCTCAATTAACTGGACCTCGCTTCTCATCATATGCCCACGAACTCTGATCAGTTTTTATCCTTTAGTCTAAACATCCTCACAAACTCTACCTTCATCCAATTCTGTTCTGTTAGTAAGTTCTTGGTAAGTTCAGTCAACTTTTCTTCACCATCATTCTCTGATTTCTATTTTTCATACTCGAGTATATTCCCTCAAGTTCATTTTTAAAACTACTTACAAATTTGTATTGTTGTTATTTAAAATATTTACACTCTTTAATACAGGCATTTATAATTAGTTTTAAGTTTGTTGCATATTTTTTGCCTTCAAAATATTGACGCGTGATCGTCATTCGCAAGCGAACTTTCTTCTCAAGCGTTCTTGATTTCCCTCATGACGCATTGATTAAGATCATCTTTTCTGGTTTTTCGCTTAAGACAATGGACAGGCTCCACTGTTCTCACAGTGCACTCCATAAGCATAGGCAGATTTAGGGGGGGGCCTTGGCTGCCGCAAAAATATAAAACAGCAAGATCGTAAGGAAATGTTGAGTTTATTAATTAACCCCGGTAATTAAAATTATACGGATGAAACAAGATTTAAATGTGTTCAGTTTTAGTGTTTGGGGGGATCCAATTTCAAGAGTCAAATTCTGAACACGGCGCATTCGTAACGGAACTATGGCTAAGTATAGGCCCTCCCGCGATATCCCAGGCGACCGGCAAAAGCGCTGCGCACTACGACTCCGTTTCCGTCGTCTGCTCCACTGTGCAATGAAGAACATTTACTTCATTTTTTAAAGAATTTTAAAAAATGGAACCTGAGTGAGTGACGATGAAAAAACAGAAGCTGCTGGTAAGATGTGAATTTTAATCAAAGCCTTAGTGAATCACTCAGAAACTCATAATTCTCTCTTTGTCAAACCTCAACTTACGACGATTTCTAAAGCAATCCCGTCATTATTGCCAACACGAAAAACGGATTTGGTCTTTTGGGGATTTGAAGACTATTTTAAATACAACAAATTGGTTAAGAACCGATTGCATAAAATATAAAATGTATAATAGGCATTACAAAAAGAAGTAGGTTTCGCGCGCAAACGCTGTGGACCATAAACAAGTAGGTATCTTAGTATATGATGAGTAGTTAAATAGTGGTGTAGTGGTAAAGCACGCACGTTCTATCCGCCATGTCGTGAGTTCGAGTCTGCGATATGTGCAGTTTTTCCTGTTTGACACGTTCTCAGTTTTTTGTTTTTTCTTTGCCTTTTTTTCTTGGATAATACTTCAGGAATCAAGGAAAATGTTTGATTGTTAGAGAGGAAAAACAGAAAAATTTCCTGGGCGAGAGGGGGCAAACCACCCCTCCCGACCTCCCCCCATTCGGTGCTATGCGCATCTACAATCGTGGTTTGTGCAAATGCTTACAGCCGGACAAAATGTTGGCCCCCCCTCCTTGTGATATCCTAGATCCGTCACTGATTAGGTCTAGTTTTGAAGCAGCACTTCACCCTTTTTTAGCAGTCAATGTTGAATTCTTAACTGAAGTGTTTTGGGTTTTGAAAATATTATCACCTGGCCCTCGTCAGTCAGATCTTGGAACTATTGCCGACTCGTTATAATAAAGGCCAGATGCGGGATAAGCCTATGAACGGTCACGAACGCACAGCTGCCATAAGTTCACAGCAGTACTGACGCAACGATTTCCAGCTAGCGTGCCTTCTACCCTCAATGACTACTACCTTCCTGTGTAGGCCTACGTGCAGTGAATGGGCTCCGTTCCGTAGAATCGAAACATGATTATCCACTTGCAGCAAGAAAGTTTCGCTATGAAACTAAAATAAGCTGGGAATTCTGTCTCATAATTTGTCCCATGACTCAAAATTCTGTAGAATTCAACTGAAAGCGCTAATGATTTCTCAATTACTATACTCGTTGACACTCGGCGCCTTACGCTCGCGTGATTTTGCTTGATCCTAGTTCGTGAACCTCGCTGGTTCCCTGCGTGTCCGGGGGTAGAGGACGCGCAGCCGGGTATCAGAGACCGTAGAGGGACAAACCACGGAGCGAAATTCCATTGGACGGCCACTGACTGTTGTTTCATGGTCTGTAGAGATGTCTAGCGGGCGTGCGTGCAGGCAAACCAATATGGCAAGATACGACGGCTCCAGTCGGTAAAAACGCAATGGTGCTTTTTGCGATGCCTGCGGCTACAGCAAAAGCCGGAATTGAAAATTCATGACTGATTGCTTCCCCACTGATCACGATAGATGATGTTCATGATTGAAATAAAGAATGTTGATGTCTTTGCAGGTATTCCGCAGCACATGTTTTATAACTGATTGGTATCAGTTGAGCTTGGCAGTCATTGGTTAGCGTTAAGGAAAAAAAATCGCTGACTGGGAACGGTTTTTAGCCTTGTCAACATCTTTGCGAACCAAGTTTTCTGCCTAATGCAAATATTTCGTTTCTGCAGTAATGTCAGCCGCGTGGCCGATTCAACCGGTATGTTATTCATACTGTGTGCATCAATACAGGGCAGCAACGCAAACAAAGTCAGCAACAGTAGAAAAATGCACGCCGAAAAGGCACACTTATTTCAATGTTGCGATGTCCATGGTCTGTAGGCGGTGCACCACACTGGGGGCTATAGCACCCTTTTTTCAGTGCTGCGCCGCCCACGTCGATAGGGTTAAACAGGACTCTAGTGTCTGCATAAGGATAGGCAGCGTTCACATGTTACGTCATCCAAAATTTGCCTCTTTTACACCCGTTCTTTCCCTGTTCACAAAATTACCCCTTTGATCAACGTCGAATTACGTCATCACAGCCACCCCCCTTGTTTAGGCAGTCACGTAGTGGGTCTGTAGTTTTCGTACATCGTGTTTACTAAGGCAAGCCTAGTGAAATGTGATCAAATTTTGGAAATGGCACGGGTCCCCGTTTTGGAACTAGAAATTTCCCTGGGCGAACCAGGTTCCCGACGATATGTACTGTGATGCAGATATTCTAATAAACTAGGAGTCCAATCCCCTAACCCTTCGTCGGCTTTTCGAAACCCCGTCTTCCCCTCGAGCGACGACGTAATAGGTGAACACTGAATTACATACGTCACACATGAGAGAAAAGCGGCATATTTATATTTTGAATCTCCAGAAACACTACTAGGCCTATCTGAAAGGAGATCTGTGTAACAGTGCCTTGAGTAACGAGGACCGAAAAAAAAAAACGCGTACCACTTTGCCCATAGGGTCACAACCATCTCCAATACAAAATCTTCAGTATATGTGTGCAACACGAAACTGAAAACCCCCATCAAGTCCAGCACATACTCTCAAGTTGACATCCCACAGCTTTCCACAGATGAAAGAAACTTGCGAACACCCAAGTCTCCCGGAGACATTTGGGATTGCATTGGAAGCAAAGCACGTGACCACACTAGCTTTACTCGCCAGTGTCCTGCATCGAGGGGAGGCAAATTAAGTGAAAAGAAAGGTTGAGGTGTACAGTAAAGGTTTATTTGGTTAAAACAAACACAGGCATCATATTCAATGTATCAAGCTCAAAGATAATGAAGAAAATTTGCAAGTTCGCCGCTGATCTTCTACCAGACAGAACTTATGGAAGGAGGCAAAGGCCATCTCTGATGAATTAAATACATAAAACCATCTACAATTAAACACGCATACGCTACATTCTGTCCGGCCATCACCATTATAAAATGTAACGCCAAAACATTGCATACACCACCACGTGGAAACTATGTTGTCCATACAAAAGCTTACTATAAGAACATATACAAAGACATGTTGTTAATGTACATTTCTTTCACAATACAAGTTATATAAGTTCTGTGCTCATTCCGAGCAGCAGTTGACTATTTGTTCTGCTAACTTCTAGAATCATGACCCAACTAGTTCCAGCCACTACATTTCCGGTGAAGTGTACTACAAAGGTCACTTATGATCGACATGTTTGCCTGTATAAGTGTGTGTGTGTGTGCACGCAAAGGCCTTCATTGAAGGAAGTCTTATCCTACTCAGTTCTACCGGCAATTCAAATTGAAATGATCCTGTTGATCCTTACATTTACACAATACGACTTTCAACGTGACCCCCTGTGCCATCGCTGAACGGTGTTGCAGTGCTGAGTAAGCGGTGTTGAAATGCCCAAAAAGAACCCATCACCAAGTCCCAGGAAGCAGGCAGCCAGAGGGGAGCTGGGGGTCAGTGATGAGTTCCTCACAAACCATAGCACTGCAGCAGCGTTCACCCAGACGGCTGACGGGCTCCAAGTGAACGTGACGAATGATGAAGGCTACACTTTCGAAATGCTTCAGTTGAGTCCAAGTAAAGCAGTCCCACTGTTCTGCTAGTATTCAAGTTCACTTGTTCGATTGGTAGGAGTCTTGTAAAATTTTAACAACGCCGTTTTGACATAAGTAGATAACCACGGTATGAAGGAGTCCACCGAAACCTTGGCGAGAGATAAACTGTGGTCGCAGTGTATTACAAAGCTGATGAGAGAAAGCTACTTTCTAAGGCTAGCCAGAAATTATGTAAGCGCATTGTACAATTCACAGTCGTTCTTCCTACATTGCCACCAGATCTGACAACGTTTGGTCCAACTCTGTACTAACGTCCTTGTACCTCTCCTGTTCAACACTCAGCTCACCTACAATGGGACAAGAGTTGCAAATGAACCAGTACACCAGGCACAGTGAAGCATCGAGACAAAGCCATAAGGACACTAGGGGAAAAAACATTTACTAACATGTTAGTAATCCAGTACATGCTTGAAATGATTTGCTTTAGTTTATCAACTGTTTGTTGTGTAGTGAACAATAATCGCACACTTCATCAAAGACATTGGAACTGGTCTGAGGGTGGGTGAGTAAAAACTTCCTCGTACACAATAAAAAAACAACGCATCAATGCAGGTTAAACTATTAGTACAACTCAAATGCTAATAAAGTAAGCCAGTGCAGTGCTAGATTTACACGAGGAGAGACACACGAAACCAAAATCAACAACAGCCAAACGTGACGGGTAGCAGGAGGGACATTCTTCCTCCCTCACGCACCGCGTTCTTGTGAACAGTGGTCTTCCTCTCTTCAAACCTGCAGTTCTGTTCTCATTCACTGCAATTCTGTTCTTACGAACACATGTCTGTCATTATCATAATGCCAAACATATTCCCAGTTTCATTACACGGGACCATTGGATACATCGTACCAAGCACGTTCTACCTAATGTCAAGCACATGCCTCGGTCAACCAAAAATAGGGGTTCATAAGAAAGTGAATGTGTGCGCAAGAACTAAATTGACATACGTAACAAAAACTTACAGCTTGTGAGAACAGAACTGCACTCGAAAGACGTTGCTCACGAGAATGATTGCGATTCATAAGGGCGGAAGATTGTCTATCCTGGGTAGGCAACTAAACAAGGAAATATTGTAGAAAAGATCTCGTAACTTACAGCCGCACAATAAACTCATCACATATCACCCAGTTCCCTACACATGTCTTCGAATTGCTCCTGATATTTTGCCCCCTTGGCTTTTTCATCTTGTTTCTCCGCTGCAAAAGCCAGGTAATCTAACAACATGCGATCACGAGAAAACAGACAGGTGGCAGAGATCACCTTGTGACAACAGGTAGTACTGGACCACAGCAGCAGTCAAGGTCACTAGACAAACAGTCTAAAACCATTGACAGTCGGTCAAGTATGTAACCCTTGTCCAGTCATGACGGGGGGCATTCAATCAACCGAACCTCGCCTTCTGATAATTGTGTGTGTCTAGCGAATACCGATAGAGGAGCTATTGTGCCGAAAATGTAGAACGATGTCTAGCAAGGGAGACTACTGCAATCAAGGAAGCGCGCGTGTGTATGCATGTGTGTATGTGTTCAAGCGTGTGTGGTTTTGTGCGAGCATATTTTTCTCAATTTTGCAGTTGTTAGTGAGACACACTGTGAGTGTTCAGAGTGGGACTTCGAAAGCATAGTTAACTAGTCGAACAGTCAACTACCACATTTACTACTACTACTACTTCTACTACAGTGGACCTTCACCCCAGATGGTTGGAGGAGAGCGCAGGCCGTTGCCTGGCAATTGCATTACAGCAAGGGCTGGTGTTCCAACTGGCAAATGCTCGGCATTCGTAAAGAATATAGACAGTGATGACAAAGCAACCCAGAGGAGAGTCAACAACCGAACGTCATCCACACAAATCACGTGTTTGTGTGTATGCACAACATGGGAACCTCCAACACAGGCACCAAACAGCTCGGTCATTTTCGCTCTATCTTGATACTACACTAAACAGAATGCTCGCAACCAAAGAACCTCTTGCATTCAACAGAGAAGCCAAATTCCGTTGTCTACAGTACAGTAGAGTCTTAACCACTTTCTACAATTGTCGAAACTTCCCACATCAAAGTTTTACAACGATGACAAGACAGATGGAAATGAATCTCAGATTCACTTCGTTACCGACAACACAAGAGAGGTTGAAAAGGAACACATCACATAGCGGGGAATACGAAAAGCAATTATAAAGAAAAATGTTACCCAGCAACAGAGTGACACTGGAAAGGGAGGAATGTTCAACCATAGATTATGCCGATAAAAATTCTAAACTTCGAAAAATCACTTTCACCTTCCGATTTTTCCACGAGTTTCTACTTAGTCCGCAAGCAGTGCACTTTAGCTTCGCACAAATGGGTAATTGAATTTTACATCAACGTGACGAGAATAGGTGCATGAGGAACACCTGACTCACGAAACAAAGTTAAGTGGCGTCACATACATTTGAGGAAAGGTCGAGGACACAAGCCTCGATTTTGGAAGGCGACAGCAAAGCTGCCACTTCATTGCGGTCTATGGTTAAACTGAGAGAAAAGTCAAGTGTTTTGTACTGTTGTGAGCTTTTACACTCTCTAATCCAGTGTGTGTGGTTATGTAGCGGGCCTCTTACTAAGCTAGACGTCGTTGAGTTCACCGAGGGCCATATCCATTTCTGCCTTGACTTGAAGAGCATACTCTTTCTCTTTCACCACTTCGTCTGAAATCATGCCACCACGCTCAAGGTAGATGCATGCCTCCTGTCACAACTGTGGACAGACTCTGGCCAGATGGCTATGTGACCACCAGTGCTACTGCAACGCTGTTGCCAACGGTGAAAGATGACCAATGTTCCAATACATAACGCCAAAGGGTTTATATTCACAGGCTTAGACTAATAGAATAGACAATCCTGCTCAATGTGTAGGTAAATGAAAAACTACAAACTGCCTCAGTATGAAGAGATCTCTTAGCATAGCTCATTGGTCATTTTACTTGAATACAACTGGTTCTCTGTTTAAGATTATGTCAAACCCTAGAAAAATAACCAAATCTGGCTAACTTAAGAAAACCATATCTCAGAAATAGCCAATCAGATTCATTTGGAACATTCAGATATTATGCTTTATGCACTGTAGTTCTAAAAATGTCTGTATGGCCGCATAAACATCCAATCAGATGGCTGTATTTTCAGAACACATCCAATCACATGATTGTCTTTTAGACAGAAATTTAAAAAAATGTCTTTCTGTACATTTAAACATCAAGGTAACTAAAGAAAGAGACAGCTGAGGTCAGAGTACAAATTCTTACAGAGATGAGCTTGACTTAACATTCACCACCTTAACACAAAGGTCACCGGGTCGCTAGCACAGTTGGCACGTCAGCGTGATTCAGTCAAAACTGATGGTCACTCACCTGGCTGGAGTCTGGCCAATTGGCACATCCAGTAATGGATGAACCAAACAAACTCACTAATTAACTTCACAATGCAACTGAACCAATATTATAAGAAATTAAACATATCTGCTGTTATTCTTAAGTAAACATGCCATGAACCTTGGTTCTCAGGATCACACAGGCACAACGCCATCTAATGTCCGTTTTAGGTGAAAGGCAAAAATCAACTACCAAATGTCTACAATAAGGAATGCCATGCCGTTAAATCACTGAACTCTTAATGGTGAAGGGACCATATGCACAAGAAGCAAATGGTGAACTGGTTCGAGTCAAAACTTGTTGCTGCATGCGGACTATGGTTATGCCAGCTATCGACTTTAGAGTGGATTTCAAAAACAGCAGTCTTTATTCGGCAAACTGGTAACAGGCATTGTACAACTTTCCTAGTTAAAGCCACATACGAGCAGTAATTGGGTCACGAGTTCAAGTCAGAAAGAGCTAAGTACATATGCTGATCTTTCAGTGGAAAAAGAAACATAATTTGTGACACAACATCAAGTGAAAAATTATACTTTCTCCTACAATACTTCGCTGAAACCAGCATGAGTGAGGAAAGAAACCAAAATCATTGGTGTCAAAAGGCCAACAGTTGTGAACTACAAAGCTCGTGGCCATGAAAAAATTCCACTTGACTAAACATGTATTCTTATGAAACTAGGAATGCCGACTCAACACACTTGTAAACTATAAAGGTTTTTTATGTACATGGTCTCAAGGCACAGTATGTGACTTTAACAGAATGAGGCATTCACTCAGGACAATATTTACAATGAGCAACTTTAAAGTCGACATGAACTGCCAAACATCAACTGTCATTATAAAGGTGCCTCGAGAGAACGTAACCCCATTTGACCAGCATGCAACAGTACCTTCAAGCCTGTCCACCTCCTTCTGCAGTTTCTGTGACTGTCTCTCGCCTTCTTGAGCGCGAGACTCAGCCTGAAACAAACGGTGAAACAAGGTTAGACAATCATACAATAAGACTTGAGTTCACAGTCGTACACCCACATTAAGCTCAAACATTCTCAACAAGCAATTCAATTGCTCGAGAACACCAAACTGTACTCCAGATTCCACTAAAAAACAGACTAATACCATCACATCGAATCTGAAAGTTTTCCTTAAGTATGCTCCTACGAGATTGGTCAATTTTCGAGTCGAGCCTCAAATACCGTGTGAGCCCAAGTCTTCATAAGAATCAACTCATAACAGGGTCAGCTGACAAGTGCTCAAGAAATGAACAGAGCGCATAGAGACCAGTCTCTTTATAAGACAACAATACCAAATCAACATTCATAACCAGCTCCTGGACTCCAGGATATGAACCTGTCAGAAACATTTCACAAGAACGACAACAAACTAAAATAAAAGTGCATGTGAAATCACACAACAGTACGATAAACCCTGTTGTAATGACAAGCTCAAAGGTGGCACTAATGGAACAATTCTACTTTTAAAATAAATGCATGTGTCCAGTTAGTCGTGCGAGACCTTATCCACAACGAGCCCAAGCAGTGTCACAGCTTTTTCTCAATTAGCACAGCTTAATGAACGCAGACAAAATGACCTGCAACGACTGGATGCAAGTTGAATTCAGGTTATAGTCACTTACAGGGGTTCGGCATTTTGAGAACCTCTACAGAACAAAGAGTGTCAAACTTCTTCTCAAAATCCAGGATTCCCACAAGTTACTATTGACAAATTCTACACGGTAGCCATCCGCCACGACAAGGAATTTACAGAAAAGTTGGAAACACTAACCTATATTGCTTATAATGTTGCCAAGATTTATATGGTCAAGGACTTTTCAAGGACATTTGCAGGTAGTTCATGGCATACTCAATGCAAATTCAAGACCACTAAAGTTAAAGTTTGTGTACATTAACCCAAAACACTGGAAAGTCTTTAAGAACTGCGCACCCTCCACAAGAAGCCTGAGGTGCCCAGTCTACGGACGATACCTTACCTCCTTCAGTCTAGCAGTCAAGTCACGAATAGCTATCTCAAAAGTATCTTCTCTTTGGTTGGACTGGAAAAACAACGCAACAACTGCACTCGTACTCACAACAGTTACTAGAAGTTATCTCCGAAATTGGTTCCATTATTAGATGAAAGATTCTTTGTACACAATCCAGCACAGAACATAAATGGGCGAATGGAATGCTTTGCCATACAATGCAACTTTGGCTGGAATTTTTCAACTGAGAGACATAGTGGAGCAAGCTATCAGCCATTAGGTTACGATGCTAGCTAGGGTGCTTCCTTAACTTCTTGAGCCCGTTCTCGCGCTGCTTTTCTGACGTAGCCCGTCACGGTATCCGTCAACAGCTTACACTGTGCTGCTACAGCCCCTCCTCTCGTGGAATGTCACAATTTTATACGCGTGTGCAGCAGGAAAATTGGGATACCCACTCACTTAGAGAGCGGACATGAAACACGGAGACCCATTCATTAGGGAGCTTCCGGATAAAAATCGGCCTTTCGTAGGTTTCTGTTGCAGAAATAAAGAAGATTTGTAGAAGTTAATTCCCTAACCCTTTTGGAGAGATTCTTGGACAGGGAAATTTTAAAACAATCAAGACCGAAACAGTAAAAGGTAACAGGGAGGCCATGTTGTCAAAAATTCGCACATCCCTTCTATAAAATATTATTAAAATAAATATATGATATTGAAAACCCCTCTGCACATTCGTTAGAAAAAAAAACATTCTGTCGTTTTCAACTTCTTAAGTCAAAGCTTGTGTAAAAAAGTACCCTTTCGTAGGAAGATAGGGTCTTCTATGAGAGTACCCTCCAGGCATTACCTTGAATCATATATTTTGTTGTTCTTTTTGCAAAGCAGTGACATGATATTGTATTGAAGATTGTGGTCATTGGTCTATCTATATCTAGAGGACAAAACACAGGTCATGAAGGGGGATTGAAGATAAGGAACAGCCACCTGGTGTCTGTGTCTGACAACGGCAGCTGCTAGCCGATTGTGTACAGAGAATTGCATGCCTAACAGACAGCAGTGTTTGAGTGATACTCAAATGTCTCACCTTACTTGGAGAGGAAATAAACAACTATATGCATTTAGCTCACAGTGAGCTTCTAAACCAAACACACTTAAACAGATGTTTTCCTGAATTCTTAAATAAACACAACACTAACTTTAACAGCACACTTACAAAATTGGATAACTTAGGCAAAACATGCAGTTACAGTTTCAATTAAGTTACAGTTTCAAGTAGACAATATCACTCAGTGGCAGTGACTGCAGCCTTGCATGCGTGTGGCGACACCATGAGTGAGTCAGATAAACTAAAAGCTAGCTACATCAAGAACAGCAAGGACTAGCAATAGCACTAACAACTAAGTTGCCTGTATGTTCCGCTTTAAAGCCACACGCAGTGAAATCTCCAAAAACCATCGTTTTGGTGCTATTTTCGAATGAAGCCTTTTATTTTGACTGGCCCTTCTAAATGGTGAATTAGCACATTCACAGATCATTTCAACAAGAACACTGAATGCCACTAGCAGACAGTTTTATTCACAATCTTGGTTTAAAGTATTGCGCAGGCCTTTTATGAGGGAAAACCTTTTAAGGCTATAGCTCGAAAACAACAGTTTCGGAAGACATTAAGTCAAAACAGAGTGTTCCTAGACAATTGAATAAAGCAAGACTATCAGTTAAACTAGACGTGGATCAAGATGGCTCAGGCAGGCCCTACACCGCTACTAGCTGCAAAGAAAGAACTCTTCTATAAGCAATCGGGACGATTGGAGACGTAGCATGCAGCTTTGAAACACTTCCCCTCATCCAAACATGCAGAAAATAAAAATAGCCTCTTCCCACAACAATAGCCCAATACTATTTGCAAGCTCGAAACAGAAACTCAAAATGCACATCTTCAAAAAGCTATCCCCAACAAATGAGCGCGTTAAACATCTACACTCGAAACTTGCATACATATTTTCGACATAAAAAAATCATAAACAAACTTGTGCAACTAAGTTCCTGATCTCATTTCTCAAGTCGTCCGCCACTCTGTAAAGTTTGAAAATGTGCTGTACAATAGCCACCATAGATACATCCTGTCAACGTTACCGTATAGCACAGTGGTCACCGGGGTACAAAAGGACCGTGTTTAACATACACAGACATGTAATACAAAGAGTATGTTATCTGACTGTTGGTCAAGTACCAGTTTTTTCAGGTGGATATATTTTGAGAAATCTATCAAGAACTTCTGCTAATGAAGGCGATTATCAAAACTGCATGCTACCGATGACAAGAAGCCCTGAACACAAGCAAGAACTGAAGTTTTTGAGGAGAGCATTGCTACGCTGCTGAGATAATGTCAACAGAAACAATGCAAGCCTCTGAAGGGACAAGAGCTTTTTGAACATGCTCAACAACAAGACTATGGACTATCCAGGACAGCTATTCTCCACGTCAATGCTGGAGAACATGGGGAAACAAATTTGCGGCCACAGATCTTTTTAGATGCGGTAAGTCTGCCGAGAAGAATTGTTAGTTTAAGCACAGGACATCAAAGTGAACTAGGGATTCACAGGATTCCACTAGATGGCGTCGCCACCTCCTCCACGTGTTCTCACAGATGCGCACCATGTATACCCACGAGAAATCTATAGAATGACAGATTATGCTTCCAAATGCACTGAGAACCATTCTAAGCAGCGCAGAGGATATCTAGCCATAACTCCGCTCTTGAAATTTCAGATTCACGGTGTCAAATATAACACGGTGGTGCTTAAGTGTGATACTGATACTGAAACGTTCCGCACTTCAGACTCGTAAAATAGTGATACTAAACAATGGTGTGGTTTGGAAACTAGTACGTCTTGGAGGAAATGGAAATAGTCATGTACTTCTACTAATGGGGAGAGAGGGGGGTGTGCCGCTGAACAGATATCCTTTTCCATGAAATAACTTCTGGCAGGGAACAAACATCACTTCCAAAACACCTGAATGCAGGTTTGAAATGTCCAGATCCAAACTCTCGACAGGGGAACACAGTTATTCAATGGCACATGCTACACCCCCTATTCCCAGCCCTCCCCACCCC
>NMRA01000160.1:551915-588064 GCA_002633005.1 Phoronis australis
CCCCCTCCCCCCCCGCCTAAAGCAACAGCGAGCATCACTGGCATAACAAGCAGTAACTGACAAGAGCATTCCATGCATGGTATACCTCCTGTTCACTTATTTCGAGTGACTTCATGTTATTACCAACCACTTTCAGTTCATCCTCGAGTTCCACGATCTTACTGTAAACACACACACGTGCTCGTTAGCTGCCGGGAACAAACCACTGGGTCACAAGGAAAAACATGTTAGAATCACCCGTAGGAGCAGTCTAGAGCCACCGTCTACACTCAACTGGAGCAGAGAAATCATAAACGCGGTGCGGAAGGTTAAAAAAACAAGGATTTTATTGCGTGCTAAAGAATTGTCCACCCTTGTTTGACTGAGGTTACACAGTATTAACTAGTGGCTACTAGAGAATTGAGTGACGTGGACTAACAAGCCATGACCAGAGTGTGTGGACAACACAGCTGGCCATCATGGTTGTGTAGCCCCACGTCAGCTCACAGAAAGGTTACAGATAAAGGGTACATCGAAAAATGACTTGACACACGTCGATCAAGTGACAAGACAGTATAACAACAGGGTGCACATCAGCCGACAAAGACAGAACAGATTCGACTGGGCGCTTCAGCGTTTGCCGAACAGACATGCGCCAAGACGAACTAGACGAGGAAGGGTCAAAGAGCAGGAGCCAAACTGGTGCCAGCACACTCGCAGCTGCTGCGAAACCACATCAACGAGTGGGCGGGTTGTACCTGAGAGTTCTGCACTTCAAGTGTTTTCATGTTGTTACCGACAATGGTGAGCTCATCAGTCAACTCCGAGCATTTACTACAAATCAAACAGTTGGGTCATGGATGAGAACACATATGCATAACATTAGTACACCAAGAACCTACTGCATAATTATACATGTTACAGACAACACAGAGAATGGTAGACAGTGATCCTGCAAAGATTGCTGTTACCTGAAATTTAAGAACAAGAGCAATGTGCCGACAGGCACCCGTGGTGAGGCATCACAAGGGGCAAGGCTACTATACACAAGTTCGATATCTTTGTGTGCACACGAGAGCTGATTGTCCAACCAAATACTGAAAGCACCAATTTACATGCCTTCTGTGATTTCTAATGATAACACACTTTCTTGGTCTCAACTCAATTCTTAAGTTATTTAGATTCACGGAAATAATTTCTGGGTTTGAGAAAACTGGCCCACACCTGTAAATTCTCATAACGATCCTTTAAACGGTATGGCAGATTGTGGATGTCAGAAAACGGATGCAAAAATAACAAAAATGGCCATCAGGTGGCACAGAAAACATCAAATCTATCCGAAAATGGGAAGGTGTTGTTGTCACCTAAAAAGAAGCCTTTTTGCCAAATTTCATGAAAATGCATTACTGAAATCCAAAGATACAGAGAGAAACATAAAAAGAAACATTTTGTCTCTAGGGGCACTGTAGTATCAGGATCAGTTCGACACTCGTTACTGTTTGTCGACGACTCCATAGGAATACACCTTTCAAATTTCACAAAGCTCCTTTAAAGAGTTTAAGGAAATTCGGCCGCAGATGCAAAAATATTCACCACTAAGGGGGCGACACCGTAGTCAGACCTGTCCAAAAGTCAACGTCAGTCGTGGCCTTTTCATCAACACATCAGTAAATGTTTATAATGATCCTTTGAGCGGTACGACAGAGCGGACACCAGAAAATGGGTGCAAAAATAACAAAAATGTCCACATGGTGGTGTAACATTCGTTGAATCTGTCTGAAAATGGAATGGCATCAACACCTCCATATAAAAAACCTATTTACCAAATTTCATTTGAATCTGTCAAGGACTCCGAAGATAATGACGCAAATGTAAAAAACTAAAATTGCCACTAGGGAGCACAGTGGTATCCAGGTCGATCGGAAACTCGACGTAGTCTGTCGTCAGCCACATACGAACACACCTGCCACATGTTAGTAACATCCTGCAAGGGTATACATTTATAAATACATGGGTGCATAAAAATTACGCCATAAAACCGAGACGAGCACTTGCTCAAGATCTGAGAATGCTGTTTAAAAATGACAGGCAAGCACGGTAAAAACACTCTTCTTAGAAGCAATCTAAACAGTTTCAAGATTAGCCAAGAAACTGAGCAGCCAAGCACAGTTGAGCAGTTATTGCTTAGCTCAAGTATAGTAAAATCCATTGAGTGATAACACTTCAAACCACATGGTTGGAAAAATAAGATTAGCAGATAGACAGACATGGGTGACCGACAGACGATTGGATGCCACACAGGCGGGCAGAGAGATGATGCAATATTCACCGCCACTGTGGAAGTGGGTGAATAAAAATTGACACAAATTGGTACAATTTGATAACGAACCACCCCGGAACAAAACAAGCAAGTCCTGAAGGCTGTTGTCTCTGCAAAAGAAAAGAACTGTGGTTTAACAAATATAACTCTTGGACAGACCCCCACCAGTAAGCTGAGGGTGACGTGGTGCGGCAGAATGAGTCGACATCCACCAGGGCCCCTCCTAAGAGCTGAAGGTCAAAGGTTGTACAATGACTTGCTGGGATGGCACCTTGTTCACAAGCCTAAAGCGAATCGGTCTATAGAGCGCGCTGCCAGGGATGGACCACACATGTGTCCTTCTTACCTGGTCTAGTTGCACCTGTATGGACTTAACTGCGATATTGGCCGCGTCCAGTTCTGTCTCCGACTCCTTCAAGGTTCTACAAAGTCAAATCTCATGTCATGCACAATACTGAAAGCAAGGTGTCTAAAATTAATGCATACCGGCACTCAAGTCGATTGTGAATCATAAAATACCCATAGCAAAAGCACTGGAGTTCATATCGGTGCTACGGAGATTTGGTTACATGATGTGAAAGAACTTACATCTTGCACAGTATAATAAGGATTTGTAATTGGTATTCAGCCCATTTCTAAAACTTTGGCGAGTACCACGGTAAATCGGTTAAAGGTCTCGTGATTTTGTTTACAAAGACTCATCTCAAAATATAAATTTGCTCAGATAGCTGAATGTATGACACAGTTATGTGAATAGAAGAGTTCTTAGATCGCATAAGGCTAACTGTTGTATGTACTTATTTTAGTATTAATATACTCGTATCAATAAGAAAATATAAATATGGGACCATATCAAAAATTCACAACGGTGTAATGGTATGCAGCTCTAATCAGCACTACTTTTCACATGGAATAACAATTATATAAATTAGGAAAAAACCCATTCTTTATCACCCTTTTTCCAGATTTCATAGTCAAATTTGTCAATACCACTGCTACTCAATATCTTAACCAAATCTGCCGGATGACACCACTACAGTTAAAAATCTTTTTGAACGCTCACATGAACCGTTGGTGAGAACTTGTACCACGGGCGCACCCAGGGGGGCCTTGAGGGGCTCTAACGAGACTGCCCCCATTTGGCGAAGTGGGAAAAAAGGTCCGCCTCAGAGAAACAAAAAGTCCGAAAAAGTAGAAAACGAGACAAAAGTCCACTAAAAAGGTAGGAAGTACCAAAATTTGGCGAATGCGCAATTCATAGCTCTGAACGTAACCCCCGTTTTTAGTAAAAGGTCCACATTCTCAAAAATTCGAGCCCCCCCCCTCCCATTTTTAGGCTGGGTGCGTGCATGTGAACAAAGAAAAAACCTATTTACTAGTGCAATGTGTGTGTACACCAAACTGAAGACTTTTTACCGTAATAGTGAACAGCTGCAATTTCTAGCAATGTAGTCTTCAAAGCAGCTAGAAATGGGACAAACTAGACATTTTTCATAATGCGTCGTGCTTCTGTGCCCTTAATACAAAGGCGACATATTAAACAGTTATTTTGAAAAACTAGGAATCTATTATGAATTAAGATACTGGGTGCGAAAAGTTTTCATGTAGTGTAGCATTTTTGGGAGTTTTAAGCTAGAAAACCCGGTGTGCATGGACCTCAAAGATTTCAGGACAACAATCGGATATTGCGTTTCCTCAATTAAGATAACCAGCTCCATCAGTTGAACAGCTGCTGCCATCTATCAGCAAACTCTGTAGTGGTGGGACTGAGATTCGATTCAGAGGGTTTCCAAAAAGGGTGAGCATACGAATTTTGGGGGGATTGCGTTATGGTTCAAAGCGGACTTTCTTGTACACATTACGGAGACGTAGGCACGCAAAGGATCTGTCTGAAAGGCATTTACATAAGGTTTCCTGGTCCATGCCTCCTTAAACGTATTATCTATGAAGGTAAACATTATCTAGCAAAACTGCCAACACAAACAGAACAGTGCTCCAATTCACAGTGATTAGCTAATATCATAGCAAATGAAATGGAACACAGAACNGTGCCCTTAATACAAAGGCGATATATTAAACAGTTATTTTTAAAAACTAGGAATCTATTATGAATTAAGATATTGGGTGCGAAAAGTTTTCATGTAGTGTTTTGAATCAGTGAAAAACATGCGTTTTTGGGAGTTTTAAGCTAGAAAACCCGGTGTGCATGGACCTCAAAGTAGATTTCAGGACAACAATCAGATATTGCGTTTCCTCAATTAATATAACCAGCTCCATCAGTTGAACAGCTGCTGCCATCTATCAGCAAACTCTGTAGTGGTGGGACTGAGATTCGATTCAGAGGGTTTCCAAAAAGGGTGAGCATACGAATTTTGGGGGGATTGCGTTATGGTTCAAAGCGGACTTTCTTGTACACATTACGGAGACGTAGGCACGCAAAGGATCTGTCTGAAAGGCATTTACATAAGGTTTCCTGGTCCATGCCTCCTTAAACGTATTATCTATGAAGGTAAACATTATCTAGCAAAACTGCCAACACAAACAGAACAGTGCTCCAATTCACAGTGATTAGCTAATATCATAGCAAATGAAATGGAACACAGAACAAATGAACAGCAAATTCAATCCCTTTCAGCTGCACTTAAATCTCGGCAATGGTCTGATATAACGTGCCCGAATTTTGAAAACCAGTTTTCTCAATTGAATAACTGGCATCAAACTGATTCTCAAAATACAGGTGCGTTATATTAAGACTATTGCCTAAATGTCTCCAGTTCAGGACACAGCATGGAGAAAAAGAGATTTCATTTTCTCATGATTTAATTTTTTCTGGCAGCACCACATCGAGGCTACGCAATTTTCAACTTCTATACCACTGTGACCATATCACAATATTTTAAAGACTTTAGGCCATTCACTACGTCAGAAGCCTTGAATCGCAAAAAAACACACAAAGCTGGTAATTACTGTTGTCCCAAATCGGTGAAATTCAACTGAAACATTCAGACGTCAACTTATTCAGCTGTATTCACCCAGAGCTAATTTTTCACTGGTGGTCCCCCAACATCACTCGTGAGTGGACAAGTTCACAAATTACATGTTGGAGAACACGCCATAAACAACAGGTTTACTTCAAAAATCACCAACCCTTAACACAAATGGTGAAAATGAACACAGCCAAACGGAACCAAAATAAACACAAACCAGGACCGGATTGACCTAATTACATTCACCTAGACTGAGACTACTTACGATTCGGCAGCCTCCAGGCGAGCTTCAGCACGCTCCAGGTCAACTTCATTGATGGCCAGCTTGCGAGCAGCCTGTTAAGGGAAGACAAACTTATTAAATAGTTGGACAATGTGACAGTGCGTTTTGTAAGATATCGGTTATTGTGAAGACTTGATGAAGACTTAATTAAACGAAAAACAGGATTCTAAGAGAGCCAAAACAAAGCCTAAAATTTTCCGTGGAATAGTCAAAACACCAAGTGCAGTGCAAAAATCGCGCACATTCATTAGCACCAGAAGTTACGAGAATGTTTAGGAAACATTAAAAAAGATATATTTACTTAAGGTTTACTACCAACTTGGCAAAATTTCACGAGATCATTAGAATTAGGCAACAGCATTACATCTCACTGGGATATGAGAAAAAAAATAAACTTCATGCAATATTTATGTTCCAGTAACTACTGGCAAATTTGTACAAAAACAGTGGATGATTATCGTAAATCTTCAAAAGAACAAAACGTTACCGAACAGCGGATAAAGGATAAACATGTCATAGAACTTTCACGATTCCATGCACAAATGCTAGCCTAATAAATTTACATTTGAATTAGTTTAAAGGCACATCCAGTAAAGATAATTCTCGTTGAACGAATTTCTTGTTGAGACAAGGTTTTGATGTCCCTGTGCAGTGCACATTAGAATAAAACTATCTCATTGAGCAGAAACAGAATTTTTGCACATGTGGCTGCAATGAGATTTTTCTAACGCTTTCTAGTAACATTTAGAAATTGTCTGCAAATGCACAAGACTTGGGTGCTTCGGTCAACAGTCTAGAAAATTAACATCATTTCCACATAGATTCAAATCTGGGACTTTTTAAATTAGAAGCCAAAGGCTTTGCCAACGCGGCCTGTTATACTAAGTACGACAGTTTAACTAAAATTTTTATCAATGCTGAAAACACTGATTTGGCACCTCTCGGGACACTTGATTTTTCAAAGCATTGAAAATTTCCAAATTCATTGACTTTCAACAAATGAACATTCCACAGGGAACGTTTTGCTGCAGTTTGAAGTTGACAATTATTTTTGACATTCGAAATGGTACTGCATGGGACTTTAAAAGGGTTAACAAAATTCAGACAACTGTAATACAAGCCAAAAGTCTTCAGACAAAATGACCTGGAATTCTCCAGCATGACGGCTGAGCGAAAGCCAATTCATTGTCATATTGGGGGAATCAACGGGAAGGCAAATGAGGTGACTAAGCCATTCTGCTACCAGAATTTTGTCACTCTAATATCAGTAATTTTTGCTTTTCACGCAATTAACTATCACGAAGGGTTACTGGTATTTTGTCTGAATACTTTTGTCTTGTACTGTATAACATTGAACAACATGTTAGTAAAACACAATTCATAATTTTCTGAGGACACTCCAAATAATCGGCTGAAATATCACCTTGGGGATTTCCCCTTGAAGTAAAATCGAAAATGAATACTCATCACGGTCCTTTGGAAAAAAACAAGCAAAACAATTTTTTATCATATATCAGCTTGGATTGTCCTCCTTTTCTTACAAATGGTGTGCAACTTTTCAGCTACTTTTACGCAACTTTTCAGCTACTTTTACAAACCACCACTGAAACCAAGAATGTCAAACAACGCATAAGCGCATAAGCACATCACCAAGGTAAGATGTCGTTGCACATTTTCATACAAGTTGGTTGACATTTGGAAGGCATTTGACGTAGTGTAAACACAATAACAACTAAATCTGCTAGCACCATGCAGGTCAGTGATACCTAGGTCTGAAATCAATCAATGCTGTTAGTCACAATTTCATGGAAGAAATCTACAATTAATGTGTGAGGCATTCGTCATGTCATCAAAAATGCACAGTGAAAATACAATTCTGATTCCGAACACAAACGCACATACTCTCACTCATACGCGTGCACAGACGAAGCAATATTATGTTCCAATCACGACGAAGAAACTACCGCACCATTATCACCACACAATCTGGAGTGGGGGAAAACGGAGACGACAACGGGTCACAAACTGTTAATAGTCTCGTTCCTTGGTTGCACCACACGGACACTCCGACAATATGGAAAATATTTGATGCTTTCAACAGTGACCTCAAAACGCAGAAGAAAACCAGCACCGTTGATGGACATTTACACCCACCATATATCTTCATACTAATGCCAAAGTCTGGGTAAATGCCCGCCCACGAATTTTACGCAATATCACTTTTAAGCATCCACTTTTGCTTGCGTCCAATTTAACACCCATGTTTAGATTTTTTGTTCGATATAAACGCCTGGCCTGAATAAGTACAGAAGGTAGTTCGAAACCACTACAGCAAGATTTCTTCCCTTAAGCACTCAATTTATTTTTCTAGATGACCTGCTCTGAGACCAAGTTGAAGCATCTAAAGCAAAGAGTCAACATGAGCGAGATACACAGACCTCGTCAAACTTGGTCTCGGTATCCTTGACAACAACTCGCGCGGTCTCCACTTCTTTTTCCAGTCCAAGGATTTTCTCTTCGTCCGCAATTGAACGGGACTCCATAGCTTTTCTATTTCTAAACGTGCAAACGTAAAAGAGCAGGTGAGATTCGAATGCATGACAGCCACTGAACAGAAATCATGAGATTGAGAAATCTGACACTAATAACATCACCAGGCATCAGGCATGAGAAGACTCCATCATCCACACCTCATCAAACTTGGTCTCCGTATCAGAGAGAACAACGCGCGTGGTTTCCAGCTCTTTTTCCAAACCAGCAATTTTGTCCTCCTCTGTGAATGACCGAGACTCCATTGCTTTTCTATTTCTAAAGGGGGATGGTAATATTTTTAAGAGAATGAAAAAAACCTCAGGGAGTTCCCGGAGATCTCGAGGGAAAATAAACACCAGAGCGTAGTCCATCTTCTGTCTACTGGAGAGAAAGTTCAAGCACTAAAAGCAAATGTCTATCTAGCAGCCAACACGCCACCTGGTGGCCATAACAACTGAAATGATAAGCGAAAAAGCAACTAATTATATGTCACAGGTTGTAGAGCGTTCTCCGGCACATCTAGATGTTGATCTACAAATCTAATCTTGGTTAATGACTCTGCAGCCCTCCAGCCAGCCGCAGTCGCATGCACTGGCTACACTGTGCTTATGCATGCAGCTTCACCTCGTCAAATTTTCTGTCGGCATCTTCAGCTATGAGCCGCGCCTCCTTTAGTTGGTCCTCTAGCGTCTCGCACCGCTCCTCATCTGCAGTGTTGCGGCTCTCTAGAGCCTTGCGCCCTCTGTGGAGCAAACACACAAACCACACACACAACATTAGTTACAACAACCACGAACAACAACAGTATCAACAACGACAACAATGATGGCAATCCTTTCGCAGTCGCAAATCTGTCCCAATCAGAAAGGGAAGTGCGAACTGAAAAGAGCACAGCACTCAAGAGAGGGGGTGCCATCGAGTGACCTACCTCATCAAATTTGCGCTCAGCCTCTGTACGCAACTCAGTGGCCTCATTTAGTGCCGCTTCGAGTGTTTCTATTCTCTCCTCGTCTATAGCTCGTCGATTATCCAGGCTTTTTCTTTGCCTGATGCCATGCGGGGGAGAAAGGGACATGCAAGGTTAGTTGAAAGGTTAGCTCTACCAACTATTCTGACAAAAAATTGGCTCCTGTTGGTGTGCGTCCTAAACTGTTCGCACACACTGAAAGCACAAACCCAAACAAATAACTCTTTCCGCATAATTTTATTACTTCAAAGACACAGACTATAAAGACAACAACTGTCAAAGCAAAGCTACATACTCTGCAAGAAAAATAAAGATAAAAATAGCAAATATAAAAAAGGCATAACAAGCTGGGGTAAATGATTTGATTGACAGCAGTTGCATTCGCTTGTTCTTGATAGGTTTTCTCATCACTACAAAAACGGTGCTTTTGACCTTGACCCTGTGCTGGAGAACAATAAGGCAGTTTTCAAAGTCTCTCCTGAGTTCTTTGAAATTCGTGGGAAACGAATCCATCATGGTCTCTGGATTGAGGTTCAATTTTAGGATTTGAGCACAGGGGGGCTAATTTTGCTTGTCCACTTCAAGACAAGAAGCACAGAAATGCTTGCGACTGTTTGTTTTAATTGTGTCATAAATTTATGAAAGGATTGTGTGGTTTTGCTTCAAGCTACAAAAGTTAGAAGCAAAACCATCCTGCAGTATATAAATTCTAACCCTGGAGACATGTATTGAGGATTGGGACTTTGAAATTGTTTTGAAGCACAACACCCCTGTGGGAGTGTAAAGAGTTTGATACAGCCACAACTGCAGGACTCTGTGCTAGAGATAAGGGAAAGACAGACAGGAAATGGTTACCATCAGACTAAACAAATCACAGCAAAGATATACATTGTAAAAAACAAACTCCCATTAGATAGAAACCCAACATCATGTATTGGATGAACACTTTAAGCAGACAAAAAAGCCATGATAATTCTTCACCTATTTTGTGATTTTTTGTTTAACAAGGACTAGTTTCCTATTTTAATGTCATATAAATGGGTATTTCAACCCGTATCGGGAATTGTTAGCAACGGCCATCTTACTCTCGCGTTCATCATCAATACTGTATAATGTATATACCACCGGCCTAATAAGCACATAACAGACATTTCTGTCCTCTTGTGGAGGGGGAGATTGTGTTTTGTGCACTCTCAAAAATGGTGATAACAGTGAAGTAACTGGACCAGGACCATATAATAACAATAATGAAGCGTTCACAGAAACATCTCTCTTAGCGATTTCACATTTTAGTTACTCAACCACAGGACATTGCCTGTAACTTCGGCACATTTTCAGTAATTGCCACTAATCCAATTGTTACTGTTAATATATCATACGGACAAGTGAACTCACCTCTCGCTCTCATCAGCAGCTTGGGATGCCTCATCTAGTTTGGCTACCACCTCATTGAGTCGTTCTTCTGTTAAATCAAAGTTATCTTGCAGGAGTGTCAATTTATTGTTCAGGGATATCACCTCGGCATCGGCCTGTAGAAAGAAAATCACAACTTTAATCCCCAGCATTACCCAGTCGACATGAACGTACACAGCTTCGGTCAGTTTAGCCCTTACAACTCAGTATTCTCCATAACCAAAAATCCAAATGTGTCGGTAAGGCAGGCATCAAACGAAAGTGTCATTAGCGAATCAACTATCATTCTCTGTAGTGCACAATTACCTGCCTCTTGCTCAATGTACTTTTAAGTTTAAAAACGGTAATTAAAACATGTTTGCCAACAGATGAAAATTTCCTCTCTTGTAGATGAACACCCAACTGATTCCGACACTCAGCATCATATGGCTACTGCTCAGGATATGTGACTTATTGATGAGGTGGAGGTTACTAAGGCCCCACAGGTCCACCTCCAGAAATGATCAGAGGCCCTTCCTTTCACAGCAATTACAACCGTGCAACCTTTCGAAATTGTGCCCCACCCCACTCACAATAGTCGGTGTTCATATTTACAAAATAATAGACAGCCAAGGACCAGTTTTTCCTCGGAGGTCATTTGTTGAGGGAATCTAACCTCCTGTGGATCTGCCACTGATGATGTGGGCATTGGACTACTGTGGCAATATCCAACCACAGGCTTGGACAGACATGTCGCTATGGCAACATTCAGTCACCAGCTGAACATCAAAGCTATGACCAGAGAGCAATGGGCTGACTGCAATATGGTCTATTTCAACTCCAAACAATTAATTCTTAAGTACAAAAAGTAGCAATGAACAAGTGGATTTTGTCAGGACCAGCTGCTGGATACATGGCATCCAAAATTTACAATTTACAGTTAACCTGTATCTTTAGCATTACTATTCCAAGTCATTTAGTCAAGAATTTTTCAAATTTACTCCACAACAGACTACACACATAATTGTACAGCTGGTCAATCTCAAAGGCGATATAATCATGTCTGCTATTCCAACATTCACTTATCAATAACAGACTGCTAAGCATGACACCCCACTGCCCTTCTCCCTGCAGGACGTATTAAAATTAAATGTTGAGTCCAGCAAGTCTATGCCAGCTGAACAGCACACAGAAGTAAAGGGGGAGGGGGTGCAAAGCTCCTACACAAACACTTGACTAGCAGTGGTAAACCATGTGTAAACAGAGCTCTAATAGGTGAACAGGGGAACAGATTAATTCCTACATCACCATATATGGAGTAAGGTTGAAATTACACCCCAGTCATGTTTGGACAACAATATGTGAAACCCCCACAGACACCACAGTGACTGCTCTGATGCATAAAATCCAAGTGTTAAAGCCATATAAGATGTTCATTAGGGCCAACCAGTTAAGAATGTAAAAGGTCAGGTCAATCATTCAATTTTACAATGTGTTTTACTCTATTGACAGGATGTAGCCAATATCAGCAGTCTGTGGCACTTGAAGGCAAATCTTCAGCAGCAGATCTACAGATCTACGCTGTGAGGGTGAGATAAAAGCCAGTAAGGCTTCTGACAAATACTTGGGCTTGTTGGCTTGAGCAGAATCAGAACAACAGCACAATGGCAAACGCATCCAACTGACCGCTCGTGTTGGGGGACCGAGATGCCACATTTGGTACCTGACAATGCCACATTCGCATTATGACCTTGGATAGAAGACATATACCATAATATTGCTGACAGAGAGCACATGCCCAGGGAAAGGCGAGAGAGTCAACATGTTATGACATCCAATCCACCTTAAATGTTGATTAGGGGTGATGACAAACAAACTAACTGCTGGCAAAAATGACCCCTTCTATCTTGCCAAAATGTTAGCATTTTCGTATCTGAAAACTGGTGGCATTTTTACCACCAATGAGAACCTTGTACCAAGTGTTGACTAGCACAAATTGTTTCAACTCAAACTTTGAACATGTCATTTATTGACCAGAAGGCTTAAGACTTGTTCCACCATTCAATATATATATTCCACAATAAACACAGGCCAGATAAGAGACCAGAAACACTTCACATTTATAGAATAAGATAACAGGACAAAAATGTGTATTTGGGCTGGAAGAGTGGCAGCCTTGTGTGCAAACCTATTTAAACTATGTTGACAAAGGGGACATTGGTTAGGAGAGCTTTGCTGCTTGGGAAATAAGACCAAGCTTCATAAGCCCTCATTGCCAGTTCCCCGTCTTGCAAAGATTTGTTGAACGACAGCCGCATAACATATGAACTTATGTAACAATCTACAGAAACAGACAGATTCACTGAAATGCCCTCAATGAAAACTAAAAACCATGCCCACGACTCAACGTGGTCCGGCACAGCCCACCTCAGTCACTGTTATAACAAGCCCATGACAAAGTCCTTCGTAAATGTGATCAGATTCTCTACAACATGTTGTACACAGCGCTCTATCTATGATGACAAGTCTTTGAGCTCATAAATCCATAGATTATGCTTGGAAGAAAACAACTTCAGTTATGGGTTAGAAATCATCTAGATGTCGAATTGAAATTTTAGTTATATTCAAAATCCATAGGCAAGAGGGCAGTTGTAACAACCACTCAACACAAAAAAAATCCATTTCCCACCAATTTCTAGTAATATTGGGGTAATTTGCCATGGAGACAAGACCATCCTCCAGTGATTCAGTTTTTAAGAATGACTAGTGAACACATTCGCATAAAATACTGAAAGGGTAATCCCTGGTGCAAGATATTCATCACTTGACTCTCTGCCATGTATGGAGACTACAAAACTCAATAAACTCACTACTGTAGTGCAATCATCACATTCCACAGCCATGAATCACCACTTGGAGCCCCAGACAGACTGCTAGGATGTGTCCAATCTCCATGTGCTTGCCAGTAGGGTTTATATGTTAGTGGTTTGGGATAGCACTGGCTCATTGAAATGGAGGTTTTGTTGGCGAAATGTGAAACTACCAATACTTCGTGAGATATAGGCGGAGTATAAAAGCAGCGATATTTTAAGGTCAGTTCATATCTTTTCAATGTACAAGTTTGAGCCATCAATTATGCCAACTTCTACTTCCAGAAGAGTGCCAAAACTCATAAGTTAAATACTAGCCGCTTCCTTAACAGATATTTGTGTTTAGTAATGAAACTTATAAAACAGGGATGAAAATTTGATACTCAATACAAGCTCTTTGTGATATTTCCGTCTTATTACCAAATGCAACACAAGGATTTTTCTAGGATTCAAGACAGGTTACATTAAACATAAAGTTTTGTTTTCAACAAAGCGCTAACTTGATCTCAACATTTGGCGCACATTAAAAAGATCAGTTTGCTACGTTTCAGTGAAACGGCCTTCAACCCTATAATCCAACCCAGTCAGAATGCACCGTGGGTTCAAACAGGTATCTTAACGCTTGTTGCACCTGTCACACAGGGTCACATCACATACCAGCATAGACAGTCAGGAGATGATGCCCAATGACACCTGTACACTTCATGAAATGATTGCCTAAGCTACTCCACCAAGTCAGGTGAAAATCAATGAGCTTACAATCCTCAGCTGATGGACATGCACTACACAACAACACAAACAGAAAGGGGGTGTGATCAGGTCAAAAGCTAATTGCTGTGCTGACCAAGTCACAGTATCAGAGTATTCAACTTCAATTTCATTTGAAAAGGGGCCAAGCCTAAAATGCACAAAAGGGGGAGGGCTATTGAACTGTTCTGTACCTCTGATGCAGTATGGACACAAGAGTTAAGAAGTTAATAAACTTAAAATTGAGTTAAATACGCCAGAACAATGCGTTTCCAATCTGTAAAAACATGAGTCTATGTGAACTTGCAATAAATTTTTTCAAGTCCAACAAACTTACTATTCAGTGGTCTCCACAACCTGTTTTGAATCACAGGAGCTCCCCTCTTGAGATATCCTACCAACATTTTCTCAATTTTCCCCAAGTTAAAATTGATTTTCTCACCACCATCATCTTGAAACTGATGTCAAGGTCACCAAAAATGACTGACGCCAGGAGTCGCCACACCTGCACGGCTACACCTCAGCACAAAATACCAACGTAATCCGAAGTTCCTTTCTTGAGATATCGCATCGACAACATTACATGATGTACGGACATCAAATCCAAGGGAATAGAAAACATTTAATTGTTGGACAATGACTTGGACACATTAATCTAGACACAGCAAAGTGCTAGCCAGCCAAATATGTAATATGTTGGAGGACTGACAGAATTCATCACATTAAAAATGTGTCCCTAATGGTGGTGGATCTTCACAATGAAGAAATTAATGAGCTCCATTCAACACATAGTGTTATCACATGTATAATTAGGAACACTAAACCACACCAAAACACGAACTAAAACAGAGATTTTCAAAAGTAGCACTTAGTGGGGCTTCAATGTGTACACATTTTTCATTCATTCAATTTCTTATCCATATCTCAGCTAAGCTTCCCGAAACTCCCGCAAACAATGTGGTGATTTTGAGGCAACCGCGTTTCAAAGTGCTAGTCAAATGCATTTTAGATCATCTAGAAATATACCCAAAGAGAGCACAGAATGTTGTATTTTGGAAGAAAAATTCACCGCTTCCGTTCTATCCAATCCAGGACTTTTTGCATCAAATGTCTGGTGAGAGCCTTGTAGTTATATTAGGGAACCAAGTCTAGGTAATGTTATTAACACAAAACAGTAATGCCCCCATTGAATAACATTTAGCCTGTCATTCACCCTAAAACTACTACAATTATGTTTCCAGAGGTGATCAACATTTTTCCACAGGGTTGCACAATGGGCCACAGAAGTGCCTGACAAGTGGACCATTCACCCATACTGTAAAGTAGCATTAAGACAGACACAGTGCTGTGTTTATTCAGCCTGGGAACAGTTGAGTAGAGGGAAATGGCTTTTGCACTGGCATGACCATATAAGGAGGGAAGAAAACTCAAAATTGAAAGCTAAAAATCTGAACACCAAATTATAAATTTGCACTGGGCTTACTCAGGATTATGTCATCATTTCCATAGAATGCTCTCTCTGTTCAAACTGACACACTCAATAGGCCTTTTGCGAGTTTATAACAATAACGCGAGATTATGTGAGACTTAACTGTGACGTCACGGGAAGTGGGGCAAAAGCTCGTCGTTTGGTCATTTGCCCAATAGGGTAGCAGAGTGTATTCTGTTATTGTCTTCTGAGTTTTTAGCCGTTTAGTTCNTTTCCAGAGGTGATCAACATTTTTCCACAGGGTTGCACAATGGGCCACAGAAGTGCCTGACAAGTGGACCATTCACCCATACTGTAAAGTAGCATTAAGACAGACACAGTGCTGTGTTTATTCAGCCTGGGAACAGTTGAGCAGAGGGAAATGGCTTTTGCACTGGCATGACCATATAAGGAGGGAAGAAAACTCAAAATTGAAAGCTAAAAATCTGAACACCAAATTATAAATTTGCACTGGGCTTACTCAGGATTATGACATATCATTTCCACAGAATGCTCTCTCTGTTCAAACTGACTCACTCAATTAACATTTTTATCACTTATCGTGAGTAGTCTTGCTCTGACAAGGCCATTCATTGGCAGAACATAAAAACTAAAAACTTTTAATCACAGGAAATAAACTAGCAACTGGTGTTATACAATGAATTGCTTTGTGAGAATAGCTCCCATCAACACCTTCCTGCTTGTTCATGTCTAATCTCTACTCAGATTTCAACTTGTGGATATTGCCAAGGTCAGACTGACTGTACAGTTCATCGCCATTATATCCCAGAGTTGACTGATAACATGGCACAATTGGCGACTGGTTACACCCAAAACAAGTTTCACTGGTTTACTTCAAGGAAACCAAAATTTTATCATTTCTGACAATCCTGTTTTACTTAATACATTGCTCATTGTTGCAAATGCTCAAAATTGTACCAAATCCTCTTTTGGAGTCACCTTAATAGTAAAACCACACTTAGATAAGCAAGAAATGTTTATTGTTATAGAACATTTTGATTAAAAATATTGTGACCATTCTACATACTGTTCTGTCCAAAATTGAAGCCTTCAGTATTATCCAACGTTCGTTTTATCTTTAAACAATTAGCACTGCTGTCCAACTAACTGAATTAAAGAATGTATACCATTGTTTATTTCAAAAGTACTTCCGGAAAACAAAAAGGTAAATTAAAAGCATCATGTTTCAAACAGGAATATTAATCCGTGTTGTTTCTTGTACTTAATTTTGCAATTAACTGAACAAGACATCCTTAAGTACCAGTAACACACATCTCAATCCTAGTTATGAAATGAGTTTTCAGTGGAGCAACTGAACAGCATCAGTCCCAAACCAAAGCAACACAATTTAGCCCAGTTGCAGAAACGTTGTCAAGATAATTCAATCATTTAGAGCCTCTGGGCCTGAAAGGAGTTGGCCCAAGGAAAATTACAGTGCTGGACACGGCTTGAGACATAAAACTGATTTTCAAAGCCATCCCTATTCAGTACCAGACAAAAAAAGACTAGCTGATGATCTTGTTTGAGAATAAGGTTAAAAGTTCATGTTAACTGGAATAACAACCTCTTGATGAAGTCACAACATGTTGAAAATGGCCATATCGCTACATGATGACAGGAGTATTTGTGCAAACTAACCTATGGCACCAACAGTTCAAATGAAGCTTACAGAATTTCACAGCGATTTTTAATCCTTTGTAACTACCTGGGCCTCAAATCACCATTTTGGGTGGTGGCATATTAAAACGCTTCGCAAAATAGTCCTACAATGATGCCTGTGAATTAAACAAACTTTCATCTCCATCGAAATTGTCCGTAATGACAATCAGAAGTTGCAATTGAGTACAGGTAGCAATCGCAATAAGGAAATAGTTCTATGCATTGTGTCGGGAAATTGTGGGCATTCACATTCACAAAGTTAGAAGCTTTTTGAAAAATGAAAGCGGTTAATTTTGGCAATTATTTTTCTCCAAAACTGGTAAGATTTTACTGTAAGCCATTGCAGAGAAACTGGTGGCTTAAAATTTGAGCATGGTGGTTAAATTTGAGCAGGGCCACCACACTCATACACAGCCTGGCTGTAGGCATTTCATTACAACCAAATCCACTTGTAATCTTTATAATCAACGAAAACCTAGACAAAATGACTAAGTTTGGGGGTTATGGTCAGAAGTCTATGGTTATCACCAATCACTTTGTCTATCAACTTCTAAAAGGTACATAAACTTATCAGCCACTCCGTTCATAAAATGGCTTCTACAATAATGACATGAATCACAGGATATGAAGAGTAAAATCTAACAATAGTGAGCAACTAATATCTCATATCATAACCACAATCATGAATCATGATTGGACGGAACTAAACATCATCCCTACAACTGACCATGATATTTGCAGAGCCATATCACTGCATTGCTTGAAAAAGTCGTGTTCCAACTAAGCCAAAACAGTCAACAGTTTTAGGAAAACAACCAAACACCAAAGTTGTGACTGGGGATAAGAGAATAAATCTATTCACCACACACACAGGCACACACACTGAAAGCTCAGTAATGTATGAATTTAGGTCAGGGTATGACTCATGTGACCTAGATAACAGCAGTGAGACACCAAGCTTTAGGTGCAAAAATGGTGGTCTCTCCCTTTACACCAACCTGGTGATGTGGAAATCTGATGTTTCCCTTGTCACAACCACAAATACCAACACACCAGTAATCGGTAGGCAATATTAATCATTTGGTGACGCACATTTCCTCTCAAGTTACCAAGGTGGTGCCAGGACCCTCTAGTTTCAGACAAGTCAGAGATTTATTCAAAAGCATCTAATCAAAAACATATTGACAGTATGTGAACCGAGAGACTAAGGCTAACCAAATTCAAGAACTTATCGAGGTTTGCAATGCACCACCTATTCACTAATAAAGATCAACAAAATCCCAAATTCAACAGATAACCTCAAAATGTTAAAAAATTCACCAAAGCCAACAACCACTATATTTTATCGGGGATTATATTCAAATATTTCAAACAACTGCACTGTATGCGAATTGAAAGTTTACTCCAATTTTTCACAGGAATTTGTCAATTATTGAGTGGTGAATCAACTGAAGTTCTGTAGTCTGTGGGTCCCTCATAGCTGCACCTATTCACAAATACACCAGATAAGCTGAAAACGCTCCTAATAAGGCAATGAGACAGTGGCCATTATCAGTCTTTTTTCCTATCTTTTATTGTAAACATAACAAAACAAATGACCCATATATTATTGTTTGATTATTCCTCATTCAACTGATGTATGACAGGCAAAATTCCTCACCCATCATAAACCTGTAGAAGCATAGAGTTGGAATGCTCAACAGTCCTAATGGACAATTAGGTGTGTTAGGGAGCTTACAAATAGCATGCTCTTTGAAATATCTAAAAGGAAAGGAGAGTTTCATATACTAGTAAGAACTTGCACAAGAGTATGTCTTGGTGAACGGACTCCGCTGATCAAAGGTCCACTGGATTTTATCAAGTAAAATTTGTCTCAACAGTCCAACTATTACTCAGCTACATCTGTATTATAACTGCATTCTTTACGAAATAAATTGACACATTCACCCATCGGGTCAATTCCGAGTTTTTGCATCCACGACAAAGACTGATGTTAGCCTCATCAATTGGCTTCAGGCAATTAGTATTTAACAGACTAACACAGTATTGGCCAAATATATCTGTCCGATATGGTAAATCTGTTTCATCCACAGAATAGAAGACCCATTATCCAGTGCATGCCAGATTCCCAAAATCAAGGACCCCTATATCTGACTGTTGCCAACTAAAACCATTCTTTTGACAGAGTTATACTAGAACTGAAACCCCTACTACTCATTACTGAAAGGGCAAATATGCTGAATTTTTTGGAATTGTTCTGCTAGATGTCAGTAAAACTAAAAGCCACAAGTATGTAGTGTGGATTTGACAGTCATCATCATTTTAATATACCGGCTTTGCTTGGCTAACAGAAAGAATAATAACAGAAACTTCTAATAAGTACTAAGTTCGACTCCGAAATGTCATGATTCCTGCCTCATGGAATATATGCGCAAGTACACTTTAAAATATCTAGGAATTTCATTGAGAAATGTTTAAACATATTTAACTGGCATGTGTGTAAAGTTGGTAGTCGACAAGAAAGGTTAAAAGTCAAAATACATTTCCAAATTACAGTTCAAGTTTCAACTTAGTCTTCCAAGTAGAAAAATCAAAAATGTGAGCGGACAACTTGTAATTCTTTTAAATAAAGATCGGAAAAAAGCCAGTTTGATTTCAGTCATTTAAACAAATAAAACACCAGAAATCTGAAACATAACTTGGCGCTGAAATACCCAGGCCTTCGACTATCAACAGTACAGAGGCCGGGTTCAGACATCGAACTTGTCGGCCCAACCCACCCTACACGGCACACCAGTACAGTTGTTTACTCACGGCTTCTTTCTCTTCCCTTAAACAGCAACATTCCTTTTCTTTTTGTTGAACGTCAGTTTCTAATTCTTCAATTTTTTCTTTGAGTTGTGCAACCCTCTTCTTAACAACATTGACTGTTACGTTGTGTCCCCCCTCCATAGTTTTCGGTTTAGTTTCAGCGGCAAATGCAACCAGCAAGACGACTGATATTAAATGGCCGACACCGGTTTGCTAGACTGTGCACTCATCCGTATACATCCGCGAGATATTCGAATAACGCCTAATTCGTCGCATCTCATAATAGTTGAACTTAAAAAGCACATAGCTTAAATTTTTTTACAATCTGCGCAAGTGCTTGACATTTTCATTTCTCGCATAAGCCTAAAACTATCAAGTGCCCATTGGCGGTACAATTTGGCGGATTAACTTTATTTGACCTAATCACTTGCGTTCCACTCAAACTGGGTCAATGACATACCTGGGCTGAACGCGTCCTGTGGTAAAAAATCACTCGGCACGCCTGCTCCATTTGAATTTTTCTGTATCAGAATTTAATTCAGCAAAATCAAATTCGGACATTAAAACAAGGTTTGCTTCTTGCTTTTTGTCGCTAACAGCGAACTCTAAGCAATTTTGAAGCAAAAATTAAAATTTCCCCCACGAAAAAATAAGTATCATGGTAAAACTAAAATCTAAAAATGCATTTTCAATTTTCACGTAGGGGACTACATAAAAACTCCATTAACTCAAACGGATGCTTTGTCAGACCAAGGGTAGCACATACTGCAGTGAGACAACACAGGTTACAAAGCTCCCCCGCCCCTCGGGGACTGTTTAATTAGTGCATTTTGGAAAACACGAGTACGAAAATTTTCACGCCTCACAATTTTACATGCATTAGGAGAAATGTAAGACTCAAACCACCGTATTTTTCAAAGGACTTGCACTCGAGACTTGTAATCGGGAATAATACTAAATGTATTAACTTTAAAGTCATTTAGGTTAACGAATCTTACGTTTCAACATAAAATGAGGAATGATTTAAAAAATCGTAAGAATTTTGAATAGGGGACTTTTTAACTCGACGCTTGTTTAATCGGGCAGCTCGTTGCGCCATCTATGTGCCAATGAAGGACATTCGAGTCACTAGTAGATGGGGAGTGGCCGTCGGGAAGTGCATCTCAGAAGCCAGAGCCACGCCCAGTTTTCCCTACTAAGTAATGACTTTTCAGACAAATCCCCTGCGAAAGAGTTTACTTTAGGAGTTTGAAACTCTACAAATTTTTTTTCCACAAATCTGGGGAACCTTATTTTCTTCCAACTGACGCCAAGTCTACATTTTTGACAACATAGCCCCAGCTCTAGTAATGGTGCTTTGGACTTGTGGGTAAAATTCAGCTGTTAAAGAATTCCTGGCTGAGAAAGGGTTAGGTTTACGGAATGCGGAATCCCTACAGAAGGGTAATGTTTTGGAACTGAATCCTCTCCCGGAAATTCATGGTTACTATTTCCCTGGAAGCTGGATACACTGATGGGTTCCCATTTATCGAGTCCACACTCTAAATGAATGGGTATTCTACTTTTCCATCCCCCCGTCAAAGGGTAATCACTAAACCTGCTCTAGGGGGAAAAGCGCAGCTGGGCCGTGACATCATTGCTAAAACATCGTCATCAATCAAACACATGCATGGAGTGGATTCAAGAAGTAGCAACTTTTTACGCCATTTCAGTGCTGGCGTTGTGTAGTAGATGGGGTTGTCTGAAGTCCATGGGCCTACTCCACGTGATACCTGACGTCGACACTATTTTACGAACATGATTTTACGGAAGTGTATAGCGTCAATATAGAAATAAAAGCTTTAAGGTCTGGAATTTGGCGTTTCCTGTAACCAGGAAAGAATACTTGAACACCCCGCGACGTATTTGTGACCTAGATAGCTTACTCCGTCGATCGTGGTCTTGATCTAGACCTGCTACATATCTTGTCAGCGCATGTTGTAAAACAGAGCAGACGGGATTTACTCATACACTACAGCTCAATAAACGACTTTCGTCACTACAATTCCTTTTCTGTCACTGTGCCCGTGCTCAAAATTACAGATTTGCCTGTCCGCGTCCACGCGCAGCGGTACTATACTGGCGGACGGACCTCCGACATATATCTAGAATGGCTGAACATTGACTCTGATGCTCTGTTAAGAGTACAGCAACAAAGATTTGCCTTGATCAACGGAATAGAGCATCACGCGAGACTGTTTATAGACCTACAAATGGCATGCTTATACAGTTACCAATTTGGAAGCCGAGGCGTTTGGCAAATGGAAAACAGATTTGAGCAACTGTTGGCTGGCAGTGTGCGCAGTCAGATGGGTTCGCTGGCATTACGGTAAATGGCAATCGCTGGCAAAACTGAAATAGACACTACAGAGCAACTACATACAGTTCTCAAGCTCAACGCGCAGACGACAGATAAAAAATGATAATAACATGAATCATGAGGAGATAATCACGTACCCTCCTGAGCTGCGGTTTGATGGAATTCTGTATCTCGGCCCAAATAATAGTGAATTTGATAGCAGAATTAGAGTTCACACCAAACAAAGAGGGTAGAAATGACGCAGTGCGTCTATTTGACCTGGGTAGTTCATCGTCTTCGGACAAGCTTACGTCCTCGATGTCACTAAATATCAAGTTATTCCCATATATTAACGAGTGATATTCACTTTCATCGTCTTTGCTGTTACCTCCTTCGGGCTCCGGTCTTTTACAGTTTTTTCCATCGCCATCTCGTCGTTTAGAATGTTTGCTGGCATCGTATACCTCCCCGCCCTCTTTTAGTTTGATTTTCTTTTTTACTTTCTTTTCGTGATCTTTCTCAGTCTCACTCTCTGTTTTGACTTTCTTCTTTTTCTTTTTCTTCTTGTCTTTAATAGGGTTCTTTTTCGGGGATAATTCCACACTTTCTGCCGTGGAGTTACGTGCATCTGTTAAGCCCTCCATTGAGTCGGCCAAATTTTTTGCGTCACTGTCCGCCATTTTGTTTTCTGCTTTTTGGGTTCCCATGGCTACCGATTTCACATAGTTCTGTTGATCGAAGTCACATGATTCCATGCCAATTTCCTTGCCCATGGCCCCAAGGTCCATGCTACCGACACTTACGATCAAATTCACAATTTTCTTAAATTACTCCATCCTCAATCGAAGGAGCTCTCTCGGCGGCGTTTACTTCAACTGTTTATTTTCAGGGTTGCAGCTGAAGCCGAGAGGTTGAGTCTATTCAAGGCTGCGATGAGGGGTAGGTAGCCCAGTCATTAACAGCAGAGTTCAACTCATCATCTATTCCGAGCTCAAAGCTGCATTCCAGACGCTTCGCTCCAAATACGGCGTGGTGACGTCACAGCATAAGAAGGGTCGACGGTGCAGAGGCCGATCACTGACACGGCGCTGCGTATAAACTACAACTCAAGACACTGTATTATTACTTGTTGAATACATTTGTCGATTTAGTTTCTCTGTAGCAAAAACACGTCGCCGGCAAGTGCTGTTATTGCGCCAGCAGCAACAATTAACATCGTGACGCAAAACGGGCGCGTTCCATAGATACGGACACTGGCGAGTACAGCTAGTGAGATCACAAAATCTTCGATTGTTATTCATGGCGATCTAGCGAGGACTTGCGCGATCTCACTTTTCATGCAAGGAACTTGCTGTACTCAGTGACTATTAGCGAAGCTAAATTGCGAGTTAGCAACCAAAATAAATAAGTTATAAGCGTAGCTATCTACTATACTTTAATATGAGCATTTTCATGGTTAGCTGACTGGGGACATTAATTCTAGATTATATGAAGAACCAATCTAAAAGTTAATGCCATGCGTGTCGAAAAATCCTAGCTCATGTTTTTAGTAGAAGAAGAAATACTTCTCGTTAAATGTTCCCGTTGAACTGGTCTATTTGTTTCGGGCAAGAAAAAAGGCAACCTATAAAACATTCAACTTTACTCTACCATCGAACCGAAAAGAATTGTTCTGAAGCCACAAACTAATTGCATTTCATTGCTCGTTTCATTTCCTATCACCCATATCGCCACAGCATCCGTCTGCAGTTTATCCGGTAAGTATTGCCTTCCTTTATTACTTTTTCTGTGTCATTTCCGAGCTCATAGCTTGTGTCTAAAAATTAGCCGTCGGTTGTATACACCTATACCTATATGTATATGTATACGTTTTAAAAAACATCAGCTTTTCAAGGCAGTGGACCCAACAATGACCACAGACTCGAACTCGAAGGCATCCATTTACGGCGGATTGCCCACACCCTACAAATGTTTTCCTGGAGCCGCACCCATTTTATCAAGGGTCGTACGACTTGTCTTAGGTGAGACGATCGCATCTTCAATTTCTAGAGGCAAACAATTCATTACCGGGTTTATGAAGGCGGGCGTTCGGATTGATTGTAAGCTAAGGTCACGTTTACGTCAAAAAGAGTGTTTCGCTCAGACAAAAATGTAGCGTCATCTTCGCGATAACCTGTCTACGACCGAGCTTACGATTTAGTCAGATCTGCAATCGATTATACCCATAATCCACCATTTCCTGTAATTTGAGTACCAATGATTACACTCGTCTTCCATACTTAACCCGTGAATTAATGCCAGCTATCAAGTGTCATTACCAGTGTTCATAACTTCAGTTAAGGCAAACGAAAGTAAGCAATACGAATCCGCTACACTGACGCAACAGAATTGGAACAAAAATTCGATATTCGTCTTTTTTTCTTTACCTGGGGGTACTCTCTTCCATTCGTTGAATACATCTTAAATGAATGACTCTAGTAGCCCTTACTTTTCAGCGAAATAGTACGTCTGTTTGCCATTTTCTCGGCAAAACTATGGGAGGAGTGAAAATTTCTGACAGAACTACAACAGGGACATTTGTTCGGCGAGAACCTACGTGTGACGTGGAAAGGCTACAGTAACAGCGACACATCCTTCATAAACTTTTCATGTAGCATATGAGAAACGTATACACTATCAAATTTGGTAAAACCAAATTTGAGCAATTAGCATCGTCGTTAGCGCTATCATTCGAATTGTTTTCTTCCTGATAAACAGGTGACACCACCATAGTAATACTTGAGTGCTTTTCAGTGGCGGATTTAGAGGGGGCCACGGGGNCTGGATCCGCCCCTGCTTCTGTCCAGTCCAGCACAAGTGAAAGTGGCCCAAAATATACACAGCATAACACAAAAGACAGCATACAACACATTGCAGTTATGAGGAGTTGGCGTAATACAGAATCCTACCACTCATGAGGGAAAAAACAGATGATTGATAATTTTCACAACCCACACTGACAGACGTCCATCTACAAGATATTCATAGATGCCTCAAGCGCGGCGCAGTCGCCTGCTCCTAATTCGCTTAAATTACCTACAGAAACTGGCCAACAGACCACAACACTATAAAACTAATATTTTACCAAATGTGGGCTTGCTGTAGTCCCTGGACTAATATATTAAATCAGGAGACGGCAAATTCTTTGCATTACACAAGACTTAATGAAGGATAATCGCCGACTAGGATATCATCCACCGTGTAAGAAAATACGACCACAACGTCGACCACAAACGTGGCGAATATTTGAGATTTAACAGTTTCATGAATCATAGGTATCTGGAATCTCCACTGCCTCCCTGCGATCAAACACATTTGTCAAAAGTTTTCCATCATCGTGCCTCACTTGACGATAAAACGCGTCTAGTTCTGCATACATCACGTCTAGTTCTGAGAACAACACTAGATGTTTTCGGGTTTTTTGGAGTTCCGTTGAAACTATGTTGAGTTAGAGAGCGTCTACGAGGACGAACTTACCTCAGATTTAGATTTCTTTAGTTCCTCTAGTTCGGTAGTGACTCGCGCCAGATCTTCTTGTGCAGTGTCCAGTTCGGTTTCTACTGTTGCGATTCGCTTCTGAAGGGCCATCACCTCATCGTCTTTCTACAATAAATGCATGTAACTGAAAGTATTAGCCACGTACCGAAATACCTCAGCCTTTCTTTCAGTCTGCCGCATTAACCCACAGTGTTGTTCGGTAAGTGGCAGTCGTTCCACAGCTGTATTCTGACAATCATGATATAAAGCAAATTTATTTTGACAGTCGTGATTCTAAAGCTAGTATCGTTCGGTTGCATGTGAAAACTAGATCATTCATAAAATGTGCTTTTCCTGCCTCCGCGAAAAAGGAGGGTCGCATTTGAGATTATGTCGGGCAAAATACAGCCTAATGGTAATACGTAAAAAGGTGCGAAAGTGAATTTCACTAAATTTATGTTCAATCTTTTAAGTTTTGTTTAACCGTCGGAATGCACATGGCCGACGTTCCTCGCAGATTTTACGTTAACTTTCCTTAAAAAACATGTCAGTAACAAAGTAGACACGCGTTGGGAAAATATTATCGCTAATTTAGGAATGAGAATTTTTCTGGTCGGTAGTCATCGAAAACACTTGTATAGTAGCTAACCCTAAAAATAACCTAACCAGACGATGTTCATGCTTTTTTAAATAAAAAACCTTCAGCAACCTGGGCGTAACTCGATCGCGAGCCCTGTTTTCTTCTTTCAAGCCACAGTTTGTGTGTGTACTGCCAGTTAAAAGGAAAGAAATCACAGACATAGTTTTAGTAGGTTGACATGTTTTGAAGTAAAATATTTCTTTGCGTTACACGCAGACCTCAGCTTTTCCCGGCACTTCTTAGAGTAAGTTTCATGAGAAAAGTGAAATAACACAAGTCCGACTTCGTGGACTATCTTCATGCATTTCCCGCGAGTGTCTTGCGTGTACGGAGTGCGACCCTGTTTCATGCAACGCCATCTTTGTAAACAAGTGCTTTGTTTCATGTTTTTGGGGGTAGAAACACTTCTTTTTTTCGGCGAACGACAAAGAGTTCCTAATTGCACTCTATTTGAGTTTGAAGTTTGAGACTTGACCTTATACCAGCGCTGCGTGGGACTTTCGAATGCGAATTTTTTAAGAAGACAGGATCGAATCCTTGTTGGTTGACAACAAGACTGGTTCAGTTCATGTATTTAGTGCTTAACGAAAGGCACTCTTTAATTGGTTTATTTTAAGTCGGAGTATAAACATTGCCGTTCACTCACAGCTGTGGCGGGTAAACTGTACTCCAACGAGAAGCAGCCTTCACGCTGTTTCTGGTGAATCGACTTACTTAGCAGTTCACCATCTTTGATAAACATTGCTTTGGTCCATGTTTTGGGGTGGAAGTCCGTGGAACCTTTTGTTTTGTTTTGTTTTGTTTGTTTTTGTCTTTGCTTTTAACTCGGCGAGGCCCCCAAAACACGATAAAACTATGGACCCAGTGGAGCTAAATCTGTGACGGCTTCAACCTGTGGCCGGTTGCATGAAACAGTCCCAAACAGGGACTCAGCTAAGTTCCCAAAATCTACTGCGTATTTGTGGACTTGTGAAAACACCGATTGCCCTTTCTTATGCTGTTTTAGTTACATTACTAAGTCAATTTTTGGCTTTGATACAAATCGAGAGTGAACTCGACGTAGAATTCTCAATATTATCGAAAATGTATAGAGATCTTTTCATGCAACCCCCCCTAACTTGTGGACTGAGTCCCTGTTTATTTTCATTAAATTCAGGGAAAAAGTTGTATTATTATAAAATGTCTTTAGTCAAAGAGGAGATCATAATAAAGATGAAATGAAAGAAAAAAAATTACATCTGTGAGTAAACAAAGACGCAAATAGGCAAAATATTTAGGTAACTTATTTGAGTCCCTATTTGTGACTGTTTCATGCAACCCGGCACTAGTCTTGGCTTCATTAGCGCTTCGTGGGTCTTTAAACAAACCAAATTATTTTTTATGCAGACAATAAAGCGTGCTAGCAACCTTCCTATAGAAAAATAAGTACTAGAGAAACATCTAAAAACTCCCAAAGCATTATCTTATGGTTTTGAGGCTCCAATTTCTGAGTAGCTTCTCGCCTGTTTATAAGTCAGCTGCCAAATACCAAGAACTGTTTGCAGAGAATGTGCTTCAAGTTGTTTATGCTATGTTTGATTCTTGGCAAGATAAAGGTCCATTCAAATTTTCGTCTGGTAATTAGCGTGGAACTCCCGGTATATTGTGGCTTTGCGTTGGCGTCGACAATAAAATTGAGACATTCTTTGCAATGAACTGTAGACTGCAACTCAGTGGACCAAAAACAAATCGTCAACGGCATAAGGTTCTTTCACAGCCAGAGACAATGTTTTCACAGGAGACGAAATAGTGGGCAATTATTAACCTTTTTGCGGTAATACATTTTGTACTAATGGATGATGAGACACCGGCTTTCCACCAGAATGAAACAAGAAAGCGTAGGCTTACACCTACATTTCCAGCCAGCACATAGTGTAAACAGGTCAATTCCTCTGCCATAGCAGCAGGTGTTTAAAAACCCTCGACATGTCAATAAGACTATCGTTATACCGGTTGCGGGTTTCCAAACTTAGCACAAAAAACGCGACGTAGCCATCTTGTTGCAGAGCATCACACAAGGTCTAAAGCCTTGCATGTGGATAACCAAGCGGGCGTTCGGCATACCTGGGCCCGGTCTCTAATCTTTGTACTCGAAACGAACTCGAAACTATTTTTGGCAATTTCTCTGCTCCTTTTGTGCGAACTTAATATAATTGGTAATGAGTCTGTGCTCGAATACATTATAGTTTATGCATAGGAGTTTCTAGTTCAAGTTTGCCCTTGAAGACCCTTATATTCGTGCTACAAACTCGAGTAAAAACTCGAAATTTCGAGTTCAAACTCGAACTTGTTGCTTTAATATTGGGTTTACAAACTGTGAACTAAGAGCAATAAATTATCTACGTAAGTTGTTGTGTACTGGAGCATAGAATAATAGACACTTATCTTCAGTTCGCCCAAAAGTAGAGTAGAAAATGCCAAACCTAATTTCGAGTTCCACTTCGAGTAAAAAGATTGGAGACCGGGTCTTGGTCTCTTGCGAGAAAAGCAAGACTTGACGAGATATCGCCATGTATTACAAGCGAAGCACGTGATCACACTAGCTTCCTTAGCTATATATTCCTGTGTCTACGACACTCTACCCAGTGCGATCAGGCCTCATACGAATTCCTGCTGTGCGATAACAGCATCCCGTTTAGTAACGCTAAGACCTCGCTAAAAAGCAAGACATCGCGAGATTACGTGAGATATTGCAGTGTTTTAAACAAGAACACGTGACTAAGGCTAGATTTTAGCTAGGTCCTAGCGTAGGTCCTAGTGCACGTCAGGTTAGCACCATGTTGCTAACGGAAGTGGGAGAAAAAATCACTTTGCCTCTTACCTCGGAAATGGTCTCTTCGTAAGATAACGGTGCAGAGTTGTCTTGGTACAGACAACGGAACTATTGAGCATTGTGGGTACTGTCGTAACAATTACTCAAAAATCAACACTCCTACAGTATTTGAAAGTTGTGGTGCAGACTCTGACCAGAGTGATGTGTTATGGAAATCGCTCTGAGAGCCCATCTCAAACTAAGAGCGCTGCTCTCCGAGTCACAGCTATCGGGTATCTCCTAATAAAATATTATACTAGGGTGTGTCGAATGGGGGGGGGGGCAAAAATTGTGGCAACGCGGTTTATGAAAATTTGGCGACGGAGGACAAAATTTGTGACCTTGTAATGGGGGGATGCAGTTCGAAATTTGTGGTCACCCGAGGATGGTTCAAAATAGCTCAAATTACCAGAACTCCTAGACTTGTAATTGGTTATGAGGGCCTCGACAAGCAGGTGTGCTTTTCGAAAAGTTATCAGAATGAACGTGCCTTGGGCCGTGATCATAGGTCTGAGTAAATTGCGCATGCCAAAAGCACGCGAAACCAGAAGAGAAATTCAAACCATTTTTAATACATGAGCATTTCGCCTAAAGCTATAAAAGTGTTGAAATACTTTTCAACTTTATTGAAAAACATTCTTGCAACTGAGATCAGTATTGAATTCTGTGGACGCAAGAATCTCGCGAAAGTATCTAGTGTGATCACGTGTTTCGATATCTCGCGAAATCTTGTGCGATATCTTTTGCATTTACGATGTTCTCGCATCTGTGGAACGCGCGCCAGTTCACTTTCTAATTATGTTTTTGAAACAACAATCAGATGATTGCGATGTGTAAGGTATTTTTGGCAACCATAAGTATGCTTTTGACAATTAATTTAAAACACTCAGACTTGTTTTTTCTTGGTTAATTAATTACAACGTTTGCCTATGTGAGCCTCTCAGCAATGAGGAATGCCTTTAAATATCATAAGCTATTCTTTAGCTGGCGGACATTAAACAAGTAAAAAAAACATCTCTAGGCATACTATTGATAAATTTCATAATTTCTAAAGCGTTGTTGGTATTTCAGTGATTAATATTTTGACTTTTGAACCACAAAAAATGTCAGAACTGTAAGATTTGTGCTCCAAATTCTATTACAGTTATTTGATACCAAGCTATTTCTGATGCATCTGCCGTAAACCTCGCCGGAACCGTATTTGGCTGTTGCTGCGGTTAAGATCTCGGTCAGGGATTCAGACCAGCGGAGACGACTAGAAAATGGTCAGATCAACATAACAAAGACAGTTGACCTCACTTTAGTAACATCTAGTCATAACAGAATTCACAGTTTGATAAGATAACGCAACATTACGACTGGGCGGCAACTTGCACGTATGGTTTGATGTTAAGTCCCGCATGACAATATTTTTCAGCCGAGTGGCCGTTATCCCGAAGTCAACAAATCCCTCATATTAAAAACAGATGTCCGCAGCGTCCATTTTAATGTGTTGGCCATCAGCAACAAAACAGCCCCGTCGTCAGTGAGTTAGATCTCCATAATACATCCAGAAACACCTTCTAAGCAGAGAAATCCAAGATGGCGGATATTGTTCCACATTTTTTACATTCCTGGCTACTTCCAAACAAGTTCGGCTGCAGTGGCACGAAAGCTAGAAAGCGTTTTGAGCTAAACAAACGGTTAGGTCGAGCAAAGCTTTCCATTATGCACGAGTTACGGTACATAAGCCAAGCAGGCAACAGATTTTAGACTTCGACATAAGAGAGGGTCAAAATGACAAAATAAATATATGACAGTTGACAGTGTCCGCTGATTGCTATAACTATGAAGCATCTGAATAGCTAAACAATGAGCCTATATTTCATAAATAAAACACAATTAATTTTATAGACAACAAAATATGTAATCAATAATTATGCGTTATCACTATGAGTTAAGTAGTTGTTAAACGATTCAAACCAAGTTACAGATAAGGCGTCAGTAAGGTCTTGTATTACATCCTAGGTCTGGTGTCATGACCTTGTTTTGTCTATTTGATACGGTTATCACTCATTAATTATGAGAGCGACATTACTGAATAAGGTGTGACCGCTTTTCAGAGGTTCAATGTCGGTCTGTGTTCTGGAAACGGGTGTTCGGATGGCGTAAAATCATTAACACAGACATTTTTGAAAAACATGTTGGTACAACAATCGCGATTTGACGCCGGCCCAGGAAAAATGTCGTGGATACCATGTTACGGACAGTACTTTAGAATTTTAGGCCTGCACTGATGATAATACTTGTAATAATATCAAAACTAAAATGTGATTTTTGTCGTTTTTTACATAGCCACCTAGGCCAGTTTTACCTTTTGTAAGTTTTCTTGACTATCTCGAAGTTGTTGCTCCAGCTGCTCAGCTTTGTCCAATGCGGCGTCTTTGTCAGATTTCATCGCCTGCATCTTCTTCTTGATGGCGTCCATCGTGTTTGTTGCTGGTGCTGCCATTTTTGACTGAAATCACACTGGAGGGGTACGAGATACTGGAAGAGAACACGGGCCGAACTGAGCAGAGCACAACGCACGAAAATGTACTGTGCGAATGACGAAAAAGTGAGCGAGTGGCTGTGAGCGACTAGAGTAAGACGATGCCCTCAAAAGATGACAGACAACGGAAGCTAACCCCACAAACCTTCAATTGGTAGTCGAAATACACTAGCATTCGAAACGTCACGCTAGCCACGGATTGGGTTACTACCATACATGGCGAACAAACAGTTTCAGCATGGGGGAGCGTTTGGCTGGAAGATGCCATTATGTTCAAGAGGTTGCCAAGGAACTGGTGCTCGGCACGGATTGAAGGAATATGGGAGGGACCAGTAAGTTTGATTACGATACCGTAACGTAAGAGGCGTACACCGCAGTTATAGCTGATGTGCAGTTGGGGTTCAAATCATCTCGTTCAACGTTATAGCTCAGTGCGTAGCACGGGAAAATACCAAAGGTCATATACCTTTTTGGGACCTGGTGATATATTTAGAGAGGATGATAGGTGTCGAAGTGTTAGGTGGTCAAACACGACTTTTAACAAGTGGATCTATGTACATGACGTTTTGGATTATTTAAGGGAATGGAGTGTCTACAGGGCCTGTGTAGTAGTTCCAGTTGTAAATTAATTTCAAGAAACCTGTAGCGGGCTACGCGGGAATTTTAATTTCGTACTTTCTGATTGGCCCCCTCCCCCTTACGACATCGTATGGAGCGCCTATACTGCAATATTTCGTGACAACACGGTGCGGTTACTGCTTGAAGCAAAGTGTGCGGGATACCTGATGTTCGCCTGTTGCGTTTCACAGCATAGCATGCATATATTCGTATACGCGTACTTGCACGCACGCTCACACACGCATACGCACACAGGAGCCTTCTTAATCTTCCAGAGACGAATTGTAACTTTTTGTGTACGTTTATGTGGGCAGTGATACGGTGACTAGTTCCGCTGAACTCAAAAGTTGGTGATAAACCATCAGCATGCGTTTGCTTTATTATTCCAAACTTAATAAATCGTTTCAATTCATAATAGCTAACTGTATAACAACTACCAGTGTACCGTCATCAATCATAAATCTCACGACAGATGTCGCAAATCACGCCAATAAGCCTTTTGCACAGCTGACGCATGATTCCATATTATTCCATTCTACCACACAACATTGTGATGTCCAGTTTTGCCAGTTTTAAGACAATTTTTGTAATTGGTGCAGTGGTCAGGTTTAGACGTTTTGAACTGACTAGCAGTGTAATATAATAAACATGCTAACTTCACTGATGAGAGCGACTGCTGATTTCTATTATCTGTGTATTAAATATTCGTACAAAACACATAATCTTTTTAAAATGCACCACTCAGCTATTATCGTCAACTGTAAACAGAACTAGCTATTTTCTGACGAAACAAGGTTCGTTTTTCAGTACTACATTAAACCACATAAATCACCACTGAGTAAAAACACCTACTTGCCCGCATTTGGTATACTATTAATGAATACCACTACGTCACTGACTATTTAGGCCAACATATTCACCTATGAAAGCCTTCTTACTGGGTAGAGTTTCGTAGACACAAGAAGTTTGCTAAGGAAGCTAAAGTGATCACGTGGTTCCCTTGTTATACGCAGCAATATCTCGCGAAGTTTTACAAGTTTTTGCTTTTCTCGCAAGAAACTAGCTTTACGGAACGCACACTTGGAGGCATATAGTGTTACAACGTATTAAAATACAGCTATCAGGTGGATGGTGGTAATTATTAAATAAATTATAAAATGTAAGTTGAGATTGAATACAGGTTGCTTATGTGAGGTAAATAAACCCATGCATGTGTATGCATAAAAACAAGAACATGGTAATGCGAAATTAACCCTTTTAGTCTTTGTGCGAGTTTTGAAATCCCCAAGTGAATGTGTTGTAAATTAAATAGGAAAAGGCGCGCTTTCGGCGAAAATTTTACCGGAAACGGCACCCGTCAGAGCGGCACGTCTTGCATACTTCTTCTATGGGAGTATTCCGCGGGTCTACTATTTCTACCGGGCATTTTACCTAATGTTCAAATTTGTTCGTTGCAAAAGCAAGAAAAATGATCAATTTTGATAACGGATACTACTGAGATATGCATTTATTAAAAGGCCACATGTGTTCAAGTATTCGACATATAATGAAATACTGCACAGGTTGTATGTCACGAAAGAACATGCAGACCCTACTTGACCAGTACAAAAACAAACTTTCCCAGAGAAAGAGTGTTATTCCAAATAATAACCTTCTAAGTCCATGATGGCCTATGTTATAGACAACGTTTAATATACTTTTCAGCACAGTCCTCCAATAGACATAACGTGACACAATTACACAACCGTTTTAAATAATCCGGTCGAAATAGCTGTAATACGAACTCAGACGTTCCTGTGTACGGATTTTATCAAAATATCATAAGTACTGACAAAAATATCACATGCAAATACCAACAGTAGCTCGAATAGCGGAAGTTGCGGAAGAGTTACAGGCGATATTTTACATTGCAAAATTCTTAACGCAAATAGTGTACAATTCTAAAACAAAATGAGTCAGAAAAATTTACTTCGAGTAAGCGAGGATTTCTCAGACCTTTGGCACCTTGATCATTCTGGCTATCGGCGACATGTACCTAGATGAGTTACGTGAAGCCCATGCAAAAGCGCTACCTTCCGTCAATATGATATAAAGCGGAAACAATATCTTTCCCTAAATGCAACTTTTGCTTTCTGCATCAGAATAAAGTTTCTGTAGCTACGAAACGCCATAAACATCAATAAAGTTTTTGTATTTTCCTACACCACTTCAAAATTGCCTCTGACGGAGACGGCTTTTCCATCAAGCTATCTATTGGTCCTTCTCTTTGTGCCATAAACGGTCCATTTCCGGTACCCAGAACTTGTCTCCGTCAGCCTGCGGTATCATGTAGAACACTTGGTCCCTCTCATACACTTCAACGGCTGGGTTCAATTGCAGCTTGTTCCCCTGGAATACATGACGCGTATCAACTACTGGTATCTCTTTCATGAAAAGCGACTTAAAAGACTTAAAAACAAATATTTGGTTTACGCTTCTACTACACAACTACTGAATAAAGGTTAAGTTAGGGGTCATCAGTGTATCCCAGTCTAGAAATAATTAATAGAAATTATTACAGTAACTAGTAGTTTTGTGTAAATTATCAGAGACTGCATTTTTGCTCAAGTGAGATTTAATTATTTTTCTGAAATAGTTTTGTCAAGCGTAAGACCAAATATGCGTACCTGTCCCTTGTATTGGCCATCCATACATGATGTAAAGAACCTAATCCTAACGTACTTGGACCACACCAAAGAAATTTTCACTGGATACCTTTTGTAACAAGTGCATTTGCAACGCCGGGAGAACAATCAATAAGTCGACCCAGATGATTGGATTATGCACAGTGGCAGATGTACGTTTTCAGTAAAGGGGGGAGGGTTAGGATTCGAGCGAATCCGAGGCGCATAGCGCTGAGCGGAAGGAAGGTCGAGAGGGAGTTTCCCCCTCCCGTGTAAGATTTTTTGTGGTTTTTAGTAGCTGAGTTTCGTTTTTCTGGCGTAATTATTTTCAATTTTCATTTTTGATCCTTTCCCGAGGGGGGGTGAAACACCCTGAACCCCCTCCCCCTGTAGACCCGCCTCTGATTCAAGATTTTTTGAACTCAGTAACTTCAAGTACTTGACTTTAATGAATAACAATGTGCATTAGACTAAATTTATCGAATCTCATACTGTGTTCCGGTTTTATTTAAGGAAACTATAAACCAGCCTCCAATAAAAAAATAATTTCGGCCACATAACGTCATGACATTGGTATCAAACTGTGCCTTAGTCAAGTTAGAGGGGATTTCAGCTGACAGGTCGTTATTGCTTGAGACTGGGCCGCACAAGTTGGTTTGTCACTGCGTGACATTTCATGCACCGAACAAGGTCTCGAGGAATAACAAAGTGTCATAGTTCTTTGCAAGTCCTTAAATTACTTCTCACTGAGTAAGGAACAAGCTGATATAGGAACAAGTGGTCGAAATCACTCGAGTTTGCTTCTTTGACAGGACACGGTTAACCGCTTTGATAATTATGGTCAAAATAAACTTTTCAGCACATACTAACTTAGTATGCATGCAATGACTAATTGGGTGCAAATACCTTGATATATTTCATGATGGCAGGGTAAGCCTTCCAACCGCCGATACCAGA
>NMRA01000160.1:593332-629661 GCA_002633005.1 Phoronis australis
CCCGCCTCTGATTCATGATTTCTTGAACTCAATAACTTCAAGTACTTGACTTCAATGAATAACAATGTGCATTAGACTAAATTTATCGAATCTTATACTGTGTTCCGGTTTTATTTAAGGAAACTATAAACCAGCCTCCAATAAAAAAATAATTTCGGCCACATAACGTTATGACATTGGTATCAAACTGTGCCTTAGTCAAGTTGGAGGGGATTTCAGGTATTCGAAAGAGCCGACAGGTCGTTATTGCTTGAGACTGGGCCGCACAAGTTGGTTTGTCACTGCGTGACATTTCATGCACGGAACAAGGTCTCGAGGAATAACGAAGTGTCACAGTTCTTTGCAAGTCCTTAAATTACTTCTCACTGAGTAAGGAACAAGCTGATATAGGAACAAGTGGTCGAAATCACTCGAGTTTGCTTCTTTGATGGAACACGGGTAACCGCTTTGATAATTATGGTCAAAATAAACATTTCAGCACAGGCTAACTTAGTATGCATGCAATGACTAATTGGGTGCAAATACCTTGATATATTTCATGATAGCAGGGTAAGCCTTCCAACCTCCGATACCAGACGACAGATTGTTTTTGATGGGAAAGGACGTCTGTACGGCAGTAGCGACCTCTGGTAGCGTGAAAATATGGTAGCCGAGTTCTTGGAACTCTTGTTCAACTTTTGGGTCGGATTCTTCATCTCCCTCACACAATACTACACCGACGACGTAACGACTGGTCTTGTCATACTACAACACAAGTGGAAATTATAATGTTCAATTCCCATTGTATAGTATCATGATTGTATTGCCTGTTACAGTTGTAGGCCTTATTGTATTGTATAATGTAATTTCGTTTGTCGAAGGTTTGGACGTTGTAGGTTAGTCCGGCCCCGACCTCAGTATTTTGAAGGATGCAAAATTGAGTTAATCGGCGAAAACCTTAAACACGTCTCAGAAATTTAATTTTGTAGCCGACGTACAAAAAATCGCATAGTTTCATCAACATGATTACCAAATTGTGTTTCCATAGCTGCAGTTTGTAATTAAGATGCAAATACGATATTTTAATTTGACCACAAAAGAAAAATTAAACCAGCTTGAAAACATCGAACATCCTGACAAAGATCACAGACGTAGAATGAATGTCACAAAGGCGGGGTTAACCAAGCTTTTTAAAAAGAACTAAAATGCTCCCTGTCTACGTAAGCCCCAAAATGGCACGCCGGTGGCGTTTTAGTTGTTGATTGCGTGTGAAGGGGAGGTCCCCCTGGGCACAATTAATGCACTTCTGAAGTTGAAGACTTGGTAACCATGAATACCAGATAAAATCGACAAGTAGGTCTATAGTAAGCAAGTGTTAAGTCCCAGCACACGACGCTACCGGCCAGATTAAGTTCACCTGTGTCGGGTCGTCATAGTAGATACCAATGGTCGTCAACTCAGGATGAATCTTTCGAATCTCTTTGAAACCGTCACTGCCACCCCGTGAGCAGTAGTCACCCGTGTTTGCCTTGTAGGCGATTCTGAAACAAAGCCGCACATGTACGTATTGATAGGGTGTCCGACGTTCGTCGCCTGTGGGGTTAGTAGCATAGGTCTAGGCCTGGTATGAAGGGATGTGACAGTGGGTAGTGACAGTGTTGGCCATAACAACAGGCTAGGGGTAAATGGCCCACATGAATTGGACATATCGCCGTTCGCTGAGCTATTTGCCCCATTGAAAGGGACGTTTTGCCTCAGTTATGTGACAAAAGACACAAAGTCTATATATTTCTTTTTTATGCTACAATGCCCTTGAATTAAATGCCGTGATTTACATGTTTTCGAATTTTAGTACTAGATTTGACAGTCCGTTACAACCAGATATTAATACGGATCGGGCGCTCGCGCTTAAGAGGTCATTTTTGGCCGGCCCCACGTACCCAGTAGTTATCTTAGCGAGTAGCCAAATCTTCACTAGAAAACGACAGAATATTTTTTACTAAAGTTTGAAGTCAATAATTACAGAATAATACATTGATGAACGTTCCGAAATTTGAGGTTGCCAACAGCCGGGTAATGCCGATGCGAAAACACGAGAGACATATTCAAATCCTTAGCGGCACAGTCTGCGACCCGGCCGTCAATATTTTGGTCAAATCAGTGACTAGTAATTGATAGGATCACAACTAAATTTCGTTTGAACAACTAATTCACATTTGGCCTAGCTACGATAGTCATTCTACTAGAAAACATACTTGTAAAACTCGCCTCGTTCGAATGATATTCCATAGATGTCCTTGCCAATATACTGAATAACCCGCCAAACTTACCTCATTTTTCCGTATACAGGACGTCTACATGTGACCGCTCTAATCTGCTGACATATTCCGGAATGCATTAAATACAGGACGGGAGGAACAACGAGCGATGCTGTCGCAACAGCCAGGTGCTTCCAGTTTAAAACATAGCCAAATAACTCAAGTTCCATTATGCTTTCAGAGTAGCCTTAAATTTCCAAAAGTAAAAATTCCGGGTTCTCAATCTCACTGACGAATCTCAATATGTCGAATCAGTGTTCAGCACGACTTAAATATTCAATGATGACAAGGCGTGTTGTATATTTTTAGCCGTCACCAGCATTGACCTAAATAACAGTAGCATATACCTGAATGGAAAAGTGATGAAATTTGTAATGAGTCAAGGGGTCAGTGAATCGAGGGCATACGTGTTATAAGACCATTGAATGGTCGACGCTGGACGTATAGTATTCAGTTCAAAACAAATGACGTACGCAAGAAAGTGTGGTCAGACTGGCTGAGGCTAAATTTCATCATATCCAACACTGTAATTTCTTTCCTATGAAATAAACGAGTTTCCGGTAAGATTATGAGACACGAGTGTATTTTTTTCTATCGATCGATACCTTTTTTCGCAGAATTGATCCCGCACTTACTGACAGTCGGATCAGGGGACCTGTTTTCCTCCGCCACCTACGGAATGAAACGACAAAAATGACGCAAGCACACCATTTCTAAGGCCTTACGCAACGTTTTGGACAGCCAGTTTTTAAGTTGGCGCGCAGCCCCCTCCCAATAACATTGGCATCCGAGATCCGCCAGTGTTCACGCTCGTGAGCAAAGCCACCACTTGAGCACACGTAGAGTTCTTACTCGTCACAGACGGCGGACTAAAACTTCATCTCCGTTTCACTGGCCTGGCAAATAACTATAAAATCGAGAATTAAAAGGTATTTTACTCTCATAAACTAGGCCTCTTAATTTTCCATCGCAAGCTTAGTTGGCAAACCCTTCTGAAGTGTTCTCTCACGGCGGTTTCCCATGTCCTTGTTAGTAATAGAAATATAATCCAATCATGGTACGAAGTATTGCGCGACTATTCATTAGAGTAAAAGGTATATTTTTTATTTCCGTTTTTAGACAGCTAATCATGCCATGACGAAACAATGCAAAAGCTTAATAAATAGGGATGATTCTTATGTCATCCACTGTGGCCGGAGCTGTCAATGCCAGAAAACATTGATTTGCCCTCAACTGAAAGACGGCCCTGCTGGGGGTTACTTACATACAAGCGGGTAAAATGTAAACGGGAGTCGGTGCCGCCTTTTTTCGTTCTAAATTGTTGCCATCTACAGAAGAGGTTCGTGTGTTACAAAAGTACAGGTATAGGGCCTGTTCCAAGAAACTTGAGATCTCTTTCTTCAAACGGAATTGAGACAAATTTAAGTTTTATTTTAAAATTGACTGAAATTTAAGATTTGTCTAAGGTAAGTCACTTGGAACGGGCCATAGTATAGCTATTGGTGCCCGGCGCGGAACTGGAACTGACTAAGGTGTCCCGTGGTCGTCCCCACCGATGACACACCCTACCCCCAGTCGTCACCAAGTTTGCGTTGTTTCCCCACCCAGTCAGTCAACACCAAGGTTTTACTTCGCCCCCGGTTTTTGTGTCGTTCCCTTTGCCATCTGGCTAATTTTTGTGCGCGACTGTTTGTGCTACCTGTCCTCGCTTTGTAGGGGTGCCGCCCGAGGCGGACTGCTCCCCCACACCAGTTCCCATTAAGTTCCTATAACGGTATGTTCAATTTTTAAAAGATAACCACGAATACCTAACAACTTCTAATAAAGCAAGCAATTTTAATAAATGTCACAATAGAAAATGTGCAAGTAAAACACACATGTAGCAGTGAACTGTGTGGGAACACACAGACAGGTTCCCTAGACAAATTATAAGAGGAGATTCTTTGGAAGTAAAACCCTCCAAGTGGTTTCCACTTATAAGTATCCTGGTGTTGACTTCTCTCCAAAATTATGATGGATTGCAGCTACCCAAAGAAGGTTGCCATTAGGGTGGATAAACTAGGAATACAACACATACCACCAACCCCAGACTTTGAAATATTTGACCAATGAATCACACTGCCCAATGCTGTGGAGCCAAAATAGCTAGGAAGCCTTCCAAAACATATGGTTAGCTTGAAAAGGAGCATGTAGAAGTTTGCAAACCTGTGTTGCCGCTACAGACCAAATACTGTTTGATCATCATCAAACACTGGTTCAAAACTTCTCAAAATGTCTCCTTATTAGAAATCAAGGGCAGCTTATAATAATTTGCACTACTTGGACAAAATGGTGGGTATTCATCAAACAGGGCTTCTTCGATCAGTTAGACACAAATTTTCAAATTATGGTTTCTACGAAAATTGGTTGAAAATTCATTCCTGCAAATTTTTAGGCAAACAATAAAGTATTGTTATTTGCAAGGTTGGTGATAATTTCAAAAAAATTAACCAGTAAGGAACTTGTGGTGTGGTTATACCTTTAGGTTATTGTCTTTCAACTAAAAATTAAAACCATCTCATAAGCTTCAACCCAGAACATATACATGCATTATGTATTGACTTTTGAAGGTTTGTCTGTACACTTTACAGACTTGACCGTCAGTTGACTATCAGAAAATTCACATGCTAAAGTAGGTTTCAATAATATTTATTTAATCTCGCCAGTAAACAGGAAACATATATTTTGAAGAGTTCAACCTAACAGCACAAAGCTAAAAATATTAAAGATCTTAAAAATTGGATTTCAGAGAGTGCGCTTGTTAACATGCACACCTACAGTACAAGAAAAAATGAAGTATTCAGACAAAATACGGTTTTCCCACCACGAGGGGTAATTTTGTTAACAGCAAAAATGACTGGTAACAACTAATAGGGTGGCAAAATTTTAATGACAGAATGGCTTAGCCAACTTACTAACTTTCCTGTTAATTCCATTTCATTCTTGGTCATCAGGGGAGACAACTCTGATGATGAATTCGGCTTCTGCCCAGCTGTCATGACAGGCAATTACAAGTAATTTGTCTGAATACTTTTGGCTTGTAATGTAGCCAACAGATTCCATTTCACCAATCAAACTTTCAGCCTTGTAAAAAGCTTTTAAGGCTGTTGCTACCATGTTCTTGGAGGTTAACTGCCATGACAGTGTTTCACATGGCATTGTAAAGTTTAAAAATGAAATATACACAGTTTTACGAAGAAGGGTACACTTTTCAAAGTTCAAGCACATCCAATGGACACTCTTTTCATTTCTTGTACCCAAAGAACAAAGCCTTTACTCCCCTTCCGCCTGGTATCCGCCTGTCCCCACATTTCGACTCCAGTACTGTGATGACCTTAGACACATGATTTTCTCAACTAATTTTGAACTTTGAACTTTGAACTCTGTCACTGCAATGCCACATCATCCAATGACTACTTCTTCATATCTTAGTTACAAAGGATCAAATTTCTTAAACAATAAGTATTAATAGTACACTGCTAACACAAATATGTTTAAATTGATGGTCAAAGAATCTTATTGTATGCACAAAAGCAATACCCAGATGTTCGTGATCAGTGACTGCCTTTTTTTCTAAAAAACATGACTTTGATGGAAATCACAAAATTTTCCACAAACGTAGATTTTTCCACATGAAACTTGAAAATTCTGTTTCTTTATTCTATTACTAACAGAAGCACGTCTGATATTCTCTTTTTTAATGGATCTTATAGTCCCAGTACTCCACAGTCAACAATGAAGACGTCAACATTCCATGAAAAACAAAAGTTTTGATTTTTGACAGCCGAGCTTCGATCCTTGGTAACAAACATATCATCTTACCTTACCTGTCTAAGTCATGGTAACAATATTTGCAATGGAGCCTTGTCCTCTAGTTATTCATGTCACCACTGCTCAAACACTGTCAGTCTGTTCCAGTTCATTCAGTTTTCTCTTGATTAAGTTCAAGTTCACTTTATGCCTCATCAAATACTTGCCGTTCAAATGGAACACAGGAATGTCATAACGATACTTGTCAAACCACTCTTTGTTACGCTCCTCCTCGATGTCGATTTCTTCAAACTCAAACTGCAAAGAGTACCATCGTGAATATTCAGTTTAAGACGTAAATACCAGCATTCCTTACCATTTCCATGCCAAAAACTTTTACAAAGCTATATTCTGCCCCTGCTTTAACGAAAATTCAATTACCCCATAAAATCGGTTTCATGATATTCCTTATTGTAACAGGACTCCATTACTTATAGGAATATCAAAACCATCAGAGACTTAGGGCAATGCTTTAGACCACAGTTTACGAGATGACTCCGTGGTGTAGTGGTAGACTCAAATTATCTGTAGTGTCAGAAGTCATGGGTTCGAATCCTGCCTCGGACAAAAAATCACACCAGGAGTGTACCACATATCTGTGCTCGTTCTTCCAAGAACGCGGGAGCACCTGACGATGGCCGGAGAATAGACTGACTGAAACGTCGTGACAGTGTAAATAGACAAGAGGTCGGTATAAATAGATCAAGAGATTTTAATAATATTTGTAACATGCCACCACCTCAGAGTGGTTTTAGAAAGTCAGTTTACTGGGGTTCGTTAACAAAAAAGTTACAACTTCGAAAATGGAGCGTGTACGCATTGCTGGTGACCAGAACATCACAACCATCAGCGACTCAATAAAATGGCTAACTCTAAAATTACGAATTTGAAAATGGCGTGTGCATGCACTGCCAGTGACTCAAGTTGGTAAAGGAAATGTAATACTTTCACGGAAAGGAATATTGGGCTGATTTCATGTGAGTAAATGGCCCTATTCGATTTTCGTTTCTTAGCCAGCTAAACAGGGCGAACTACGCCTTTAAATTAGACCATCTGTAAAACATAAAATTGGTCGGTCTCAACCAACTTCTCAATGAAATTAGGGTAATTTTTGGCTTTGAAAAAGTATCAATACGCTAAACTAGGTTGGCTAACGAACGTCAGGTAACTTCTAAGCCCCAAATGTATGGTTTTGGACCTGGTGGTAATACTAGTAACCTAGTTCCTTGCCCAAACACTAGGTGGAGTAACAATCAGAGATATTTTGTGCCTCTCATCAGAATTTTGTCAACATAGTTTCGAATTTCAACATCAGCAAATTATGAGTAGCTTAGAGAACACGTCAGTCAAGTTTTCATTCATAAGACAATAAAGACAGCACTCTAGAGAGTGACATTCGGTGAAACGGAATGAAAAGTGACGATGATGATGACAGAAATTGGAGAGTGGAATAGATTCCATGGCCGCACCTCTAATTTCCAGAGCTGAGTAGAGCTCTCTACAACCCTCTGAACCCCAGTCCTGGTGATGTAAATACTAAACTCACAATACCATACCCGCACTTCTCGACTTCACACACTCACAGGTACTGAAAATACTCCACAGCCAGTCTGCAAACTCCATACTCAGAGATCTAAATACGATACTCGACCCACGGAGTTTGTTCACTGAGTTTGGAGTATTTTAGGTGCATGCTTGGAGTTTAAAGCCTACCTTCCATAGAATTTAGTTATTTTAGGCCTACTAGGCTAACCAGATAGTCCTAGCAATGCCTTAGCAAAATAAGAAAATGTGAGTTTAATCACTCTAATGTAGGTCCCTCAAATAATAGATGATTTGCCTTTTAATGCCATGTTGTGTCATCGCGAGATCCCAGCACAAATAACAAAAAGACCGAAAACAGTTGAATTGAATAGGGTCTGAATGGAACACCATTGCGTGCGGGTGTTATTTGCAACTGTTTGAATTAAAAAGCGATTTTCACTGTGACGTGGACAAAAGCAACCCAATACCCCTACTAGTTCATTACATCTGGCAATTTATGGCACAAGTGGGCTCACAGCGATGCTCTTAACATACTACAGGAACCAAATTTACAGGTGCTACCATTCAAGAAAGGCTTAAGGGTGCAGGTACAGAATTTATACCACGTGTTTGGTGTTTGTTGGTGTGGAACTGAGGTTTTGACGATCGAAGTTTGAATTTAGAGGTGAGCTGTGGAATTGTTTCCATCCCTACGAAATAATAAAGGAATTCCATTTCACCAAATCATAATTATTGTAGAAATCCTACCCTGTGCCAGACAGGCATAAGAACCTCCTTGGCCTCAACACATAAGCTGCAGTTGTCTTTGGTGTATAAAGTTAACAAGGGTTTGGAGTTTTGTAGAGGGCCACATGACGACGACTTCTTTGAAGATGTTGCACTGATGGTTACAGTTAGTCCTGTTGAACTAGGAACGTCGTGTGTCTTTCCACAACGGCCAATTAGGAGACTGCGCGAGAGTCGTCGCAACATGAAACAGTTCATGCATACACCAACTACACAATCAGTTGTTGGCACCTACAACAAAGTTACAAAATAAAGCATATTCGTTACAAGTTTCCGAAACCATTGTGGTTTTCACAAGAAACACTGGACTTTGACTTACGCAAAACCTTTTCTAATCACCAGTAGAAAATGGCATGTTCAGTAGACCAAGAAAAAAGCCTCGAAATCAGATCAAGTTCGACTGGAAAGTGCATGGGCTTCATTGCATACGATACAAAGTACAGAGTTCTCTTGGATAAAAATGGTTACCCGTTTTTGGCTTGGATGCTGCATACTAGCATAGTGTACAAGGCAAAAGTAATCAGACAAAACACTGTTTCCCCGACACGACAAATTAACCAACAGCAAAAATTACTGGTAGTAACTGTTTTGAGTCATTTTGTTTCAATACTAAACTGGTTTGTAAGCTGTAAACCCAAAAGTGAATGCAGTACTACACTCTATCACAGTGCTAAACTTTGCAGTATAGGTGGCACTGTGTCAGAGGGTAATGCAGAAATAGAACTGTTCTTGGCTTTCTCACACTCAATCTTAAAGAGCCACGTAACACTAATCAGGCAGTGACGGATCTAGGATACCATTAGGGGGGGGGCAACATGTCGTCTCGGGGAATTGGGGAAAGCGCGGTTGTAAGTGTACAGGGGTCTCGAAGATGTGGGGGTTGGGAGTGTGTGTGAACCTGCTGCTTGGACATTCTACCAAAGAAAACTGGAACGCCTGTAATCCCCGGACGCCATCTGGGGTCTGATCCCCCCCCNCCCCCCTTCTCCACAACCGGTCCTAGATTTCCTCACGCTTTGCGTTAATGCTCTTTCATTGTGCTTGCCAAATTAAAAATCGGAATAACAATCACCGTCCCAACTTCAAGTACAATTCTACGATGTTCGAGAAGAACAGGAACGAATCTGACTTCTTGGTCAATCACGACTCCAGTTCACACTTCGTGCTGAGGGTTCGAAAAGCCACTGTCGTGAAATAAATTTAAACGTCCTCAAAATTAAAAAAAGATGCATTTACGAACAAATTAATGTAAATAACGAAAGACAGCCTGAAAATAAACCAATGATTAGTCAGATTAGTCAACAGCTTCAGTTTTTTTTGACTGGCATTAATCAGTCTTGGCTGCAGATAGCTGTTAAGAGTCACCTTGACCTTGGCTTCTCATGTCAACAAAACGTGAGGAACGGAACGGGGTTGCATTGCATTTTCTTATAAATTTTACTCTGTGTTTGCCTTTGCAAAGTCAGCGTTCTGTTGTGAAATGCCACTCTTAGGAGCCACTTGTGTTTTTGCAATTTCACTACTCGCTATTCCAGCGACATACTCGACAAACTGGATAGTTTCTGTGTACTCTAATTCTCCGTTTGTGATTTTCTGCTTCGGAGTGGCGTGGTTGACCATTATAATAATTCTAAGTTATTTGGCAACGAGAGATAAACATGGAAAACCGTCTGACCCACTTTATTATCGTAAGTTCCGTTCGTTGCGTTGGGTTGGGGAAATTTGATAACGAAAAAAATCAATGTTACAACTTTTACTTACTTAAAAACTAAAAGTTTTATTAGTTTTTAATATTATTTAGTAAGTTTAAATAATATTAATAAAACTTATAGTTTTAGTAAGTTTAAGTTGTAACATGGAATTTAGTAAAAGTGGTAAAGAAATTGTGAAGTCACCTATGCATGGTCATCCAGCATTCTAGTTGATCATTGATGATTCCTGCTAATGCTGTGCGCTTGGCTCGGTTTGTCTCTACCAACTAGGCAGACCGTCGGAGCTTGACACTGGCAAAAATGTGAGCTGATTTGGGCTCGTAAAATGAGGTCACCGAAACCAAAAAAACAGAAAAATTTGCTGAACCTTTGCTTGACACTCAAATGAGTGAGGTCAATTTTTTACTTGTTTTTCACTTTTTTCACTCATACTTTCAAGTGTTTAAATGATTTCTTTACCACAGGCAGAGTGTTGACGTAGTTATCAGTTTTCGGGCAACTGAGCTTTTTACGGAAAGTGTGAGATTTCTTACAAACACGCTGTCTATAAAAGAACAATTGTCCCCCGACTAACATTTGATGATTTTCATGATTAGTTATTTGCAGGGTCAGGATAAACCTTGTTGATGTCCTGTGATATGAATGTGCATGTTGGCAGTCCAATGGTTTTTACTTGTGGTAAAAATTCTTCAGTATGGCACACTGGTTAAATTTGATTTTGTTTAAATTTCTCAACAAAAATATTTTTTTCAGGAAAATTTACTTTGATTTTAGCATGGTTTGTATGGTGTAGCCATTATCAAACAACATTTGGTAAAATTTTGATCATTTGCAACAATGACTAAGCCTCTGAAAAACAAAATTATGGCAACTTTGGCAATTATTTTTATTCCAAATTGAGGAATTTTCACTATTATCCACTGGTCTGTCCTAATCCTACACTACTATAAGACTTGATGTGCTACAAGTTATATTATATCCCTGTTGATGTGCTGAATCTTGTGTTTGAATTGGTTCTTAATGTCCAGTGATGTTATTTGGCATTTCAGTTCTTGGCATATTCACATTTTCCTCCATCACTGATTTGATCCTTGCGCTGGAGAACGATGGTTTTATTGAGGGCTTTATGGAGTTCTATCTGTGCAATGGGGAACCGTACCTTAAGACGGCTTATGGCACGATGATTTGTTACTGGGATGGAACTGGACATTTTGCGATGTATTTAATGATGCTGTCTGCTATGTCATGGGGGTAAGCTTTATAGTGGACCTTGTGACTGGAAGTAAAGTTGATTGATTAAAATGAAATGGTCACTTCCCAAAATACCACAATGCTTTTCATTTTTTAAACTACTAGGTTCGTGTGTGACTGATGTTATGATGTTATTTGATTAACATTCATTGCTAGACTGACATTGACAACCTGTGGTGTGCCTGTCGCTAATTGAAACTGGGCTTACACAGATTTTCACCTCCTTTGTTTCTGCTTGGTTTATTAAGTATCAGTCCACGGATCCACCGACTACTGTACAGCCAACAAGCGGCAAGGTGGGGGGTCAGCCATTCAGATCCATGTTTAGTCTGATAAATCACATTAGGGATGAGAGAAACTGGGTGAAGTATGACACCACAAAGTTTGGTGGTTTAGGAGATACAAGGGAAGTGTTCTTGGGGGCAAAATGAGGCAATTTCTTGGTGTGGAATGAGTCATTTTTGACCAGATTTTCTACTCCAGTTTCTGCTTCAAACAGAATCGTTTCTGAACAATTTTGATATCACATGATAGGTTCATGGCCAATGTCAGTAAAAACGGCACCAACACTGCAATATCTGTTACCATGGTAACACTGGAACTGTTTCCGTGGAGGTACATTTCCTTCTTGTGAAAAACCAGCAGTAAGTTGTACCCTTATAGCGAAGCTGCCCCCGCGAGAAAACTAAAAATAATAACATGGACATGTAGAAGACTCCATGCCCTTGAAATTAATACAATAAAAACTTTGTCAGCCCTTCAGGCAGGCTTGGTAATAGGTGTCTGAATTTCACTATTTTCAGACCGCGTATGTGTATTTGTCATGTTAAACCAGTCACTAGTTGTGCGCCGTTTCTACGCATTAATATGCCGTGGTATAATACAACAATTAAAAGAATTGGTTTGCTTAAATGTTTTTAATTAATTTTAANACAGGATTTCTCAGTGTGGCCATCACATTTAGATGATTTCTGACCACTGTACTGTTCCTTTTCCTTGAAAATGCATAATTGATCTGAATTTATGTTTCCGCATTTTATTTACCATTATAGATTTTTGTTTGTAAATGGATATATATTACTGAAATTTGAGACCCTGTTGCAGTTAGGCTGGTTGAGTTAACTTATCTTTCTACCTGGGTTGTAAACCCATATTCTGTCCAGGAGGTAATAAGTTTTGATTTAGACCATTTACCTCTATAAACTTTGCTCAGTTTGTTTCTTATCCAGATGGGAAGTGATTTCTGGAATTATAGCGAATTGACAGTTTGCTATTCCTTGAGACCATGCTGTGTGTATAAAATCACACACTATTAGTCTGGTCTTTAGCAGTTGTATATTGCCAGATGTTTCAAAGTTCTGAAATTGCTCAAAAGTGACCTGCTTTTTTGTTGCAGTACTGAAAAGTATTGGCACATTAGCTCTGGTGGCTCCTTGTTTTTTTTGGCGAATTGACCATTTTATGGTTCCCATGGGTAATTTTGTTACTGGTCTAGTATGTATGTACAACTGTAATCGTAGGGCAATTGTAATGCAAACCATGTTGCAAAAGTATTTTTTCATGACCATTTCATTGTAAAATGCTGCCTAATTGGAACCGACATGCCAATTTTTCATTTTTTGGTGGTTAGTTTTGATAAGAACATTGATGTGGTAAATACAGCTACCTCAAGTTTGTGAAGAAGAGATTTCAAGTGTTGTCAGCGATATTGCGAAATCACTTATTCGCAGTGAGACTACATCACCTTAAATGTAATTCCCTGACTTTATGGGCTTTGTGTGGTTGACTATGTCCAGTAGCAATTAGAGTGTTGAAAAGATCTAGAAGGCAATTTTTTATTAGAGTCATAATATTTGCACTTTTGACTGTACAGTTATCTTTGCATTGTATTACAAAAACATATTCTGTAGTACACAAGTCTCTGGTTGGTATTTTATATTTTTTCACAAGGAATATTTTCAACTTAGATGAGTTGTCTGTGAGGCAGGCAATTTTCAAATGAGATAATTATTAAAATTGTCAAACATTGTTTTATTTTTTAGATGTGTGATCTTCCAATAAGTGATTACTTTTAAAAAACCTGTGCAGAATTTGATTTTTACTCTTTGTTTAAAAGAGAATAAATCCATAAACCTGCATTGTCTTGAAATTTTACTCAAACTACAGATTACAGGGTTGGGGATTGGATTCTTAATACAACAGAGTCTGAACCCTACCATGAGCAATACAACACAATACACGGGTATAAAAATTTGGTGTTTAGGTTCCACTGAAAGAATTCGTGTGCGCGGTAATAGTTACTAAGGTGCGTGGTCATTGTTTGTGGATACCTTGGGATTTCTCTTCTGTGGTCATCCACGGGAAACCTGGTCGCATAGAGAACAATAGATTAGCATCTTCATTGTTATAATAAAGATATAATGACGAGCACTTATCGCCAACGGTCTGATGTATGCAAGGTTCTATATCCATGCGACCTGTGTTGTTATATCCAACAATGACACAACAAAGGAAAACAATGATAGGACCGATGGGCGAAAAACATGCGACGAGTTGCCACAGACAGTGGTGGAGTTTGTCTTGTCATTCGAATGTTTTTAGAGAACTGCAAACCCGGTATTTCGTCAGGAAAATTTCTGCAGTCTTTTGTTTTAAGTCGTGGAAAAAACTGCGGTCACGCCACCAAACTTGTCATTCATTTGATATTATTTGATCAACAGAAAATCTGACTTGAATATGTGTGAAGAAATACCCATGAGGAAAGTAAAACAACTGTAAATCAAAATAACCTACATTTGTCGAGTTCATCTCTAACCCTGTTCACTGCGGAGGACATAATCGGCTTTTTACAAAATGGAGCCATGTATGGTATTTAGGGGTACTATAGCCCAAAGTGATAAGTAGTAAAACGTTCAAAACATTAAGGAGGAACTAACTTGTTGCAAAATATCGAAAAATATGAAGGACAATCGGATGTTACGGTGCTCACGCATCGATCTCAGATATATGGCAATTTCTCATTTTAGTACATTTGAGGTGCCAAAATGTATAACTAATAAACTGGCTGACAAAGTTTTTATTTTATGCAATGAAAGTAACATGTTTTGTCAACATTTTGGCAAAGTTTCATTCTCATAACAGTGGAGGCAGATTTGGTACAGCAGTGTACTGAACACAACCTCAAAATGGCATAACGGGGGGCAGTGTAGTAAAACTGCTAAATGAGGGTGGTAAATCGGAATCGTGTTTCAAGACATCTGTATAACAATTTATAGGCACCAATAAACAATGCCAAGTGAATAATAAATCAATAGCTTTCATTCAAGGAAAAATATGAACAGTTAAAACTGGACAGTTTTTTACCGTGAAAACATGACTGCGAAACCGTAAAATGTGTTTGAACCTATAACTTTAGAAAAACACAATATTTTGAGGAAATATTTTACCGCTGTTTATAGATCCCATAGGACTACATATGTGCCAAATTTGGTGAAAATCGGCTGACCCCCACCTTGCCGCTCATGGTTGGTGCTCTCGTGGACTAGTACTTAATAATAAAGTCATTGAAAGAGCAATGCTCATAACAATAATTATAGATGTGTGAACTTCAGTCAGAATTTAGATGTTCCCTGGCCCAACTTTTCTGTTATACAATGATAAATGCTGCCTTGCAGTAAATTTATCATAAACTATTGTTTTTAATTTACAAGAAAATTCAACCAAAACATCGCATAGCACATCCAGTTATGGTGTGTACATGACCAAGGGATAGCCATCTTTGCCCATAAATGAAGCATTGGCACATGCATCTATATGCAAAACACTTGAAAAATGCATAATTTTCGATATAGGTGGATTGGGCCAATTATGCGCAAATCGGGTGAGAACATTTAGTGCATTATTAGTCTTCTTCACTCTTCTGTGTATACATTCTAAAGCAAGGTACAGTAGTTTCATCAAATTTGAACAATATCGGCCAAGGTTTTCATTTTTTTAATTTTTCTAACTCTCACTATATTGCCAAAAAATGTTCCAAATTTCACCATGTATTTATTGGTGACAGCTTTACTACATTAAGTTTTCAAATAATGAAGTAAAATTGTCTTCTAGGCTTGTTGAAAATTTTCAATTCGTTGATAAAATAGAATTTTATTGTTCCCCCATATTGTGTTCTAATTTGAGGAAGTTTTACTGTAATCAGCCTTTGTTACATAATTATAAAACAAACAATTTTGACGACTATTTTTGGGCACATTAAGTGAATAATTACAGTAACTGTAATGAGTCTCCTGTTCTTCCAAATCTTACAAATGACTTGGTACAGCGCAAGCCATAAGTATTCGGATGAAATGACCCGAATTCCTTCAATCACGACGACTGGGCACTGAGAACCTAAATTCATCCCCAGAGTTATCTCCCCTCGCTGTCAGAGTAGTCTCCCCTGATAACTGCGAATGAAGGGGAATTAACAAGAATGTTATCAAGGTGGCCAAGACATTCTGCAGTTAGAATTTTGCTCCTATAATAGTTATAACCAGCCATACTGGATGTTCACAGAATTAGCCATCGTGACGGGGAAAATGGTATTTTGTCTGACATTGCTTTTGTCTTGTTCTGTATTCAAATTTAGACACATTGTACTGCGCGGTAAGTTCTTTTACTGAGAAGTTGATATTATTGAAAATTTGGTGATTGATTATTTATTTTATTAGCCAAAGCTACAGAGATGTGGCGTTATACTGGATTGGTTCCATTGGACACAGCATGATTGTTCTGCTACTGGGCAGCTTGATAGGTGAGGTAAATTAATTCAGCATTCATACCAGAGGGCACCACGCTCAAATTTTATTTTCTCCAGAATTCCTCCGACCACTACCGTGTTATCTATCATGACTATGCAGTGCTTTTGAGTCACTAATGTCAAATTCCTGTCTAGGGAACAATGCAGTCTGAACCTTGTTATTCTTATCGAAATTATTACTTGTGAGTAGAATAAATGTACATAAATAAGACAAAAATGGATCACTGAAATTTTCGGATATAATAACATCCTTCGTCAACAGAAACAGAAGGATGTTATTATATCCGAAAATTTCAGTGATCCATTTTTGTTGTTTTATTTACGTATGTTCATTCTACTTTTCAACAAACAAGTGTATCCTTTAGAGGATCTGGATTGCCTCTTTTAGTTTCGGATTTATTTACCTGTGAGGTAATTCAAGAAATTTTTAACCAAAAACACAGAACACATTGGTCTTTCCTTTAGAATAGAAGACTGTAATGGACAGCGTTCTGTCATGCCAATGCGCTCTACTTTAATCGAGGCGAGAACAATGTTTTTGTCGAAAACTGCGGAAACTTTACCAGGCACAGATCGACAGTTGTCAAATAATCAGTTGTTTAGATACTTTATTTGAGAGAACACTATGGATCCGAAAAACTTTGAGTTCAGTATGTTTTACTTTTTCTCATTAAATTTGAAGAGATGTTCAAGTTTATTAGTTGTTTGGTGTGAAATGGATGTTTACTCAACTTCTATTGGTAAATTGAAATGTTTTTCGATGGCTCTAACACACAGTGCTTTTCAGAGCTGCTTAATGTTTCAATGAAAAATAAGCCTCAGCTTGTTCAACTTCTGAAACTGGTCTGTCATGAATCCGTTCAAACTTTTCATTCCAGATGATGTTAACGTTGTGTAGGACCCCAGAAAAATATCCAGATTCGGGGCTATCTTTGGAACGTTATATCTTAGAAATGGCTAATCAAAACTTTCAGATACTATGGTTTATGCTATCATTCTCTGAAATGCTGCTAGGCATTATTGTTTTTAAAATACTCTACTTTTGCATGAATGGTTATCAAAAATATGACTTGTGAATTTTCCGAAAGAAATTAAAAGTTCCACAATACAAAACGAAAAGATAATTTAGAAAACTGTAACTGTTAAATGTTTTTAAGATTTCATCTTGAACATTATATCAGACGAATTTTGGTCAGGTTATCTTTATCATTTTGATATGAATGTTCGTTTCTTTTTTTTGATAAGTTTTACTGAAAAGAGCAATTGATGGCGGATTGGTATACGATTGAAATTCAATTCTATTAGGCTTTCTACTTTCAGAAAATATATACTTTCACTGACTGAGTTAGAATCGATAGTTTTATTAATATTTGGCTAAATACAATTAATGTTGATTAGGTGCTTAAGTAACTTAGGAGCAAAGGCTGGCCTTCCTACAAGGGCATGGAGATACCGATTCAGTTAATATTTGGATGCGGTTCAGTTACATCAGCAACTCTCCATAGCATACTGTCACATTGCGCTTTCTCTAGTATGTTGTTGTTATTTTGCAGCAAATGCTCAGCACTGTTGCAAACCTTGCATGACAGAAGTCGGTGAAGCATTATGGGTAAAATGTGCGTTTTTCAAACGATATCTCTTAGGTTCGTAACGAGGCTATCTGCAGTAATCTTACAAGTTACCGTTGATAACATTCGGTGTTTTCTCTTTAGGTAACATTGGTATCAAGTGGTCTTTCCTACTGAACACGCCTTATCTCATCATACCTTTTGTTTGGGCAGTACGTCTGCTGTCCAGCGACTCTAAAGAGAAGGAAGAGGAAGAAGATACCAAACCTGTGGTTAGTGCCTAATCGTGACGGCGTTATTACAGGAAGTGTCTCCGATTTTGGATAAAAAGAAACGCTAGAATTTCCATTTTTGATTTTCGAAGGCATGCGTCATTGCTACGTATGAGAAATTGACAAATTTTATCATCTTGAGCCCTAAATCAAAGTCTTTACCGTATGGTTTGGCGATTACCACTTCCAGACATTGGAGTGTGCGCCAGTTTCTGCAAATATATGCTGAGCTACTCCCCCATTTTGGTTGATTAAAATTCAAATCGGTGATAGTTGACCATCATTCATAGCATTATTCATGGAAACCTCTTTTGATCATTCCTCAGTGATAAGAAAACTCATAGATTATCATGATTTACAAAAAAAATTGTATCAATTGTTAAATGAAAATATGAATTTCTGTTAGCCATCGAACCATTCACATGAACTTATGGGAATGATTAATATGAGTTCATGCTATTTTACCAAATTTATGTTTGCTTATTATAAAATAGACATCTGTTTTTCAAAGTGAAAAATCCCGGTAGCAAGATACAGTATTTTAACAGCGAATTCAGCCTTTTGAAAAAAAATGGAATGATTGTTATTCTAGGATATAAATATATTTTCCTGCAAAATTGACAATATTGCCGTACCTAAAGAATAATACAGCAATAGAGCACACAGTTTGTTTCTATCGACACCACAATATTTAATTGCAGAGAAATGTTGAATACAGGTCACTATGGAGGAGGCCGGTTGATCTGTTGCTTGCGTGTTATTTGGTTGGTGCACTGTTGACAGCTGTTCTGCGAGGGCTGGTGAGGCTTTAAATGTGCTCTTAAAACCACAATCAGTTTCTGGTTCAAAGGTCATGAGTTCACCGACCTCTGTGGCCACCTTATTAGATTAACATTCAATGCTGATTTTTATGTGCCCACATATTTTATATGTGGGTGCATATTGCCGTCATCTCTGTCTGGGCGTCCGGCGCCTGCGGCTGTATCTCCTAAAGCCCTTGCAGGATCTTATTGCAATTTGGCAGGTTTGTACCTATGGGGTTGACGACAGGGCGACGAGTTTCGGACCGACCCGAATACCGCTGTGCCCACTAGTGGCAATTTTAGTTGTTTATGTTTGCCTCTGTATCTCCAAAGGTCATCAACCGATTTTCATGAAATTTGGCACATAGGCATCTGTTAAGGAGGTGATGCTATCTTTATGTTTCCGGATGGATTCGAGGTATTTTGCACCATCTATTGGCCATTTTTAGTATTTTCGAGTCCGTTTTTGGTGTCCGCTCCTCTGTCAACCACACCACTCTGAGGATGATTGCGAAAATTGGCATGTATGTTCTTACTATGAAGAGGATGGTTGACGATGATTTTCTGACGAATTTGACTACTGTGGCGCCTACTAGTGGGTGTTTTATTTGTTTTTACACCCATGGCTGTATCTCCTAAACGCTCTACAGGATCTTTATTAAATGCAGCAAATGTGTTTATATGAAGTTGACAACAGACGACGACGACTTTCAGACAGATCGGACTACAAATTTGCCCCCTAGTGGCAATTTTAGTTTTTTTACGTTTACCTCCGTATCTTCAAAGGTCCGCAGTGAATTTCCATAAAACTCTGCACATAGTCATCTATTAATGAGGTGACACTATCCTCTCGTTTTTGGATGGATTCGAAGTATTTTTTGCCACCTAGTGGCCATTTTTACTGTTTTCGAGTGTTTTTTTAACATCCGTCCTTCGATCATCCAAACCACTCTAAGGATGATTGTGAAAATTGGCATGTATGTTTAATTGTTCTTACTATAAAGAAGACAATTGACGTTGTTTTTCCGATGACTTCAACTACTGTGGCGCCTCCTAGTGGCAGTTTTGTTTTTGTTTTGTGCCCAGGCGTACCTGTATCTCCTAAGCCCTCTGCAAGATCTTTATTAAATTTAGCACGTGTATTTATATGCAGTTAACAACGGAAGACGACGGCTTTCAGATGGGTCCGACTAACCCTGCCCCCTAGTGGCAATTTCATTTTTTTCTGTTTTCCTCTGTTTCTCTGTTGAAGTTCCTCAACAAATTTTCATGAAATTTGTTAGATAGCTTTCTTTTAAAGAAACTGACATTTTCTGGTTTTCAGAAGGATTCGACGTATTTTACCCCATCTAGTGGCCATTTTTACTGTTCTCTAGTCTGTTTTTGGCATCCGCCCTCTGTCAACCAAACCACTCTGAGGGTGATTGTGAAAATTATCTTATATATGTATTGTTGGTGTGAAGAGGACGATTGATGAAGACTTACCGACTTGAATTACTGTGGCGGCTCCTAGTGGCATTTTTTTCGCCCTTAGCTGTATCTCCTAAGCCCTCTGCAGAATGTTTATTAAATTTATCAAGTGTATTTGTATGACATTGACAACAGAAGACCACAACTTTCAGACGGATCTGATGAATGCTTTGTCCCATAGTGGCAATGTCATTTTTTCAGTTTAGCAAAAGTTTCTTGACGGATTTTTATGAACTCTGGTAAATAGCTTTCTGTTAAAAAACAGTTACATTTTCCAGTTTTTTGATGGATTTGAGGTATTTTGCACTATCGATTATATCTAGTGGCCATTTTTATGATACAAATCAACACTCTAGAAGCACACCGTTTACAGTGCATTTGTTGGCACATTTCAACGCTCCGCGTTGCTCTTGTTATGAATTGTGAAATGGGATTTGCAAATGAAAATTCAGTCTAGTTGATCATTATTCATATTAATCAATAAATTTCATATCATATTACGTGTTAAGTGTAATTATATCAAAATATCAAATTGGATTATTAATAAATGCAATTTGCTTTTAGTGAATCTAGATGCAAACTTCATATTATCTGATCCTTTTATTGACACTGGTGAACGCTTTGTACCGTGACATGCTGTGAAATATAGTGCCTTCAAGTTAAGTCCATCTTTTTGAACCACCCTGTATTTTTCCTGTAACTGGAAGTTAATTCTTTTTGACTTGAGTTGCAGGCAGTGTTTATGTTTTTTTCTTTAATTGTGGCGTGTTATCTGACTCCTTTCAGGTTTTTGAACCACCCTGTATTTTCCTGTAAATAAGTACAGTATGGTGTTAATTCCCATGGACGTTCATTTTAGGCAGTGCTGGGCTCTCAGTGGACCTTGGCAAAAGTGTACAGTGAGAAGTATGAACCTTACCTCAACGATCCCAGCGCTTACCCCAAAGTCCAGGTAATTCCTCTGGTTCTGCACTGCTATGTCACCAGTGCTATTTTTGTACAGATCTTTCTCTCTCTATCCCTCTCTCTATTTTTCCCTCTCCTCCCTTTCCCTNTTTAAATCCCCACAAGGTAATAATTAAGGCAATTCATTTTGTATTCATCAGGTCAAGGTTATGTGGGACCCTACAGAAATGGCCTTATTTGACGGACTTCCAAACACGGTATCTCAGAAATGACCAATCGGATTCATGCGGAACTTTCAGATACTATGCACTGTTCTCATAAACACTTAAGGATTAATTAATTTTGAACTGTTCCACTTTTGCATGAGGGGTTATCAAAAATAGGAATTTGAGGATTTTCTGGAAAATTTTAAAGTTGCTTCAAACGAAAATGAAATATTAGAAAATTGTGAAAGTGTTTTTGATAAATCAAACTAACTTAAAATAACTATGGTGGAGAAACTGAAAGTCAGAATACTCGTCAGTAGTCATTTGGTCCCTGTGTGAACTTGAGAGCTCTAATCTGCCTTATTAACAAACCCTGAAAAGGGTTCCACCCAATGACAAATTGATGTCACTCTTCAGAATTGTGCTGAAACATTTTTTCTATTTGCTGTTTAAATATAAGATATACCACTCACAGTCACAACAAACAGCAGGCTGAGCCACAGAAAATTGCCCAATTATTTTTTTTGAAATTGATGCGGTGATATTTTTAGTTGTCATTGGACAAAAGGAAAGTCACACAGTGCCAGCTGAAATAGGTCAGGATCTTTCTTCTTACCCAGTGTCAGGTGGCCCCATCTGCCATGCTCAGCTTTCAAAATGTGTCCGGCACAGACCAGAACTTGCAATAAGTTGAACGTCTTCAATGGTCATTGGCTGCGGTCATCCTCAGGATGATGGTTTGGTGGACTTTGTCACTTGAGGAAGTTTGCTATTTACGAGAAAGTCTATATATTAGGAAAGCAGGCGACAGGGTTATGAATCGTGATGTACATGTATGACAGTAATGCATTATGTGGCGCAAAGTGCGAAACTCCATCACCTGACTGCAAGTCCATCTAACCATTATTCTGAGGATGAGCGCAACTTATAAGTACTCGGTAGTGTCTCATGAAATTCACCGAATATTAGAACCAGTTGCATAATATTTTTGGCCCTATGAAATTGGCCATGTCAAAAAAACTTACGAACTGAAAAAGGCACTGTATAGGGCTTTAAAAACAAGTTTCACCAAATTCAAAGCGGTAATTACAGCCTTTTCACTTGCAGTTGTTTAGTTTGTCGAAGCTCAGCGACCACGTGATAGCATTTCAGGACCGATGTTCTATTTTCAGATGCTTGTTTATCTCTTTTACTTTGTGCCATTCTACGTGATGTCATTATATGGCCTCGTGTGCCCAGGCAATAAGTGGATGATAGAGTGGTCTCTGTTACATGGTGGCGCCGCTGCTCAAGCGCAGATCTCCCACATAGGCTCGTCAATACATTCGCGCACTCCATTTCTTTTAAGAGTCTCGGAGGATTTTTCAGTGTCCATTTATTTCTGGATTATTAACGTAGCACTTTTGATCGTTCCACAGCTGATGGTTTACCGTATCACTAGTTATCAAGATTTCTTTTTAAAAAGGCAAGAGAAAGCCAAAACCAGCTAAATGGTTTCAATTGATGATGTCATTATTGTATTAACTATTCTAGTCTGTGCGTTGCTGTCAACCTTAATACTGGGGCAGTTTAGTTATGTGCCTAAGCATTCCAGTCAAGGGTCTCGTACTGGCTTGCTTGAGATTGCTAGAGATAATGGAATTTTTGAAAATTACACTTCAGATCACAAACCTTAACGAAAATACTAAGAGTTGAGTTGATATAACAGTCACCCTTACTGTGAAGGATGCAGTCTGCTTTGATGTCAGACATATTGCTTTGCTGTCTTTATGTAGGCTCATCACTGATTGGTTCACTGAGACTTAACTTACTCTACTTGCCAACAGGTGGCCTCGAGCTTGTAGGACCACTCAGTGCTAATACTAGTGTTTGTATGTTTTGAACTGTATACTTGTTTAAGAGAATTGTTAAAAATTTGAAATTCTGGAATTCCTTAGAATGTAAAAATATTGCATTAGGGCGTGAGATTGAACTTGAATGTGTAAGACTCCTGTGAGATGCACGAGACTTGAGTACCTTTGACTTGGACCACTTTCTTAAAATTGGTGTTTGCGTTCTTTGGCTTGAAGCGATATCTGGGGCTCGGAAAGACCTCTGGGTGATGGTTCATTTTGCTTTAATCTATGGTAGGTTTAGTTGTGAATTTGCTTGACGGAGCTCATCATTTGTTAATGTTCGTAAACAACTAGACCTATTTTGTAGCCTGGAATAAGAGTTCTATTTAGTACCCAAAACGTCGATAATCAAGGGAACAAGCATTTTGACTTCAAAAAAATATTCCAATTTTGCATATTGTTCTTGTGTTATGCCTCAAATTGCTACAGATATTGTAATTTGGTGAAATTAAGTAATCAAAATAAACTCATTCTGGCATTATTGAGTGTACAAGATAGTAGTACAATGGGACGTCTCATTTTTCTCATTCAAGCTCCTTGACGGATTTTTATGAAATGTGGTAATTATTTTCCTATTAAAAATATGCCATGTTCCCGTTTTCGGATGGATTTGACGTATTTTGGGCCATCTAGCGTCTGCCCCTCTGTTAGCCAAATCTCTCTATGTATGATTGTGGATAGTGGCATATGTGTTCTTAGTATGAAGAGGACAGTTAACGGTGATTTTCCGACTTCCAACTACTGTGGCACCACCTAGTGGCAGTTTGGCAGTTGTTTTTTTGCCCATACCCCCTAGTTGCAATTTCGTTTTTTTTCTCATTTTTCTCCGTTTCTCTGAAGTTCCTTGACGGATTTTTCTGATATTTGGTAAATAGCTTTCTATTAAAAAAGTGATGACATGTTCCGGTTTTTGGATGTATTCGACTTATTTTGCGCCATCTAGTGCCCATTTCTGTAATACAAATAAACACCCTAGAAGCACACTGTTTGGGGGTGCCTTCATTGGCACATTTCAATGCTCCGCGTTACTCTTGTATACATTTACCTCAGTCTACATTTTTGGATTTTCATAATTGTCTCGATGACACCTTCCCACTTTCAGATGGATTTACTAGTATTGCTCCCTCTAGTGAGAATGTTTAAAATAGTAATCATCCCATGTATCAATGCTGTATGTGATGCACACAGTGGGCACACATCAACGCACTGCATAACTCTCGTTGTTAACAAAATTAGCCATCGTGACGGGGAAACTAATTTTGTCATGCACTGTACCATATCTTTTATATATACGACAACCGGCTACAGTTATAACAATAATGTAATATATGCATACATACAACAAACAAATGAACCAGGTTTTAACACATAAAATACAAAATTTGTTACAAAATTTGTTACAAAATTTAACATCAAATTAGGTGAATTTTAGTATGACAAAATATTACACCGAAGCTAACTAAAACACTGTGTGAATCTTTGATTGCCTACAATACTAAACTTGCAATACCTGGTTGCTTTAAATTTTACTGGAAGCTCCAAATGATTCACAATTTAAGTATTACAATCCTCGTTAGACTCGTGATATTCTATATTCAACATGAGTAGCATGGTTTTGTCTTTTGCCGATTCACTACTGAATAACACTGAGCAACAAATTTCATACAATCCTTTTGAGGGAAAAAAGGCTAAATGCATAAGATGATGCTACATTTCTGTCCCCAAGCAAAGCAGCTGCTTAGATCATGTGTCATGAGCGACGTCCCACTGTTCTATGGTGCTGAGATACCACAGGATGTCTCGGACCATTGGCAGTAGCAACTACACACCTCAGTCGAGGACAGGCAAGCGACAGCGACCTCTGGTGTTTGTCCCTGTAGAATGTTCATCACCAAGTACCGAGACAAGTTCAGACACGTAACTAACAACCATAGAACAAACTCCCCTAATTTTCCAAAATTTCACTTCAAGACGCCCACAATCGGCTATTCTTACACAGTTTAGGTTTTCGGTTCTATGAAAATCAAAGCACCGTAATCTTGCTAATGCACACTTCAGCTCCTAAAATAAGGCAATTAGGTTGTGGCGGTCCAATCAGCAATGTCATCAAATGTGTTTTAGCCCTCCAGTTACATCATTTTGTTCAATATCAATTTGTCTCTAGGCCTAATGATCAACTTCTACCAATGAATATACATTTTGTTAGAGATTAAAAGTTAGGATGGGAAACTTGTGCTTAAAGCTTACATAAAAAGATCAGGATGAGCAAATGACAATAACATACCTCACGACCAGTCCTGACATGACAGGCCATCAGATAAATCAGATCTAATATTAACCAATAATTCTGATATGATAACCACAAAAGAAAACTTTACGACATTAACAGAGAATACTTTCAGAACTTATAAATAATCGGTGAAAATATTCAGTAGATAGTTTGTATTTTGGAATTATTTTACTAAAATTTCCGTAGCAGTTGAGATGAATGACAGTATTATCTAAAAAACTGTTTATGGTTACAATGCAACACCATCTAGTGGATGGACTTAAAACAAATGATTCGGTTTTTATTTCATATTGCAATCAACCCACATCTAAATCAGCTTCATACAATTATACAACCGTCAAATACGAAGCATTCACACATAAAGTCAACATGCATCTTAAAGAACTGTTCTTCAAATTGCCTAATAATTTAAATTCTTAGAAACAATTCAACGTATTGAACACACGATTTGCAGTAAACATCACTCACAAATTTCACTATTAGCACCGAAGAAAACCAGGTACGAATCAAACAACCCAAGAACTGAGAGTGTGCAAGGACACAGTTTCCAGTAAAGCAAATATGCACGACCACCAGGAACTCCAGATTGGCCTAGTCAACTCAAATATGGGTACATCTGATGAGACTCGTACCAGATACCAACGGTTAAAGGATAATAAAAGGTAGTTGTTGATACATCCAGGAAAGTTCATTGTATTCGAATTAAATCTGGTCTGATGGACTACTTGTTCATCAAATCCCTTAATCCCTCACAAGGTGGAGCTCAGTACAAAGTGTCGTCTGCTTGGGATGAGAGGATGCGTGACGTTGCTAACCTAACGAGATCTTGAGAAGGCAAGAGACGATTCCCGCCAATCTTCAGTACCATATTTAGAAGGTAAGAGACGATTCCCGCCAATCTTCAGTACCATATTTAGAAGGCAATTGACGATTCCCGCCAATCTTCAGTACCATATTTAGAAGGTAAGAGACGATTCCCGCCAATCTTCAGTACCATATTTAGAAGGCAAGAGACGATTCCCNAATAAGGCAATTAGCTTGTGGCGGTCCAATCAGCAATGTCATCAAATGTGTTTTAGCCCTCCAGTTACAGCATTTTGCTCAATATCAATTTATCTCTAGGCCTAATGACCAACTTCTACCAACGAATATACATTTTGTTAGAGATTAAAAGTTAGGATGGGAAACTTGTGCTTAAAGCTTACATAAAAAGATCAGGATGAGCAAATGACAATAATATACCTCACGACCATTCCTGGCATGACAGGCCATCAGGTAAATCAGATCTAATATTAACCAATAATTCTGATATGATAACCACAAAAGAAAACCATACGACATTAACAGAGAATACTTTCAGAACTTATAAATAATCGGTGAAAATATTCAGTAGATAATTATGATTAGTTTGTCCGTTGGAATTATTTTAGTAAAATTTCCGTAGCAGTTAAGATAAATGACAGTATTATCTAAAAAACTGTTTATAGTTACAATGCAACACCATCTAGTGGATGGACTTAAAACAAACGATTCGGTTTTTATTTCATATTGCAATCAACCCACATCTAAATCAGCTTCATACAATTATACAACCGTCAAATACGAAGCATTCACACATAAAGTCAACATGCATCTTAAAGAACTGTTTTTCAAATTGCCTAATAGTTTAAATTCTTAGAAATAATTCAACGTATTGAACACACGATTTGCAGTAAACATCACTCACAAATTTCACTATTAGTACCGAAGAAAACCAGGTACGAATCAAACAACCCAAGAACTGAGAGTGAGCAAGGACACAGTTTCCAGTAAAGCAAATATGCACGACCACCAGGAAATCCAGATTGGCCTAGTCGACTCAAATATGGGTATATCTGATGAGACTCGTACCAGATACCAACGGTTAAAGCATAATAAAAGGTAGTTGTTGATACATCCAGGAAAGTTCATTGTATTCAAATTAAATCTCGTCTGATGGACTACTTGTTCATCAAATCCCTTAATCCCTCACAAGGTGGAGCTCAGTACAAAGTGCCGTCTGCTTGGGATGAGAGGATGCGTGACGTTGCTAACCTAACGAGATCTTGAGAAGGCAAGAGACGATTCCCGCCAATCTTCAGTACCATCTTCCCTTTGAAGGAGGCGTGATGTCCACGAGTTGCTAGGAATTTAAGTTTTGGAAGTAGTCCAGCAGACCAGATTTAATTCGAATACGACATAGCAACACTAAGTACTATGCTTATGGTGACCCACAAACATGCAACTTTAAATTAAATATATAAGACGTTAAGAGACGATTCAACGTGTCAAAACTGCCACTTCCACTATGGATTAGTACAACCAATGACAACTGCACAATGAATTATTTCTTTCAACAGATGTGGAATCAAATTGAAACTTGACATTGAACTTTTTACGGGTTAAATGAAAACTGCATATGTGCGCATGTGAGTCGAAGTTTGTGGGATAACCTTTCTTCTTGAAACATGTTGATTGCAAAGAAGTTTTGTTCACTGCAAATGAATAATTTCCCACAATCCACTGCACGTCAATTGAAATACATGCGCGTTCCAACACAATATCAACCCTATGTAGTTGTCAGCCTTGGGGTGCACGCGCAACATTGCTCTTATCAATGCCATATTTTCTGTCCAGATATTTTGAGGAATGGGTGAGGGACAGGTGCGTAAGACTGATGTACAATTCACCTCCAGACAACTAGATGCTGTGTCGTTGCTGCCCGTGATCGTACAAAGGTCGGTTGGTATGGTAAAATCTTACGAATCTGGGACAAACTATGGCCAAGAAAGGAAATTTTAATAAAAGATAAATGGCAACAGGTTAATACTTTTATGCTCTTATCGAGTTCCTATCCACAGTTACCATTCAACTATATTTTGGAAACATTGTTGACAATCGCAATCAAATTATGTTTAGCTCTCGAAAAATGGTCCGTTTAAGCAACTATTTTTGTTCAGAATTGGTGAGATTTTACCATACAATCAGGTGTGAAATTGCTTAAAAAATCGAGTCATCATCCACAAGTCGAGTTCATAGCATCTCGTAGATGATTGGATGAAGAAGGAGCATGTGATCGGCCCCCTTGATGTTCAACTTATTTATGGTGTAGTGGTGAATCATTTGAGGAATAGTATCAAAGGGCTGGCTGGCCTGACCGAGTATGTACTTATTTGCCCTGAATAGCACTTTCATGTGAATGAAGCCGGCTGCCCCTCTGAAATTGAAGAAAATACTGTGACAGATATCCGTCAAAAATCAAGAACAAGAGCAACGCAGAGCGTTGAAATGCGCCCATGAATGCATCGCAAATGGTGTGCTTCTCGGGGTGTTTATTTGTGTCATAAAAAGACCACTAGATGGTGCAAAATACTTCGAATCCATCAAAAAATGGGAAAATGTCACCATTTTTTAACAGAAAGTTACTTACCACATTTCATGAAAATCCGTCAAGGCACTTCAAAGAAACAGAGAAAAACGGTCCGTAAAAAATGAAATTGTCACTAGGGGGCACAGTGTTCATCAGATCGGTCTGAAAGTCGTCATCTTCCGTTGTTAACTTCATATAAATGCACGTGCTAAATTTAAGATTCTGCTTAGGAGATACAGGTATGGGCGCAAAAAAAAACAGTGGTGAATTTTGGGGGGGCAAGGGGGCCATGGCCCAGATACCATTTGGTAGTTCGGGGTGGCAATTGCTGACTGGCATATGCGTGCAACCAGGGGGCTCGGGAGGCGAATGCATAGGCCTTGAACAAATCTCGGTACCGCTTTTTTAGTAATAAGGTCCACAAACCCAAAAATGCGAGGCCTCTGCACCCCTACATTTTAGGGTGGGCGCGCGCATATGGCGAAACTGGTTATTCCTGTGCCCTGGCCCCCCTAACTAAAAATCATGGATCCGCCCCTGAAAACTGCCACTGAGAGGCGCCACAGTAGTCAAAGTCGTCGGAAAATCATCGCCAATCGTCTTTTTCATAGTAAGAACATAGATTACGAGCCAATTTCCACAATCATCCTTAGAGTGGTTTGGTTGACGGAGGGACGGATGCCAAAAATAGACTCGATAACAACAAAAATGGCCGCTAGGTGGCGCAAAATACCTTAAATCAATCTGAAAATGAATGGTTAGCATCACCTCACTAATAGATATCTGCCAAATTTTTTGGAAATCCATTTAAGACTTTTGAAGATTCAGCGGTAAACGTAAAAAGCTAAAATTGCCAGTAGGGACACACCGGTAGTCCCATCTGTCCGAAAGTCTTCGTCATCCGTTGTCAACTTCATATAAATACATTTGCTAAACTTAATGATCCTATAGAGTGTTTAGGAGATACAGCCATGGGTGCAAAAACAAACAAAACTACCACCAGGAGGCGCCACAATAGTCAAAGTGGTCTGAAAATCATCGTCCTCTTCATAGTAAGAACATAGTACATGGAAATTTTCGCAATCCTTCTTAGAGACGCGCAAGTAGAAGGCACAAAATGCCTCAGATCCACCCGAAAAAGGGAAGATAACGTCACCTCATTAATAGATGCCTATGAGCCAAATTTATGAAAATTGGTTGAGGACCTTCGAAGATACAGAAGCAAACAAAAAACTAAAATTGCCACTAGGGGGCAAAGCAGTATTCAAGTCAGTCCGAAACTCGTCGCCCTCTATCTTCAACCCCATAGGAACACACCTGCCAAAATTTCAGTAAGATCCTGCAAGGGGCTTAGGAGATACAGCTGCAGACGCCCAGACAGAGATGACGGCAATATGCACCCACATAAAATATGTGGGTGCATAAAAAGCAGAGGAATGATTAAGAAATACATGGCTACAGATCAATGGACCCACTGGGCCTCAAATCTGTCAGTCAATTTAGAGCACCTATGGATCACGTTAATATTTTCTGTCCCTTTTCCAATCGAATTTTGGGGGGCAGCATTTTAATACGGGCAAATTCGTGTGTTACCTTAATATGTTAAATAATTAGTGATCTGCCTAAACAGCTAATGTCGTTTCAATTTAACCAAACACATAAATCCATACACACCGCGCTAGTTAACATATCGTTAACACTCGTTTTGGTCACCGACATAAACTGTGATCAACTGCTCAACGTTGTTGTTATTCAAGACAAAATCAAACTGGCCTAGTTGTGATAAAAATTTTAGTGCACCCGCAGTGCACAACTGAGCAAGCACAATGCATCAATGAAAAGTTTTACGAGCAAATGACATGGGCTACTCTAAATCCGCCACTATATTTTACATTGAATTTCAGAGATAAAATTGTAACCAGGGATGAAACAGGAAAATTAAAACATTAACAGTTCAAGAGCGAAATTCTTATACAGTATTACCAAAATATCGACTTCTGCTAAAATAACACCATTTTTAGGTAACTGCCAAATGTCACTATTGACCTATCGCCAGGATTTTGAGTGACGGCTGAACTGACCAACGTAGCATTCTTAGGTGGTAATGGTCGCCGGTGGCTGACCGAAAGTAAGCCAATTTTCTCAGCTATATACAAAAAACTTCACTCTTAAATTGTGAATCCAACAAACTTATTTGGTGACCAACAGTTCACGTTAAACAACAAATAATAAAAGTGTAACCTAATCCATGGACTTTAAGCATTCTGCTCCAAGTGATCTGGGATCTGTTATACGAAAAATGACTTGAGACTTAACACAGAAATTTGATCATGCGCTCTTCAAAACTATTTCATAAAAATAATGAAATGTCACGCGAGTGAAAGTGCAAAGTCTCTGAGAATATGCACAGAAATGTTAGATACCAAGATAATTTCAATAAATCATTTCCAGACTGCAATGCGCTCACAATTACTTCATTGGGTAAACACCAAATTTCTGTCTTTAGTCTCCATTCACTTTCATGAAACAGACTCTTGGACTTTAAGCCACCAATACCTGTGATCGTGAATATGAACAAAACGAGGCCAAGTTTGTTTCATTATCCTCAAGCCATTAGGTTTTGACAAGTCACTTACAGGAGTCCCAGATTTTGAGAACCAGTTCAACGCTCGTTATTCAGCACAGAAAACTGGCTCACAAAATGTGGACCCAATGCAACTGACTGTTACCTTTTGATACCTACTTTAGAGATAAAGAGAAGTCTGTTTTGTTGCTTTCGCTCTGCCTCACCAGGTAACTCCCTTCGCAGTGTACGCGCAGGAGTGACTCGGCATCCCCGCGGGTAATTGCACCATGATACCAGCTGAAATGGACAGTGACACTTAGAGGAGCACACAAACACAAGCAAAACCCCTCGTGGAACCTTCACACGGGTAAGGCAGCACAAATGGATACACGGCCATTACCACGTGGACGGAGGCCCCAGGGGTGATAGAATTTCCCTGGGAGTGGGGCATAAGGGGGCTATGACTCATCAGCTTACTGCAAAAAGTCTTGAGCCACTGTTGAATACTTCTGGTAATGCCACTGCTAATGGCACACGCTCATTCCAAACCCTATCTGAATATCTCTCGGTTAGTTTCAAATTCCACTCATAATACTGTATATAACTGTGATGTCGCAGACTTACTAACAGACAGAAAGACTAACAACTGCAAAATATAACATCCTTCAGTTGGCAGATGTTATAACGATAATACGGTACTAATGACAACAGTAATACAAATATTTTGTGCATCATTTACAACACTCACCGCTACTAGTATTCCTTTAACATTACGTACAAGAAATCAAATACACCTGTGTCTCTAGACAGTCAGCTGTTTTTTTATTTGAATACAACAGCTATATAGAGTATGTAGGATTGGTTTATACAGCTTTACAAGCACTGCCAGCATTATTTATACCTCTGTTCTGATAAGGGAATGCCAGGGTCTACCCTTTCGCCAACGGCGTTCTGAGCTTGACAACCCAGCTTAAAAGGGGTCGGTCTTTCCTTCCGGCGGCTACTGTCCTGCCGACCGCTGTGCGTGGGGGAGCTGGTTGACCACGACAAGTGACTCGCACTACTTTCTGGACGAGACCTCGCCGTGACTGACTCATGTGTCATATCAAATGAGCCTGTAAAATATTTGAATTGATCAAGATAAATACGGGAAAGACAATAACCAGTACTAATGCCATCACAAACACGTGATTTTATTTTAGTAAAACAAAACAACAAAAACACATACATTGGAATTAGAGCATATGTTTCAAGAGGTCATCCACGAATATTTAGTTATCAATCAAACATCCCTATGGGAGAATGCAATGCTCTATGGGAGAAGTACTATTTGTCAATTGAAGCATGGGTTTTTGAAAGCTAATTACAGCTAATAAAAAATTACTTGGGCAAATTCTAAGCTGAAATAAAATTACACACAAAATCTTATCTGTTGCACCCACTTTCAACTGAATTCGGCCAAAATATCTTGTGTGGTTTCCTGTGAGGGCCCTCTATACACTGGAACCACAACAACGCAGTTCCTTTCACACACTCAACGTGAACCTTACAAGTGAAAGACCAGTGACCTAAGGGGGGACTCTCACATAACAGGGGTGAGTAGGGTCAAGCCGTCCAATTAGGGCTATTTTGCCTGTAAGAACTTCAATAGATGAGGAAAACAGGACGTGCTGCTCATAAGGGTAAAATGTCATGACCAGTTTACCTACGAAAGTTGTCTTTAGTTTTCCTATATAATTTCCTTCATAAGGGTATGTTTTGGGCTTTAGAAATTCTACAAAAGCTTCCTTTTTAAACTATACATATCTATACTCGGGGATTTTTAATAGTAATTCTAATATTTACAGCAAAAGATGGATGCATTGTTTACAACATAGCACCTCTCCTTGTACTGTTTCAGGCTTAATAGGTTTAACATTCAGCTGTCAAAGAATCCTTACGAACGGCTTAGCTTTACGGAATTACCCCATCAAAAAGTTTTTTGTTTCTGGAACAAAAGCCTACAGAAGGTTGACTTTTAGCACATTACAAATGCCTTTTTCCTCGAGTCCGTTCCCTAAACCGATGAATATCCTAATTTTCCAGCAGCGCCTCTCGTCAAACAAACATAGTCACCCCTGGGTATTTTGCCTTCTTGGGAAGGTATTTTGCCATCCCAGGCAACGTCTTGAAAAGGTAACGTGGCCTTGTATCCCTGGTATCGTCACAGGCAGGCAAATGAAGGAAGTGGGGTGGAGGATGTCATCAAATGGTATTATGTCGAGCTGCATTTTTCATCATTTCAGAGACTCATTTTTGCCATTCCCTAGATATTATGCGAGTCTAGATTTTAATTCATAGACACCACCCCGGCACAATATAAAGAAGAAAACCCCAGAAGAGTCCACAAGTGTATCACTCTTCTGTTTGGTTCGTTTATACTAAATAGAATTTTCAATGAACATGTTTGTCATAAGAGCTTGACATCACACATTGGGTTGATAGAGTATCACTACACAACACGGATACACTGTCATTTTCTTGACCTTAAGTGTACCCCAACTGAGGACATTTGAAGTTTCTTGGTCTTCAAGTCTATCCTAACAGAAGACATTTGAAGTTTTTGACCTTCAAGTATAACTTACCTGAAGACATTTGAAGTTTCTTGGCCTTCAAATCCCACGGTGCCTCGTACTCTTCTTGAGGTCTGTCATCAGCCTGCGATGACACTTTAGACTGGCGACTAACATCAGGTGACCCCATGCCTGTAGGACCTCTCCGGGTCACCTCAGATTTCTACAAATAGCCCAATAGTGCATGGTGCTCTGCACTTATATGATACCTATACACGTGCTGTAAGACTGCCTTCATTACTCAGAGTTGCATTTCTTCAAATATTTTCCTCTTTCATTACCAAGGGTCCTAAAATGCTAAGTATGAAATCACTGCTTTCAAAAAATACTCGGTGAGCAAAGAAACATACAGGTGCATGAAAATAGTAAATGGAGGCAGTCGTCACATGACACACGTTATTTTTTGTCATAAAGTTCCTCATGCATGAAAATCTTTGCCCCAAACTAGTGAGTGCTGTTAATCCCTTTAATTAGCTATGAAAGTTTATCCGAACTTTTCGTGGACAATCAACAACGAAGACTTTAACATTTTGTGAAATATTCGTAACACAATCATAATAGCTTTCTTTGCTCACCAACTGAAGGATTTTAAGTATACGGCTTAATAACATAAACCTTGACATTTTAAGACAAAATTTGCAGAATATACTTGGTAGTCACTTTTCAGAGTATAAAGCATGTCGATGACAAAGAACATGAAAAACGCTGTAAATTTCAGTTTTAAATTAAATGTTCAAACCATCCTACACATGAGTACAACAAAAACACCACTGGAGTAAAGTGTCACAGTCATTCGGTTTTTAAGAGTTGTTACAATATCAGAAACACACAGTGACCAATATTTATCAATCCTACACAGTTAAATACCTTTATTTTTAAGGTTATAGGGGACCTTAGAAAAATGTCCACATTTGACAAAATTTGGAATATCATATCTCAGAAATGGCCTAAATAACCTAAAAATTGGTGCTAAACATATGAGTCTGTATTGATTTTTGTTTTTTCCTAAAAGAGGTTTAGGGGTTCTGCCACTAAAGATGACCACGTAGCCAGCAACCTACCTGTTGGGCCTCTTTAGGAACCCTAGAACTCCTGTGCCCATCGTCATGTGAGTGAAATACAAAGGACTTGGAGGAAACACCTTCGACTTGCGAGTTCCTTACTGGAGGACTCTCCCTGGCCTCTATCCTGCTGCTTTGAGGTATACTCTTAGGTATGGCCATCCCGGGAGGGTTAGGTACGGCCAACCCAGGCTGGCTAGGTATAGCCATCCCTGGGGGCTTAGGTATTGCCATTCCGGGGGGTACTACCAAACCCGACTCAGACCGCGGCTGGTTCTGTTTCGACTTCTGAGCCTGCCGAATCTTGCTCTCCAATTCTTCTTGTTTCTGACCTAAATCCCATGGGTCTTCATAATTCGCCAGCTCTTCCTCAACAGGAGGCGTGTCGCGCCTCAAGGTGTCATGAAAGTGCGCAGAGAACTCGTTCTGGGTCGGAATAACCAGGTCATCCCCGGTGATCTTATCCTTCGTACTTGACCCATGTATGTTGACGTAGAGATGTTCCACTGTCTTACTTTGTCGATCCTCCTTAATACCTATGTTAACATAGCCAGGTAATGTTTTCCCTTCATCTTCGCTGCTTTCTGTGTCCAAGTCCTCTTCAATCACAACAACCTCCCCTTCCACTTTGCTGGGCACCTCAGATTGTGAACTCACTGAAAATGAAAATATAAAACCTTCCTTAAATAGATGGAAGAGGACTTAGTTAGCTCCTAAAGTGAGACTTATTACCTGAAGGTATTTTTATCAAATGCTTTAATTACCAGACCACACCCAGATTCCCTAACTCTCAAAAATCCTTCAAGCCGTAAACGACAGACCAATACTAATATTCACCAGACTAATCTCAAGTCATCCACATCCTTCCATTTACTATCTCTGCTCCACTCTCAGCCCTCCATTACTCTGTGACTACCGTATGGGCTACCTGTTCACTTAAACCATCTGCTCTGCCCCTCCCCCACCTAATGATTGCTGAAGCCCCAACTACAGAACCTTGGTCTTTATTAAAGTCTCCATCCCCCCACTCAGCACCCTTCCTGCCCCCACT